>CM071942.1:39182500-39782500 GCA_036784905.1 Acrossocheilus fasciatus | reverse complement strand
GAGCCTCTGCGTGCATCGTAGCTTCCTCTTCGATGCTCGCCTGAACTCCTTCGGTCGCGGTCCTCAAACTCCCACGTTCTATCACGATCCTTCTTCTGACGTTTACGAGATGCTGGGGCAGAAAACAGAGACCATTAATGTAAATAAAGTTAAGTAAATAAAACAAGAAATTTTGAAAATACTGTTTCAGCTTTTCTACGTCAATTTCACATTTAATTCAATGTTACTTGCAGTTTCTTTGCAATTACTTGTGAAATTTACTAGCAATTTATGAGTGAAAACTCAGGGCAAGGGGGCATCAGTTTGGTTAAAATTTGTACTTAATCTACTATTGTTTTTTAATGGATGTATTGGAGTAGAAAGTTAAGGGAAATCAGTCAACATGTGTCCAGTGTGCAAATGAATTTACTACTAAAGCTTCCCAGGATACACCTTGTGAACTTAAGTTAAGAATGTCCACTTAGGTTATGATTCATAATGAAAAACCCAATTATTATTGCATTTGACTGATTGATTTGGTGTTCCTCTTTGTGTGGAAGCAGACCGTTATCATTACAGTGGTGCTACTCACAGAAATCCTCGTCCTCTGAGCTGTCCTCCGCATATTTAGGCCTCTCATTGACAGTACTGCGTTTGCGTTTGTTCATTTTTACACGCTCACACAGAGGCATGGTGGACTCGATCTCTGCCAGCAGCTCAGGAGGAAGATCCTTCAGCACTGACGGGTCTATTCCACCTGTGCACAGAGACTCACGTTCAACTTGCATTGCCTACAACACACACAGGGTTTGAAATCCTCTCCTTTATAATATCAACTGTAATTGGGAATAAACAAACAACATCTCGCAATGGTCTTAACAAGCTTAAATAAATTGACCACTAGGAATATCAAAAGTACCGATACTTCAGAATACAAGCACAAGTAATAACCCAAATTAAAAGCCAATTTAAGAAACGGCAACATGCAGCATTTCATAAATTTATTCTTTAATAATCAGAAACCAATGTCTAAAATATTGAGCGTGCCTATTACAATAACTACAGTAATATCCAAGAAGAGCAGAAAGTTTTTTTTGTTAAGTTGGTCTGTGAATCTTGATAGTTTTATACTGGACGAATAAAAAGGACGAATTCATAGGGCCATAAGTTTGTTGCAGGTGACAATAGCCTCATGCAAATGTGAATGTTTTCCGGGTTTTTTTGCATTTTTTTGTTACGGAATAAAATCTTTTTTTTACATTTAACTACTCTTGCATTCTTTTAATTAATCAATATTTACTTAACTGATATTGCTGTCAGACAGGAATAAATACAAAATCTTAATAGAGAAATGTTGAATAAATAAGTATGTTCAAAAGCATGTTAGATTTTACTGTGGAAAACTGGTTTGGCATTATAGTAGAATTGTGAGTGACCATTGCTGTTTTTTATAAACAAACTTAAAAAAAAAAAAAAAAACAACAACTGAAAAATCTGAAATAAAACGCAAATATTGGAAGAAAAATTAGAAATGTACACGAAAGTTAGAAATGATACCTTGTCATCTAACTGAAATAAAATAAGTGTAAATTAAAGGCCTAAAATAACTAAGGGAATTAAAAAAAAATAAAGCTATATAGAAATTTTTACAAAAATCAAAAGCTAATAAAAACGACAAAAGCACATAAAATTACTAAAACAAAAAAGAATAATTTAAATGAAAAGCAGAATTATAAACAGAAGCTCATTCAAAATATGAATACAGTAATAGTAAATAATACTAAAATAAAACTCATGACAATCGTATCAATTACTGTTTAAAAAAATAAATTAAAAAACACCAGCTTTTTTTTTTTTAACAAATTTTTAAATAAAAAAAAATAAATACAATCATTTATTTAACAGTACAATTATTACTGTTCTTCCTTTTTGTATTCTATAATTCTAACCCATCACACAACAAACCTTACTATACAAATGAGACTATTTCAAAACATATGACAACCACTTATAAGAGCCATTTCAACAAAGCGCAAAAAAAAAAAAAAAAATATTGGTAACAGTTCAGCTCTTACCAGCTGGAAAAGTCAAGAAACATTTCGCATAACTACCCTTTTACAAGCAGCCAAGTACTACATCTCCCTGCCTGGCTGTTCAATTCGAAAGGAAAAACCTGTTTTCAGAGCGGGAAACGGTGAATCAAACAGGAAAGAGCAAAGATAAAAGGAGTTCCCCTACCTTTCCCTGATCTCCCAGAGGAGAGCCTGTTCTTGCCAGACTTGGAGCCGCGCGAGTCTCTCTCCCTCATGAGCCTCTGAACTTCATCGATGGAGAGTTTCTGCAGAACGACCACAGGCTTTACAGACTTCTTCACGTCCACCTCAGGTTCCAGTCTCTCCAGCCGCACACACGGCTGCTTCCAGCCTTCTGGAATATCTCCTGCTCCGGGATCTTTCCTGATTTTGGGAATGGTGAAGTTTTTAAGCACTCCCGAACTGGTGTTTTCGCCCAGCATGTACGGAAGAAGCTCTGCTGGTTTACTTCCCGACTGAGCCGCACACTGCGTGCCGACATCACCATGCCGACCCTCGGGTCTGTGTTTCTGCCGCGGGGTATCGGGCTGATGCCGGTGTTCTGGTGCGTGGTCGTGCTTGTGTTTGAGGGCCTTCGGAGTGACCCCTTCCTGCGGCTCCTGAGGCCAGCGCTGAGCCTCGCTGGCGGGGATGGGCATGCCCATGCAGGCGTCCTCCACTCTGCCCGCTTGCTCCAAGCTCACTTGCAGGCCTGGGCGGCTGGCGCTAGTGCCGGCGGCGCTGGCCTCCTGAGGGGCGAGCCTGTGCCCGGCGTTAGCCCCTCCTCCTCCACCTGGAGCCCCAGAGCCTGAACCAGCTGTGCCAGCTGCACCAGGCTCCTGCGGGTGAGAGTCCTGTTTGCGCTTCTTCAAAGGCTTATCTACAGAGAGAAAGAGATCAGATTCATCATTTTTATTATGAAAATTGAGGGAGGGTTCTTATTAATGAAAATTATGACAAAACATGGGTCTTTAAGGCATAACAAGCTTAATTTTCTTTTCACAAAACACAATTTCTTTTTTCTTTCTTTTGCTTATTTATTTAACTACCATTTAGAGTTATTTGCCTTTATGCGCATGAGGCTATCAGCACCGATAAGTTAAAAGAAATTAAAACTTCTATGCAGCAGGAAAGCATCAAGTTGACTAACAGTGACAGTAAAAACTGACGAGGAGAGTGAAACCTGTGCGCTGAACACTGCTACGCGGGCGAGCCATGTATATTATTATATGTATATTTTCAGCTCGTATTTTTGGCCATTTTTCTCTTTCAGCCGAAAACCGAAAATGCCATTTTCGGCAGCCAAACATTCGGTGCATCCCTAATTAAAAGAATTTCTTAAAATGTAATACTTCAATATATTGCTATTTTTACTTTATTTATTAACAAAATAATGCAGCCTTGTTGAGCATAAGGCACTTTGAACGACAGTGTATAGCTAAACTGTTACTGTTCAGGCTGTAAAGTGTGTTCAGCCCGAATATGTCTCATAAAGGGGATATTAGGGATGACTGATTTATTAATAAGTATATTCCATAACATAAAAATATTAATCTGCATGTATCGTGTATGTATGCTATATTTATCAGTCAAGTTTCTATATCAGTGCACATGTCCGTTTTGGAGACAATGTGTTTACTGACATCCTGCATCATACCTTTATCCTGCACCTCTTTAGCGCCACGGTCCGTTTCCATGGCCGCTTCACTTTCCATCCTTTCTATTGCAGCAAGAGCCTCAACAAGCTCTCCTTCTGGGTCCGAACCGGGGTACATTCCCCCAAGCTCCACCTCTGCTGGCCTGGCCCGTGACTGCCTCAGGATCAGCTTAGTGGGGTCTTTTGAGGGCGAGCCCACAATATCATACACCGCAGCCTTATCGGCCGGGTCCCGCTCTCCCTCGTTGGGCTTCAGACCGTGCTGCTTGTCCGGGGAGCCCAGATGCATTTCTTGAGCCCCGTCACAAGGAGGAGTGTAAGGTGGAGATGACTGCAGTATGTGAGACGTGAAACCCGCCCTCATCTGATCCTAATGGTTTTCAGACAAATATACAATCAGAACAGCTTCTTAAAAGAAAAGTGGTTGACCAAAATGTAAATTTTTTGTTTAAAATAATTTAAAATAAATGTAAAATATACTCAAAAGTATAGTTAAATACATGCAAAGCAATTGTTTAAATTAAATGTATATTTATTTTACATCACATTTACGAAATTAGAAATCATTTGAAAATGAATATTGAAACAACATCCTGAACTTAAAAAAAAGCTAATTAAACAGATTTGATGGCAAATTCGTGATACTGTAATTCGATTATAGAATTATAACCAACAGTGCCATGGAAATCTTTTTTTTTTTCTTTCCAAATCAATCTGCGATATAACGCTAATATATATTATAGTAAAAATGCATAGCATCTGCTAAAATTAAATATATATTTTTTTCCTTATTTAAACATTATATTTTTGTATTACATTTACTTTGTCTAACAGAATGGGAGCTCCATGCACACATGTGCTGGCATTCTCAGCGATGTCAAAATAAAAGTCCCACTTCTGACACATCAGCCAAACAGAAAAACTGGCAACTCTTGGTCAACTATTAATGTAGAAAAGACTTTTAAACACCTTATTCTCGTGAACATTTCTCATGCCTCCTGGAATCATCGGGCTTGCTACTGAACCTGGAAAAAAAACCACAAAGTTTAAATAAGCCAGAAAACAGAGAAAGGTCTCGATCAATGGAAGAGATTCTCTATGGATCTCTATGTGTGCGTCATCGTGCAGACCTTGCTGCAGGTGCTGGTGTTGACTGTAGGCTGGAGGGTGTGGGTACTGTCTGTAGCCGGTAGCAGGGCTCTGAGGGGCATACGGGCTGGGCACTGGGCTGCCCTGCTGAGGCAGAAACCGTCCACCAGAACCAGACTGCCCGGGCACAAAACGCCTATTATAAGGAACAGGAAGGGACATGGTCAACAGAGAGTTTTTATTAAATCTACTTGCCAACACTGAATCGAATTTAAAATTTATGATTTTAAAATTCAAAAATAAAACAGTTATTTTAAATTGCACTGTGTTATTTCTGAAATACATCAATTGTAATTGCAAATTCAATTATAATTGTCTAAAATCTAACACTAATAATAAATACCACTAATCAGAATTATTATAATTATTATAAATTCTAAAACAATTCAAGTTAATTATAATAAATTTATTGCTAAATAAAATTAAACAAAATAAGAAATGTTACTATTGTAATATTTAAATGTAAAATGTTACCCCAACAAGCTGTTATTTTATCTGAAAGCTACATAGAGCCCTTCAGGTTTTCTCTTTACAAGCCTGTAAAGATGGTTGGTGCAAGTTGTGTTCCCAAATGCATGTTATAAGAGACCCAAACTCAGAGCAGATGTGTAGAGAAGTATTTACTGTGAAATGAGCCTCACTAAGGCACTGAAAACACCAGATTATGAGCTTCTCACGTGTAAATGTGTACAGTGCCATGCTTCACTTGGACACACGCAACGCATTCATGTAACTCAATTGCAGCTGCACTATGCAACAACAAAATCTCAGGTTTTTATGATTAATAATGACATTTATATCTGTTTTTTCCTTAGAACAGCATTAATGGGTTAAAACCAATTCAAATACATATAAAATCATACACGTTATTATAAAACATACTGCATGATGGCTTTAATTGTAAATAACATAAGTTGTTGGTTAGTTTCATACAATGAAAACAAACTGATCGTGACACAAATAGTATCACAAGTTACTCCACATAAAAACTGAAATATAAAGCAGGCTCACCCAGAGGGGCTGTGGGACATAGAGGCCTGGTAATTGGCAGAGGCTGGACTTCCCTGCATGGAGCCATGTGTGATTTTATACGGCGGTGCCATTGACTGCTGACTTACACCTGTGAAATACAAGAGTGTGAAAAATACTCTGGATGAGAAACAACACAGCTACTATAAAAACATAACACCACTCGACATGGTTACTGAAAGTTTTAAGACTGGCAAGGTTCCAATGAGCCAGGTAAAACCATTATTCATCTTTGCTGCTATACAGGAAAGTAGCAAAGAATGAAATAATTCAGGCATTAAGTCATTGCAATGAAATGACAGAACTTAAAACAATAAATATTTATTAAAAGAGATATTAAAAATTTATAGAAGTTATATTATATGAAAAAAAGTGTTATGTCTAAAATAAAAATTCCTTTTTTAAATGATTCATTCATGCATTTTTCTGTACCATTTCCATCACCACGTTAAAGTATGTTGTCCAAAAGTTGACAAAGACTTCTATTTATTTTTAGGCACTAAAATAATAATTATTTTTTTAAATAGACAAGTTTAATGTGCTATGCAAACATACTCTAAATTCACACTACAAATCAGCTCAATAGCACAAATCAGCTTGGATTATTTTGCGATGCTGTCAGTGTAATGCAGACTTTGTAAACAGGCCTTTACTGATGAATGGTGCAGTGGCAACTATATTACATTTGGAAAATATATCCGTTAATTTGCTTTTTATATTAACAAAGTTCCTTGATTTAATATACTGATTGTTTTGGCATACATAAGAAACAAAATCTAATTAATTATTTCTCTTTAACATACACATTATGGAGAAATAATTCACTTGGTTTTGTTTCTTTCATCTCTGTTGTTTCATAAATGTTATTTTCTTTGAATAACTGAAGGTCAGAGAAAAACAATGCCTCTTTCTGTAGTTCTGATGGGGGAAAAAAAAATCACCATGTTCTGGGGAGATGAAAGGGAGGCAAAGTCTGTCTTATCAGAAGGACAAAAGCTGCAAAGATAACTAAACATTCTGCAGGCAGACACAGCTTGGGTGAAAGTAACCTCACAGCAAACTAGCAACCCAAAAGTAAGCATTGTTGCAAGTGCAATCTGTTAAGCTTGTAGTAGTAACAGTTTCCCTATGTGCTCGGATTGACTCTTACCTGCTTGAGCCGGATACTGGGGAGTGCTCGGTGCGGTCTTATTCCTGAAGATGTTGGGGTTCCTAGACAGCAAAAGCTGCAGCAGCACTGGTACATCTCCCTCCAACTCATCACTGCCAAGGCTGTCCTTCAGCTCTCTGCAGAAAAACATAACAGTGTTGATAAACCCACACACCACAGAAAGAATACACAGGGCTCTATGATTTCCAAAATGCGGAAAATGCTGTCAGAATCGCAGAATCCGTCATAAATATAGAATTCACTGTATAACACCAGACTGTCAGAAAATTTTGCAAAATTTGAATGAATAAATCAAAAGAAGGGTTGTGCATCAAATTGTGATATAGAATAGTGTATTTGAACATTGAACAGCAAAAGTCTTTAGACATGAAGACTGCTTGTGTGAATGAGTGGCACAATTTTGTCTACTATATATACTTGTGGTGTTTTCAGCATCTGCCGCCTCATATAAGGACATCAGCATTTCACCCTTTCGTTTGATACAACTGTTGTGACATACATACAGAAACTTAAAGGTCTTCACTACAGCCCATCAAAATAAACATTTGGTTTAACTTGAAGAAATTATGACAAATATATAACTACTATACAAGTAGAATGCACTTTTCTAAGTAGCAACAACAATAACAGTCTATTAAAATTATATTTTTTTTGTCCATGTTTACATTTATACTGTTGGGCAGCACTTTTAAAGGTTCGTTAAAAATAGGAATTGATCACATTTCATTTGATTACACTTCAAAAGATGTATGCATTCATATGCATGCGTTCTTAGTTTTATGCATTCATTTGATTAACACCATTTTTGATTCAATAATAAAACACAATTTCTGAAAAATAAAATATTTCATAGCCCCTATTATCAAAAATTGTTTTGTTAAAGGGTTAATTCACCCCAAAATGAAAATTATGTAATTACTCACCCTCATGTCGTTCCAAACCCGTAACACCTTCGTTCATCTTCGGAACACACATTAAGATATTTTTAATGAAATCAGAGAGCTATCTGACCATCCATAGACAGCAACACAACTGAAACGTTCCCAGGCCCAGAAACGTAGTAAATACATCGGTAAAACAGTCCATGTAACATCAGTGGCTCAACTTCAGTTTTGCGACGCTACGAGAATACTTTTTTTTTTTGCGCAAAGACTTTACTTAAACATTTTTCTCCCCCGAGTTACGTCTTCCACCATTCTGGAGAGTACCCAAGAACGTCAAATACGTTCTTGGGTACTCTCTAAAACGGTGGACGACGTAACTCGGGGGAGAAGAATGGTTGAGTAAATTGTTATTTTTGTTTTCTTTGCACAAAGATAAAGTATTCTCGTAGCGTCGCAAAACTGAAGCTGAGCCACTGATGTCACATGGACTGTTTTACCAATGTATTTAATACATTTCTGGACCTGGGAACATTTCAGTTGCGTTGCTGTATATGGAGGGTCAGATAGCTCTCTGATTTAATCAAAAATATCTTAATTTGTGTTCCGAAGATGAACGAAGGTCTTACGGGTTAAAGACATCATTTTCATTTTGGGGTGAACTAACCCTTTAAGTAATTGTTAAGTAATTAAAGTTTTATGAGTTTAATTGATTAGACATCTTTTTTGATTATTAAAATTTCATTAAACCATTAAAACAGAACCCTGAAAAATGAAAACTGAAAGCATGCAATTTGGGAAAAAATAAAACTTTTTTGTATGTAATGGGCAAATGTAAGCAGAAACTCACATGTGCTCCGTGGAGACCTGGCTGAGGCCGCTGGCGAGCTGAGAGACCAGAGTTTCATCCCTGCAGCCCATCAGATGCCCCACTTCCTCAGCTACACGCCCGCTGTACAGCAGGCTCTTAGTGGTGGTGCCCGGTAAAGGGGAGGGGAGGGGCAGCTGGTTCAACACTGTACACACAGACAGAGTGTGATAAGGCAAAGCTTTCTTTATTACAAGAACTCCCAGGGTAGAAATCTAACAGCTACCTAAAGTGTAGTCAGAGATGTTCTGACACAGCCAATCTAAAACACAGCGTACACGAATCAGAGTCCAAGAAAGCCATGTCTTATCAGCTAAACCTGAAGATAATCCAGATGCTGCAGCAAATGATCTAATATAAACTACCGCTCAAAAGTTTGGGATCGGCAAGATTTTTTTGCTTTTGCTGGATGAAGCGAATACCTTAATTCAGCAAGGATGCTTTAATGGATCAAACGACGGTTTAAAATGCTAACAAAAGATTTTTTATATAAATGCTGTTCTTTAAACAATGTATGGTTTTCACAAAAAAATAATAGGCACCACAATTATTTTAAACATTGAAAATAAGAAATGTTTCTTTAGCAGCAAATCGGCATATTAGAATGATTTCTAAAGGACCCTGACACTGTAGACTGGAGTAATGATGCTGAAAATTCAGATTTACATCACAGAAATAAGTTACATTTAAAGAAATATTCAAATTAAAAAAAGTTATTTTAAATTGTAATATTTCACAATATGACTATTTATTGCTGTATTTTGATTACAAAAATGCATCCTTGGTATGCAGAAGTGACCTAAATCTTACTAACCCCAAACTTTTGAACGGTAGTGTAAATAACGAAAACAAAACAACAGCAAAAAAACTATTTTGTGATGATGTAAGAGCTTTATAAAAAAAAAAAAAAAAAGCATTCAAGTCTCTCATATCGCATTGCTTAATTACAAAATAGATCATTTAGACTTTAAATTCTGATAGAATTAATTACCCATTTTAAATAGAAGATACACGCATACCTGTGAGTTCAATACTACAGTATATGATTGTTTTATCATACCTAATGAAAAAAAGCATAAAATATTTATTGTAAACTTTTTTCAGAGGAAACCATCCTGAAGACCTACAATGACCTCATATGCACAATGCTCTGATTCCCACAATCTTATTTAAAAAAAATAAATAAAAAAGTAGGATTTTGGAAGTAAAAACAAATATCATTCATTCTCTCCACAGAAACGGCTTTTAAATAATGTATAAACCATTTAGGAAAAACAAGTATCCAGAGACTGCACAAGTGTGATTTTAACTTCATGTCACTAGGAGGTGAAGAACTATACTACCCATATATTTAAAAATAGCGCCACCAATGCAAAGTCATGACTGTAAACAGACAGGCCTCTCTACAAGCTAGAAAAAAATCTCTACAAACTACATATGAATATGAATTTTTTATTTTCAGTTGTGAGCTACAAGGTTGTTAATCGATGGTATATGCTTTTGTTGAAGCACCACAAATAATGTAATCGAGTCAGCCTCCATTAATACTTAAATATTTCCATATATATGCATATTTTGCAATAAACTAAAAATACATTGTTTCTATAGATAATTAATATCTTTAAATGAGTCGTTTTATATTTCTCCATTGATTTTAATTTGATTGTCATTTGCAAAGTTTCATGTGATTGTAGTTTCCCTCACTAAATCCCTCAAGTCTTGTACCTTTGTTGTTTTGCCCAATTTTCCAATATTTTTTGCTCCAACTTAAGGTTTATAAGGTTGTTACTATGTTGGGTTAGTTCATGGCTTATAACACTTTAACAAAATCCTTTTTAAAATCCCAATGGGAAAAATTAATTGAAAAAATACTTCCGAAAGCAACGTCGCTGAAAACGTGAATTAGGAGTAGTATGATTAGGGTACTTACAGTCAGTGAGACCAGCGATCCCAGCAAGGGTTGTGATGGGCACATGTGGCATGTCCCCATTCATACTGACGGCTGGGCACAGAAGTCTTACGCACACAGAGTTCCACAGAGATATTTATACGCTGACCATCCCTCACATCTCACTCAATCCTAGAGGGAAAAAAGAGTGTTTAAACCAGGCTGTGATATGGGATGATGTCTAACAAGCTTCATTTGTTACAGAGTCTCAACAATTTTGTGCATAGATCAACATAAATTATGCACTTGTTTCAAGACAGTCACTATGTTTCCTGGCAGAAGCAGTCCACTCAGACGTACAGTCTGTAACAGGTGTATTGATTTCTGTGTACACTAACTGCCACGTAGAGGAGCATTATGTGAGTCCGATAACATCTACTACAGTGCAGACAGCCTGACGGACACACCCACTCTGGACAGACAGAGGATGGACCATGGACACACCCCTCATTAGATATGCAAGCCCAACCCTGTCTCCCTCAGGGGACCAATGACAGCTGGGAGATGGTAGGCGCATAGTAAGCACAAAAGAGCAGATGCAAAGAAGCAGACCTCACATAATCAAACAAGAGCACATTTTACACACATTCAAAACAACATACTACATCACTGCTCAGGGGACAGCAAGCAAGCACTGTGCATTTTTGTTTAAACATCTGCATTTCAAATGATAAAAACCTCTTCTAATCTATAGTTTCAAAAGAAAATTCTGCATACATTTCCGCATCCGGGCTATTTGGAGCGCATTAATATTCATGACTCATTTGCATGTGAAACAGTATTCGAAAGGTAAACAGTCCAGTGCTGAGCTCTGACGGGCAGATTACCGATGCAAACCGGGGTACTTCTGTTGCACTGGCCCTTTAAATGCCAATACTTCACTTTATATTCATGAATCCATTCCGATCACTTGCATGCAGGTTTTATGACAACAACTCGGCAGCGACATTCACATAATGTACTGTTTCACAATCAAACCTTTGTCGCTAACAATTAAAATTCAACAATCAGGAATAATTTCAACATCTCCAGCAATAATATGTTTATATTTCTTACCGAAAACAAGGTGCAAGCGACTTTGAGTTGGCTTAAATTCTGAATGCAATTTATCTGCCCAATTTATAGTATTATTCTCCAATTCGTTAACGCAATACGTAACTGAAGGATATGGCAGGTCATACAGTGGAGTGAAGCATCACATTTGTGCAAACGGTAACACAAAATGACCAAAAACACAGTGTTGACAAGTCGATCACCACAGAGAGGAACCATTCATCCTCAAAGCGTTTCACTGACGTTTATTCAGCCGTAATGACTCAAAACATGGCTAACACAGCTAAGTTATGAACACCAGAGAATGTAAATATTTACCATAACACGCGTTCGAGCCGTTCGTGGGTTATCGAGAGATGCTCAGAAATAATTTCGACTATTAGCAAAGCGTTAGCTCGGGACTTAATAGATTCCTTGCAGAGACTCGCTAGTTAGCATTGCTCTGATCAGCTACGTGAATTCTTACAGAAACCCGAGCCGCTTGTGTTCTTACTTATTTAAATAACGAATTTAGTTATCTTCTACACGATTTTCTGTGAATAGTTCAGTCGTTTAGTCTACTAAACGATAGCCGCCGCTATGCTAAACGCTGGCGAAAGCTAGTTCGGCTACGCACATCTTTCTATCTCCGTTCGCGAACAATAAAAACACTTTTCGCTGTCCTCCATTCTCTCCCTCACACTGTACGTGACGCGACGAAACGTTTTCGGTCATTACAAGGAGCGTGGGATATCTGTATATAATCCGTTTGAGCTCCCACACAAAAACGCTCGCCAGTGTTTGTGTCGCGAGGCCTCAGCGAGCTCCGCAGAAGCCTCGGACTCTACGCAGGGGGGCGCGCCGGAGGAGAACGACTAGCCGAGCCGTTGCGATGTTCGTCTCCTCAGAGCCGTTCCGTCGAGAAAAACCAAATGGAAATGTGTCGAAATGTGGTAAGGGAACGCGAAGACGGCCTTAGGAGAAATTGTGACAGGGTTTGATATTTACCTTAGCTTGGGGTAACTTCAAAGAAGAAAAAATAAGGGGACTGTTGTTGGGATGAGAGGTTGGTTGTCGGTCTGCTGTAAGTCTCTGGCTCCCCCTCTCTGCTATAAAAAGATCAGCGCGGGCTAGCGGGGTTTGTTTAGCCGAGCCAGCTAACAACAAGCCAACTCTATCTTTATCTGGGGTGGGGGAGGTCAGGCTTTCTCTCATCACACTTTAAATGCGTTTCATAACGGAGCAGAGTTTGATTCAGCTCCTTATGAACTCATCGCGTCAGTGCTCGTAAAACACATTTGCTTACGTCTTTTGTTTGCCAACAAAAAGCCCCACAACTGATGCTTTGTCGCTAGTCAGAGGGAATTGTAGGTTGACCGGAAATACAAATACTAATAACGTGATTATTTTCCCGCAGACACTGTTGACGATTTCCAGCCTTTTCCCATCAGGTGCGAAGAACACGTATAAGACTGAATTCTTCTTTTTTATTCAAGATGTCTTTTATTTACTTATTTTTTACTCTAGTTTGACATCCCCAACTCATTACATATCATGTAATAGTGTAATAACCATGTAATAGTGTTCACAATATATTTTATAATTAATACACATGCTTTAAACAAACGCATGCATGCATTAATGTATAATCCTCTTCTTTCATTTTTTTC
This sequence comes from Acrossocheilus fasciatus, assembly GCA_036784905.1. NCBI lineage: Eukaryota > Metazoa > Chordata > Actinopteri > Cypriniformes > Cyprinidae > Acrossocheilus > Acrossocheilus fasciatus. Next base: position 39,769,044 of record CM071942.1, on the reverse strand, counting down.
ATATACATTACATTAATATGCATCGTACTTTATGTATGCATGTATATATATACACACACACACTGTGTATATGAAGTATGCTGAGTATGAATTAATAAAGTATATTGTGAATAACGCTATTACATTATATGTATTGATGTGGATATGTATATATATACATCTTTATATACACACACACATATAACAAATAATGGGAATCCTTACACTAGTGATACGATGAGTGGATATTACCTTTAAAAGAATGTTTAGGGATCTTTTTGAATAGAATATCGGATAGAATTTATTTAATTGCTCATGGGTTTGGGAGGGAACCGTTAACAGACGTCAGTGTTTTTGTAAGAACTTGTAGGTTATAGCTTGACCTAGAGCCCTGTTTTTTGAGCCTTTCTGTAGTTTCACTTCTCACCACTGGATGGCGACTTAGTATAACGATTCAGGCTAGAGGGCACACCTGTAGTTTATTAACGACTTTCTTTGAGAAAAATTGACAATTGTTGTTTTTATTTCAACTCCTTCTTTAGCATGCCTATGTAAAGCACTTTATATTCAAAATGTCTATATGAATCAACTTTTCTTGAAATTTTGTTATAGCACAGTATCAAAGACTAGAGTATGTGGTGAAGTTCATACACTGTTTTTAGTTTGGAATATATGAAGGGTTTATTTGCAAAAACAGATTTGATTGAGATTAATTGGAATGTACAAAGAAAAAACATGATTTCTGAGAATTGTTTAAAAAGGAGTTATCTGTTTTTACAAACAAATTCTTCATGTCAAAGCAAAATGTTTGCTCATTAGCTGTATATTGATATAACACTAAGAGATTTTTAATGTGTTCGGAAATGCAATATATATTATACTCACACTCACCTCAAGAAAAAACACGAATGGAACAGGTCAAGAACGACATGATAAAATTGTGTCAACAAGGTCCTGACATGCAGAGATTAGATCATACATTCTTTCTAAGGCGGTAACACAATGTACTTGATAAATACAGTAGAATAGTAAAGGATTGTGAAATGTCAAGGATGACCCATTCAGAGGTTGATAATGACTGCAATTCTGCAGAACTGGGTGGAGCTACATTAAGGATATAACATTTAACTCCTATATTGTCACTGCAAAGTGAAATTGATTTGTGTTTTTATTTTTATTTTTTTTAAATGAAGGAATAGTTTAAAGGAATAGTAAAAAATGAGCTAATAATGTACTCAACCTCAAGCCATCCAAGATATAGATGAGTTTGTTTCTTTATGAGAACAGATTTGGAGAAATGTAGCATTTCAACACTTGCTCACCAATGTGAATGAGTGCCGTCAGAATGAGAGTCCAAACAGCTGATAAAAACATCACAATGATCCACACCACTCCAGTCCATCAATTAACATGTGTAATGTTGCATGTTTGTCAGAAACAAATCCATTATTACAACACTTTTAACTTCAAACTGTTGCTTTAGGCTAAAATATGAGGCCTCTGTTTATTGCTTCTTCTAGCAAAAAAGTCATTTTGTCTGAATCAGGAGACAAATCTGCACAGATTAAGCACTGTTTACGAGTGAAAACAGTCCAAAACCGATCTAAACAAATATTTGGGTGAATTTTGACGTGAGAGGACAACAGGAGATGGACTTTTTCAAGTGTTATGATGGATTTTGGCTTGAAGTTATGGTTCAAGGTTAAAATATCTTAATGATGGATTTGTTTATTATACACACAAAGCTTTTCACTTCACAAGACGTTACTTGATGGACTTGAGTGGTGTGGATTACTTATTGTGATCAGCTTTTTGGACTCTTATTCTGACGGCACCCATTCACTGAGGATGCAAAACAGGTACAAAATAGGTAACATAAGAATCACTAACCTGTTACAAACAGGTAACGTGAACAGCCTGGGCCAAAATGCTCTTTTTTATTTATAGATTTCTTTATTTTGTTCAAACCGACAGTCATCTATAAAAGTCTTGAAATAAAATGATTACTTCAGTTGAATGTACAGTTTTTCAAAAACAACTCATGCACGGTTTGACTTCACAGATTCCAGCTTATTTTCACTGATAAAGGCTGCTGTAGTTGGAAGTAGCATGGAAACATCGCAGTATACTGTTGTTTCTGGACTCACAGCCTCACTTTCCAACTTAAGCTGCCAAAACGTCCCATGTGTTTCATAACAACCAGTTTGAAAATGCTTCTTTTCAACAATTTAATCTTTTTAAAAATCATCTGAAATCATTTCGCTTATTTAAAATCATTTTTTTCCCAGCCCAAGTAGAAGCATCATTGTGAACATATGATTTCCATAATGACATTGAGTTTTTCTCTTGAATTAACGAAAACAAACCTGCATCTAGATCATTAATAAAAATATGTCTAATGTAATCAAATCTATTCCACTTACTCTACAATAAAACAGTTCAAAGAGGACCACACATGTCCATCTCTGCTTGAACTTCAATACATTTGGATGTCTTTGACTTGAGATGAATATCAGACTATGTCTGACTAAGCCACTAGTGTTTGTACAAAAACTCAGTTTTTCCTCAGGAAACAGGCAGTTACATTTTGGTCTCACTGTCAGGGATCTTGGCATTCTTGCACTCGCTCTCCTGAGAGATGAGCTGGTATGACTTCTTGGTCTCGTTCTCCTCCACTACAGAGTTTCCGATCTCGGCGTCGATAGCGCACAGCTCGTGACGTGACAGGTGCGCCACAATGCCAGCACCAATGGAGTCGCCCAAAACATTGGTGGTGGTGCGCAGCCGATCTCTGAAACAGCAGATGAAAACAAACAGATTTACTTTCATGCGTGGAAATATTCTGTGCTTGGTCCAAGCACACCACAAATCCTTATCAAAGTCATCTCCTCATCAATGGGGATTTATTTCTCTGGTTTACACATCTGGATGTCACATGAGCCTTTGTTGTGCTCTGAGGGCCTCATGTAGCTTCCGCTTCAGAAAAACAGTTCCTCCATCTTGTGTGATGTTTTTGCTGACCCATCTTTCTTAGCATGAACGTTCCTCAGAGTCTGAGGCCTCCTCTAAGCCTCACAATGCCTCTTCTGTTCTGTACGCTGCTTTAACCAGCACGTAATCTGACGACAAGCTCCCTGACTGAACTTGAATTCATCGACTGCTGTTTTGCTCTGAATGCGGTGGGAGTAAAGGCCACAAGAACATGCTATTGGATATGGCTGTATTGTTCAGCGGGTCCTAAACTCATTGGAAGCAGATGTTGAATGGACATATACAATTGGATTATGGGTTATGGAATGTGAAAGTTTGAATATCTTGCTGCTCAGCCCTGAAGTTCTGCCTGGGTCTGTGTGAAGGAATATTACATCAAAGCACCTTCAGATGTCTTCAGAACATCACAAGTTCAAATTCTCTTGTTCAGGGTTCCCCCGCAGATTTTGATCAATGAATTTCCATGACTTTTCCAGTTATTCTGGATTATGAATGCTGATAGATATATATATATATATATATATATTTACTATATAGAGGTTAGATAGTGGTTACAGTCACAAAGAGCCATTTCTAGCTGATAAAGCCATTAAACTTAAAACACACACACACACACACACACAAAAGAATATTATTATTAATGTAATTTAATATTTCTTTATAAACAATAAAATATTCACTTTTATTAATTATTTTAAATTGTATTCATTTTTATTTATTTCAATTATTTGTATCAATTAAAAAATATTTCATTTATATTTGGTAACACTTTATTTCGATAGTCCACTTTAGACATTCTACTAACAGTAAGTAACTTTGCAACTACATGTCAACTAGCAGTCATTAGAGTATTAGTAGACTGTCTGCTTAATATCTTCTAACACTTTACTTTGATGGGTCCACAACATACAACATACTGACTATCAGAAACTTTGCAAGTATATGTCAACTTATTCTACTGACCCTAAACCTACTGAGAGTTAGTAGACATGTAGTTGCAAATTAATGAGAATTAGTTGATGTATAGTTGACATGTAGTTACAAAGTTACTTATAGTTAGTAGAACGTCTAAAGTGGACTATCGAAATAAAGTGTAACCTTATATTTTAATAAAACTTTCTATTACTTTTTTATAAGTCATTTCCACAAGGCCTAGATATTGTTATAAACTGAACAAAACCTCACAGGTTTCATAATTCACTGCTTAATGAATTAGTAACTCAAATTAATTAATAAACAAATTTATTATTCATTAAATGATTCATTATACAACTACAATAAGTATATCAAACCTTACCTGGATACAAACGCATGTTCTATAGAGCAAATCTCAACTGTTTTATAGTTATATTGTCGCAAAATGTAAACTAGCAGATTACTCAGCATTATATTAAAAGTTGAGTATAATATAGTATGTACTATATAGCAAATCTCAACTGCTTGATTGTTTAAATTATCACAAAATGTAAACTATATTATCGCACATCTCTATATACACTAGGATATACAAATTTGGATACCCAGTATATTATATCAAACTTTATTCGCATACATAGAGTACACTCAAGGTAAAGCAATATAATCTATATACTAAATCTCAACTGCCTAATTTTTTGTTTTCATCGTAAAACATTATTGCCCAGCTCTTTATATGAAGTTGGAAGTTTGTTCAACTTTATCTGCCTACAGTATATTCACCTTGAAATCAATCTGAAAATTATTTATTATTTTTATTTACTTTTTTTGACAGTGGGAACCATGTCTGTTTATTAAAGCTGATGAGTGTAGTTCTTATACTTCCTCCTATCCCAGTGTAATGTGCAAGTACACATTGGTTTCCCTGAAAGGTCATATGTGTCACACACCAAAAAACTTTAAACGTTTGTAATACACAAAAAATAATACTCACAGGAACCAATCAACTGCGATAATTAGAGTGATGTCATCAGTGGGCAGTCCTACAGAGGTCAGCACTATCACCATGGTAACCAGGCCAGCCTGAGGGATTCCAGCTGCACCAATGCTGGCCGCTGTTGCTGTGATGCTTTAAAATTATACAAAGCATGCATTCAAAAATCATTTTTAATCAGATAAATACTAAAATGGTGTGAGAAATCAACTACATTTAGGCAAGACCCTACAGGCAAAACCATTGTTTTTTTTATGCACTGGTCATTTTTGAGATTCTATTTTCACAACATGTCTTCTTTCAGACTGGTGGAAAGAAAACATCAAAAATACAGTGTTTATTTTATTACATTTTGTCTATTTGCAGTTTTTTAATGGCTGTTTTCTCAAAAGTACTATTTTCAGTCAGAAATCTCTACTTTAGTAGCATTTACCTACAACAAAATGTCTATTTATTTTGTCTATATTCTAAAAACATTTACAGATTAGTAAGGTTTTTTTAAAATATACAATTCTATTCCTCAACATAGTGTTTTTTTTTCAGAATTTTTATGACAGTATTTTTGGATTTATGGAGTGTTAAAAACTAGATATCTAAAATCATCCTGAAATAAGTGTCAGCAGGTCAAATATGTCAAAAATAAAATAAAACTAAAATTTTGATCCTGGCTTTATTCAATGTTCATATTTTTGTTCTGAAAATGTATGCAAATTAGTGTATTTTAATTAGACAATGCCTAATTTGCATTTTTAAATGTGTAGTAGTACAACATGTAATGTCTTAATGTTCTGTGATAAATCAGCTAGTGTACAAACACTTAATGTTCTGTGATTAATCAAATATGGTTAAATCTGTTAGTTTTCACTTGTGGTCTCTTGCCTTAACTGAATAAGCTGTCATGGCAAAAGTTCTTTATTTAACCTAATGGTACCTGATGGTTAGGATCTCTCCAAAGTTCAAATCCATGTCATTGACTTGTGCGATGAAGATGGCAGCCAGAGCCTCGTACAGAGCGGTGCCATCCATGTTTATGGTGGCTCCAACAGGCAGCACAAAACGGGTTACACGTTTATCCACATGGTTATTCTCCTCTAGACACTTAAAGGTGATGGGCAGCGTGGCAGAGCTACGGAGAGACAAATTCTGTCATCGCTCACTGATCATCATCATTATGTTCCAAAATCGAAAATCTAGACGAAAGGAAAATGTTGACGCAACTTTTTTCAGTGGCGAGTCACGGTGGGATGTCTAGTTCCAACAAACACCTTAAAAATAATCCATATGAGAACATATACAAACAGCATGTAGTGGGTGACTAAAGTATTAATCACATTCTTTTTTGGGTAAAAAAAACTTTTTAAACATGTTGTGAAACTCTCATGTTAGCGCTATAGCAAAATAACCCTTAGAGGAAATGATTTACATTTGTATAACCAGTTTTACTACAAATACCCTGGTTAAACTACAGTTAGTGTAGCAAAATCATGTTTTTTTTTTTTTTTTTTTTTTTGAAAATAAACCCTGGTTTATTTTCGTAACGGAAATCACATTTTACTTGTGTTATGAATAAGAGTTTACAGTCTGTGTTGAATGTGATGAGATAAAAACAGTGTACAGGACATAATGACACAAATGTATTTCTATTGAGTTGTCCTCGCATATGCGACCAGCGTAATTCCATTCATGAACAAATGATGCAATTCTTTTATTGTGCAATTCAGTAATTCAAAACCAAAGTACTACAAATGTAGTGCAAATTCCAAACGAATTACGCATGAGCCGATACCATGTTCAATATAATGAATAGCTCAAAAAGACAAGTCTCTGGTATGAATCTGTTTGATGACTCATTTACTGACTTGAATTGTTCAGAGTAGCTAATGAATCAACATCTTATTATTTGAAGTTATCATAATTTTCAGTGAAATACGTATCGAAATGATGCAAGCTCTTTAGTAAATTAAATATAAAGTGTATTGCAATGTATATATGCATTGAAAATGATTTAAATTTAAAAGCTCACCTGGAGGAGGTACCGAGTGCAGTGACAAGGGCTTGCAGAAGTCCAGCGATGAACACAAATGGATTTTTACGCGTCACAAGGAAGTAAAGCAAAGGCAGTACGATGACTGCATGTATCAGTAGGCCAATGATGACTGTGATGGTGTACATGCCCAACTGGCCTCCCATTTCTGATATATCATCCATCTCAACTATCTTTCCCGCAATCAGGAACATTATGCCGAGAGGAGCGTACCTGAGGTGGGAAAACAAATTAGATAGTTATTACCGCTTCGAAAAAAAATAGCAGAAAAAATATAGCCTACAGTACTTAATTAAGAGAATGTCCTAATTTTTTCCATAGTCATGTTTTGTTTCGCAGCGTTTCAGACTGTGACTAAAATGTTCACAAATGCAAAAAAAAAAGTGCAACAATAATTTTTAATCTAACAACATAATATCTGAAAGTCAAGGAGGCGTTTGCATGCGTCCACATTGGGTTTCGCCAGTTCACGCAAAAAATTACTCTACTGAAGTGATTCTTTTTAATTGAGACAGTCAAAAGGATTCACAAAACAGATCCAAACTCAATCGTGAGTTAGGAGGCTTTGAATCAGATTCATTGAGTCAGTGAATCACTCAGAGCCGTTATTGAGTTCCTTACTGCAGCATCTGTAATTCTTCCAGTCACATCGGATTCGGATTAGAAATGGGAACTGTGCTTTGATGGGGTTTTTATAGGTTCATATGAATCACCTGGTGAATCATCATGAATCACCAGAGAGTGAAAGCATCAAATTTGGAACAAATTTATAATAAAAATAACTAGGGCTGCACGATATATTGTTTCAGCATCGATATCACTGAACACTGAATTACGTTCACTTCCGTGTCTATTTGTGCCTGAAATGACACATATGCATGAAACTGTCAAAATACGTCTCTGCAAGTATCCTTGTAAACACAGTTGCTTATGGCTTAGGTGAAGGTAAACAATTGATAAAGAAAATGGATAGTAAGCCTATAGGCTCACAGCGGTTTAATGTTCCTAAGGCTTTCTGTGTCATGAATGTTAATCAAACAAAAAAAATCACTTATGTAGCTTTAACACAGATTTATTAGATTTAATTTATACAGTGAAGACTATGCAGTGTTGTTTTACATTTGAATATTCAACCAGTATACCTGAATACTGTTAGACTTACCGGAAAAAAAATATATAAAGCACTGTTTATATATTTTATATCTTTGTTCTATTATATTTATCTATGTTTGTAATTTGACATCACCCCAATCACTGATTTTTTTTATTTTGTTTTCCAAATAGAGCTTTTCAAGTCATCTGGTGTTTGTTTTCTTTTTCATATCGCAAATATATATCGCAGAAATACAAAATATCGCAATGTGAGTTTTTTCCAATATTGTGCAGCCTTAAAAATAACTACAAAAGCTTACAAGTTTACACCTATAACTTAAAGTGTTGTGGTCCATACTAAATGTGACCCTGGACCACAAAACCAGTCTTAAGTCGCTGGGGTATATTTGTAGCAATAGCCAAAAATACACTGTATGGGTCAAAATTATCCATTTTTCTTTTCTGCCAAAAATCATTAGGATATTAAAGTAAAGATCATATTTTGTAAATTTCTTACCGTAAATGTATCAAAACTTAATTTTTGATTAGTAATATGCATTGCTAAGAACTTCATTTGAACAAATTTAAAGGCGATTTTCTCAATATTTAGATTTTTTTGCACCCTCAGATTCCAGATTTTCAAATAGTTGTATCTCTGTCAAATGTCGTCCGATCCTAACAAACCATATTTATTATTTATTCAGCTTTCAGAGGATGTTTTGTGGTCCAGGGTCACAAATTAGGCCTATTGAGCTATTAAAGGGATAGTTCACCCAAAAATGAAAATTTTGCCATCATTTACTCACCTGTTGTCATTCCAAACCTGTAGGAGTTTCTTTCTTGTTGAGCATAGAAGGAGATATTTTGAAGAATGCTGGTAATCAAACAGTTGATGATTACTTCCATAGTATTTCTTTCCATACAATGGAAGGCTACCAGCAACTGTTTGATTCTTCAAAATTTTTCAAAATATTTTCTTCTGTTCAACATATGAAAGAAACTCATACAGGTTTGGAACGACATGAGGGTAAGTAAATGATGACAACATCTCCATTTTTGGATAAACTATTCATTTAAGAATTTTTTATTCATGTAAACAGACCCAAATTCAAACGCTGCCCTTTACATTGCCATATATAGGCCTATTAAATGTTGCCATTTAAATTGTAAGTCAGTGCTAACAATTTATTTAGACTTTAGACACTTTTTTTTAACTGACAAACTAATTAAAATACGGACTTATATATTAGCGTCTTAGCAGAGCAATTCATTATTCCATTATTTATTATACGAAGGCCAATTTTTAACTCTCTCCTCTAATTTCATTATGTTTTAATTGCTAATGTTCCAGTAAGTCTACTTGAAATTAAAATTTCAAAAACAGTCTGGCAGGTCATGGTTTTCATTAATTAGAAAAACCACTGTTTGTGAAAACCAAGTACATAATGTGCTCAAAGCTGAAAACTTTCCCACTCTAAATCACTCACCACATGATAATGGCAACAAGCCTCATGATGGCCTCATTTAGACAGTCAAAGAAATCCCGTAGTGGCTGACCCTGTTCCTTCATGCTCCCAATGATGAAGCCAAAGCACATGGAGAAGACCACGAGTCCGAGCGCGTTGATTCCATTAACCGTTCCCAGCACTGGTATCACCTCTTCACGTTTGAGTTCCTGCGACCCGTTATTCAAACTGAACAACGTCTCGTTCACCAAAACCTTAACTGTGACCACTCGCTTGCCATATTGCGTTTTAAACTGATGAAGGTAGAGAGAATAGAAACAGTTACTTGGTTGTGTTTACCATCTTATAGGAAACTAGCTTCTTGTGCATTAAAAACATTACCTGTTGAGTACAAGCTTGCACTAAATTAGGAGGAAACATGTTTCTAGCAAAAATAAAAAAGAATATAATGTTAGACAAAAAAAAAAAAAAAACACAATAAAATTGTAAATGAAAAATGTACTTCACCATACCTGATGAGATCGAGGAAGGCATCTGCTGGACTGACTTGTTCTATCTTCTCCTGTCTGGTGAATTCGTCTTTAGAGCCTCTTCCCGGGTGGATGATGAGCACCATGACGATCCCGATGAACACAGCGATAATAGTGGTGGTGGTGTAGTAAACTACGGCTCTCACACCCATCTTCCCTGAAGCTCGACTGTCCAGAGCGGCCATACCTGCACACAGGTGACCGCAATATTACTTTGTTTCACGTGATTCTGTGGATGCATGTGCATATAGTAATGCAAGCAACAGCATATACTGGACATACAACTGCATATACATACAAAGACAGTCAACAGGTTGGAAACACTTACTCATTCTACACCCGCATTTAAACGTTAAGGGCAGGTAAGATTGTTTTTGGTCACACTTTAATTTAAGGTCCAATTATTACCATTAACTAACTATTAACTATGACTTCTCGCCTCAGTGAACTAATAATTTGCTGCTTATTAATAGCTAGTAGGGTAGTTGTTAAGTTTAGGTATGAGGTTAAGGGATCTAAAATATGGTCATGCAGAATAAGGCATTAATATGTGCTTTTTACATATTAATAAACAGCCAATATGCCAGTAATATAATTGATAATAAACTACTAGTTAATAATGAGAATTGGTCCTTAAAATAAATTGTTACATTTTTTTTAATGCTCTTTTAGGCTTCATTTATTTGATCAAAACTACAGTAAAAAACTGTAAAATTGTGAGATTTTATTACAATTTAAAATAAATGTATTTTATTGTAATATATTGTAAAATGAAATTTATTCCAGTGATCAAAGCTGAATTTTCAGCATCATTACCAAAGTCTTCGGTGTCACACGACCTTTCAGAAATTATTATGACTCATGATACATTATTACTAACAATGTTGAAAACAGTTTGCTTTATATTTGTATGGAACAGCTTTGATTTGTTTTCAGTTTTGTTTTTTTTTGTTTTTTTTAATTAATTTAAAGGTAAAAAACAGCATTTATTTGATTTAGCATTTAATTTCTTTAAAAAAAACAAATAAAAAAAATCTTACTCACCCCAAACCGTTTAATGGTAAAATATATTATTACTATTTTAGGCTTATTTGGATATTATTTAAGTCATCAAATCTATGAAATAACACAAATGGCAAGAATTATCTTTTGACTCCAAAATGTGAAACTCTTCTTTAAGCTTCTTTGTCTAGATTTTGCAAGTTTTTTAGCTGATTCTTCTTCACACTTAAGTCTATAGTTGTTTATAGTAAGTTTTTAAAAACATACAATTTATATTTGTCTACAAAAGACACTTTCAGACCAAACATAAAATCAGTCAAATTCAGTGTGAAATTCAGAAAGAAAGAAAGAAAGTCTCTACATTGATGACCAACAACAATAGCTTGTATAGGAGTCAGACAGTATATTTCCTGAAGGTCACTGATCACGACTGCCATTCAGCATTTCTCTCTATAGAACAGAAACAGCCATTGTATTGAACTATGTTTGTCTTCCATTATTGTGTATGGTGCATGTGTGAGTGTGTGATCCTGAGTAGTGATCTCACTGCCCCCAACCCCATAAAACCCCTCAGCTTTACACCCCACAGTGGCCTGGGAACCTTCTGCACAGGTCATGTTCTCGTCCTGCTGCTCTCATTAGTTCTCGTCTCTATGGTAACAATGACTTCCCCGCCAGAGTCTTATAAAGTCTTATTCTCCTATACCGCAGAGTAATTACCTCACATATACACACACACACACACACACAGTCTTCAAAGACGAATTGTGTGTGACCCTCACAAAGAAACTCATCTAATGAGAGCTCAATCTCAAGCTCAATCAGCGAACGGCCAGAATTTGCTGAAAAACTAAGTCTGTCTGTTCCATCAAGTTGCTGTTTAATCAAAAACTTAAATATTAAACTGCAGCGGGTGAATTCCTCAAATTTTGAGAAAAGTCTTAAGAAACTGGGTTTATGATTTTTACACAGTGAACAATAAAGTGGGTGGAAAATAAATTCAAACCATATCTAGAAATCAGAATATCACAGATTTAAAGGCGGACTTTTTGGTCTGACTCATAAACAACCTGTATATATAGCAAATATTTGATGAATAAAAAGAACAGCATTTATTCAGAATAGAAATATGTTGTAACAATATAACAAAACTGTTTAGGAACAGTAAATTCTTTTTCTTTTTTTTCTTTTTTTAAAGAAATTAATACTTTTATTGAGCAAGAATATGAAAAACTGATTTAAAAAAAAGTGGTAGTAAAGGCTTCTATTGTTACAAAAGTTTCCTATTTGGAATAAATGCTGTTCTATTTTACTTTTTATTCATCAAAGTCTAAAAACATTCGGAAAAACGTATCACAGGTTCCAAAAAAATATGAAGCAGCACAACTGTTTCCAGCATTGATAATAAATCATTATATTATAATGATTTCAGACGGATCATGTGACACAGAAGACTGGAGAAATGATGCTGAAAATTCAGCTTTGCCACCACCATTAAAAGACGTCCATTAAAATAGAAAAACATTATTTTAAATGGTAGTAATATTTCAAAATATTACTGTTTTTAATGTATTTTGATCAAATAAAAGCAGCCTTGATGAACAGAACATCAAAACATCAAGTCTTACTGATCCCAGATCATTTTTTTCCTTGAGTTTTGGTGACTGTTGAATGTCAGAACACCTCTGCAAACACCCATGTTGGAGACCATATAGACATGTTTTCTTCAGAAAATGCAAAGGTTTTTTAATTTTTCTACTTAATTTCCCTCAGGTTATAATGCATACAATATATAGCAGTAACAACTCTCTCTGCATGGCATCAATTTACACATCAAACTTTGTTTATAGTGATAATACACTACATTTTTAATCACAGTGACAAATCCAACTCATTTTTGCTTTGTAACTGTATGGCCACGCTGCCAGTGAACAACGCTTCCTACAGATTTTCAAATCGGTGTCACTGGCCGCCTCTAAAGTTGGTCCTTGTTTTGGCTTTTACATGGTTGACCCAATGACATGCTGTGATGCACCATATGAGTGTGTGTGTGTTTGATCTGAATAGACTGTGTCTACTGTGTCATTGATGTTCAGCCTTGTGACTGTGCAAGTGAGAGCAAGACAAACAGCGTACATCTGAGAAGATCTTTAAAGACAGCTGCTATTCTATGTGTTGCAATAAGTCAATATGAAATCAAAACAGGCTCGATTTACTTAATACACATTTCTGGTCCTGATGTAAATGATATTCCAAATAAGTCAACATTATTCCAAAGAAAATCAAATATTTGTTTTAATCACCTTTCATCAAAATGTAATAATTTGCTCCACCTCTTCCCTTTTCTGAGGAAATCGTGAATATCTTCTACTTTTTAACCCCTTCGCTCCAGCCATCCAACTCCATTCTGGTGTGTAACCGCCACATTTCACAATCCAATCAATTTTTGCTGGATAAAATCAAGTCCTGCCATAGTTTTTTCACTCAGTAAAATGACTCACAAGGAATGCTGTTTCATGTGGGCTCTATAGCATAAAAGCAGCTGTTTAACTATCAAAATGGACAAAAACTAAAAGCATTGTCTTTTTTATTCTGTATAAGCTGTGTTTGTGCCACACGGCAGCCATCAATCTGCCTTTGGAAACTGTTTGCGGCTTTATTTAGAAAGCAGCAAATGCTATTTATACACAGAGAATGTGTGTGTGAGAGAGAGATGACTGAAAGGAGCTTTTGTTCATTTCTCTGTATGGTCACTTTGACCTTTGACCTCTTGTCTGTTTGTAAAGTGACCATCAAAGCACTGACCTCACACACGCTCTCGCCTGCTCTATGTTGAACCTACTGTATGTTGACCTTCCTCAAGATTTATTTTGAAACAAAACAGACCTAGAAGCTGGACTAGCCTGGTTGAAGATCTCAAAACGAACTGAATTCTTCTTAAAACTATTATATTCTGAAGCATATATGGTTTTGCAAATACATTTACAGCTGAAAAAACAGGATTGCTTCAGCTGCACGAGTGACATAACAATATCTGCTGAGGTGTCCCATTTGAGCCTGACCCGTCCCCTTCCCCTGCATCATGTGTTTGTCTCAGTGCCTGGTGGCGCCGCAGCGGCCCGTACCTGTGATTAAACTGGACACCAGCAGGGGGAGCACCAGCATCTGCAGCATTCTCATCAGCAGCTCTCCAGGAAACGAGAAGTACTTCACCTCTCGATAGGACATTTTATACGGCCGCAGTCCGAATCCCAGAATTATACCTGTGAGAAAAACACACATGCACCTTTAATTGATCTGTAAAAAAAACATTTGCATTTAGCTTTCTTTTTTTTTTTTAGCTGGAGTGTTTAGGTTGTTATGTAACATGTTTTTATATACTGAAACAGAAAAAGAAAAAAATGAATGTCATGATTGTGAAATAGTTTAAGCGTGTTGTACTGTGTCAGTGCTAAAGTCAGAGCACAATACTGTCTTTGTCAAAACAAACCTAAAGAAAAGCTAATGGAATTTCCATCACAATTTGGAACTAATCATAATGGGATCCAAAGAGAAACAGGATAATGTATTTAAAAAACAAGATTCAGTTTAAATGTTCAGTACTGCTTTACAATTTTTTTTTAAAGGCTAAGGTTCAGTGTTTTATGATATCCAATGCAAAAAATAAAATCTAATATATAAGATGTTGTTGAATATGATGAAGGCATAACAAAATACGTGCTAAATAATGCTATATGACATTAAATATGTTCCCTGAAACATTAATGTATGAAATGTAAATTAGGCAGATTAATCAGCCATTATTTGGCCATTTTGAGATTCACAATTTTATAATTTAACACACACACACACACACACACACACACACACACACATATATATATATATATATATATATATATATTAAGGTTATTTTATGTAATGTTAAATTTATAAAAGTGTGAATTCTAAATAAATATATTGTAACATGCATTTTTTATATATCAATTTTTTTTATTCATAAATATTACATTTTAACTCATTTTATATAACATATTTATTTTATTCCATTATAATATTATTTACATTTGTGTGTGTTTTCCCCTTTCAGAGTAGTAGGCACAGATAAGATAGTCATCTCACCAATGATGACGGCAGCGACTGTGAAGACGACGAAGGCGTTCCGCCTGAAGAAGCCTCTGACGTCATCAGTGGTGATGCTCTGTACGGTGTTGCGCGCCCGCTGTGAGCGCTCTGTGAAGCCGTCCCGCAGCTGCTGCACTCTGCTGCGCTGCAGACGCGTCTCTCCGTTACTCTGAGTCATGCCTGATGGGGGCGCCACACCGGACACACCAGACGCACCAGACGCCGCTGAACGATTAACGGGAAACACTCCACTTCGGGCAATAACTGCTGAGAACAACATACAGGTAACCTCTCTAATGCAATATCCAGCTAAGTAATAATAATATTACAGGGAA
Source organism: Acrossocheilus fasciatus (assembly GCA_036784905.1). Classification (NCBI taxonomy): domain Eukaryota; kingdom Metazoa; phylum Chordata; class Actinopteri; order Cypriniformes; family Cyprinidae; genus Acrossocheilus; species Acrossocheilus fasciatus. The sequence goes on along the minus strand of CM071942.1, from coordinate 39,753,571 downwards.
CTCAATTTGTACATTTTCTTACGAAATAGTGAGTACACCGAGAAAAGAAAAAAAAAAAGTGGTGCAGAATTTACATTGAAATAATTGTCACTCTGGAATTACTAGTAAATTTCACAAGATACAACAGTAACGTTGAAATTTTAGAAGGTTTTACAAAAATTGCCACCACAGTGCTAGTATGCTGTGAGGAGCTGAAATTGAGTTTGCATCACCGCACTGTAAAAAATTATTTTGTTATACTTGTAAATTTGTAAATAAAATAAGGATTCTTGGAGTATGTTTAAAAAAATACTATTTCACACTTTCTAATTCAATATTTATTTTTTATTCAGTGTGTTACTTGCAGTTTCTCTGTATTTATTTTGTGAAATTTACTAACAATTTCTGTGTGAAAATAGTTTTTACACCCTGTTTCGTGTTTTTACGGTAGGTGTCTGCAAATCAAAAGAGATTAAACGAATGCATTGGTCTATGTCATGTTTTAGCTTGTTTGATCATCCACAAAGTGAAAATCATGAATCAAGATATGTAATAGCACACTTCTCCTTAACAGACCGCAAGATTTAAGGCATCAACGGTGCATGCCGTATTATTACAATTAGTGTTAGTGGTTTGTTCAAATCACTAACCTTAAGTATGAACAACAATGATAGCAATGCTTGGCGTAAATCCCGGGGGCGGGGGGACAGGACCCCCCCCCCCCCCCCATCTGAGGCTTGTCCCCCCCTAAAAATATCATTACAAGCGACTCTGTGTATTGAAAATAATATAATGGACATATACTTAAAATAATTGTGTGATTAGTAAAACAAAATAAACAAACAAAAAAAACCTTTTAAGTTCAGAAATGTTTTGATTCCCCCCTCCCTTTCCTCACAGTGGTTTGGTCCACTGCCTGCTTTCCTTCTTTATCGATACACACACACACACACACGAGTCCGGTGAGAGAGAGCAAGTTAGTTATATGTAAGTAGGCTGTCAAGGCTATTTTATTCTCTTTAAACATCGAGTGAAATGATTCTTTCTCTAGATGATGCTGGATCATTAATAAATTAGTCATGACAAAAAAATTATGACATCCGATGTATTTTCTATGAGCGATTATAAGGTTAACAAGCGTAACACCGTAGTTTGTCACCTGCTACAACTAACGCGGCGATAAGCTTGTGTGTGAACTGATATTAGGCTAATATTGTAGACCTATGATGTTAAGTGGCAGATCAGTGGGTTTAATGCGGTTGAATTAATGCGAAAGAGACATACTAGGTTTCAGACAAAACCTAAAATACTATGGATGACGCAAAATAATAATTATAATACGACCGCGTGGTGAACCATATGAACTCATAAACATGGTCTCCATGCTATGTACACATGCTGTGTACACATATCTATCCTTACAAGTACAATTTTGGCTGTATTTGTGTCCCCTTCAAAAATTGCTCTTGAGAAATTTTACGTTTATTATTCCCCCCTACTGTCAGATGAAATTTACGCCCCTGACTAAAACACTTCATCTAAACTGTAAAAGAACATATATATATATATATATATATATATATATATATATATATATATATATATATATATACATATAATTTTTCACTGTTTAAAAAAAATTCAACATTTCACGCTACTTTCCATTTTCTGTAATTATTTGTGAAATTTACTAGCAGTTTCTGAGTGAAAATTGTTTTGACACCATTTTAAAAAAAAAATGTAACCTAAATTAAATTTGCTTTTCCACTCTTAAAAAATAAAGGTTCCAAAAGGGGTTTTCGCAACAGTTCCATAGAAGCACCATTTTTGATTCGGTTTCCCAAAGAAATTTTTTGACTAAAAATTTGAAAAACATTTGATAATAAATGTACTAAAGAACCTTTTTCCACTATATAGAGCCTTTTGTGCGATAGGAAGTTTCTATGAATATTAAAGGAACCATCGATGCCAATAAAGAACCTTTGTTTTTAAGGGTGTAAAGAACCTTTTGAGGTTCCATGGATGTTTCTTTTAGAACCATTGATGCCAATAAAGAACCAAAGTATCCAAATTTGTGCCCTCTCAGTCAGGACATTAACTTCTTGTACTATTTGCACACAAACAGTCACACTGCAAACATGTGTCCAAATGATTTCATTACAAGTGACTTCAGCACGTCAGCACAGGTCTCTGAAACCCAGCCAGATGCATCTGCGCTCAAAAAGTTACAGAGTACTCCTGTTATCTTTCCACGTGTGCTATGAACACAGCCAGACCAAACACTGCTACTCTCCCTCTCCTCTCACACATGGTCTGAGAAAACTCCCACATTTAGGACAGTAACAGACAGTTACTCACATGAAAATAAGGGATTCGGTCCAACCCTTCCTCTGACGAAGATCCTCTGCACTGAGAGCCTGGAGAGAAGTGTGTACTTAGAAAGAAAATCGCAGGAGTTTGCAAGGAAGGGACTGCAAGCGTGAAGGGTGTGAGTGAGAAGGACATGAAGAACCAATAACAGAGTGGAGGGAAGATGAGAAGGGGCGGAGCATGCTGAAAAAGAGAAGCTCTTTCACACACTGGAGAGGAGCAACTGCCAGCTCGACTGTGGGAGGGGCTTTGGAATGAGCTCCTCCCACTTTAGATGAAGAGATGGAGGGAAAAGCATGTGTTTGTTTTCACATGCAGTTTGAGCCACATGGTCTGAGACCACTCTGCATGACAAAAATTTTCCCCACAACTTCTGACGAAAAACTAATTTGATCACCTAATGTGAACATCTTTGAGATGTTCTTTGGATCGTTTTCAAATCGTCTGGAACATGATCTTCAAGTCTTGTAACAACTTGTCGGCTCTACTCCAAGTCAGTTTGATATTAACAACCCATTTCACTTGCATAATCTGACATATTTGGGTGAAGCGAGGTATCCAACAGAAAAACAAATGTAGGAGTGAGGTGTTTTTGGAGGCGGGGGTTATTAAAACAAAGTTACATTTAAAAAAAAAAAGTTCATTATTTTAATTAATTTATGTAAGTACATGTTATGCTGTAATGAAAAAGCAGTTGCTTATCTGCACAAATATTAAATATAACCTACATAAAAATATTTATAAAAGAAAAGTTTTATTTATTTATTCATGTCCATTAATGTGTATTACATAACATTAAATATATATATATTTTTAAAGTTAAAAAAACTTCTTTAGTTGTTTGTTTTTTTAAAATAATGAATTTATTTATTCGGCTAATACATGTTTGTTGCTGTAATGAAAAAAAAACAGTGATTTGTATGAGCAATCATGAAATATATTTAAAATGCTTTGTAAAAAGTGTATAAAAGACCAGTTTTACTCCTTTGTTTATTTTTTCATGTAATACATATTTATTTTTTAATGCTTTGGTAGCACTGTGCTATTCGACAGTCATGCCAGTAAAGCTCATTTGAAATTAACTTAATTGAATCTAATATAATTTAGTTTTTAATACAATACATGTTTTCTGTGAAGTTTTATTGTGTTTCTGAAAACTCTCTTGGTTTTGCGTCATCAGTCCATTTGTCATTTAAAACTTGCAAACGAGCTGAGTGCGATGATATACTGCATGACATTGTGTGGTTTTGTATTTGGCACCAAGAGTGACTGGAGTGAAATCTGGCTGCAGATCAGATAAGATTCACAGCTCCATTTGCACCGGCTCTCTCTTCTTTCCAGGAAGTCCAGGAGTTTCATCATATGTTTGGTGAAAAGGAACTGTCTGTGCTAAGAACAGACAATCAGAGCAGAACAGAGTGAGAATTTAAAATAATTACAAACTGTAATTGATTTAATTGATCTGAAAGGAAACACTGGTGCTTTAAGACATTTGCACAACAAAGAGTGCTGGAATAGTTAGTGTTTGTGTGTGTGTGTGTGTGTGTGTGTGTGTGTGTGTGTGTGTGTGTGTGTGTGTGTGTGTGTGTGTGTGTGTGTGTGTGTGTGTGTGTACAGGTTTATATATCCTGGTGGGGACCTGAATACACACAGACTCACAGGGACTCGTGTCACGGTGGGGACCTAAATTGAGGTCCCCATGGGTACAAAAGCTTATAAATCATACAGAATGAGTTTTTTTGAGAAAGTAAAAATGCACAAAGTTTTCTGTGAGGGGTATGTTTAGGTGTAGGGTTGGGGCGATAGAAAATACGGTTACGCCTATGGAGAGTCCCTGCAAGGATAGCTGACCAAACTCTGGTGTGTGTGTGTGTGTGTGTGTGTGTATTCTCCTGTGTGTGTTACTTTCAACACCTTTTCAGCAGCGTCTGCCTCACCTGGAGAGAAACTAGCTCAGGTGAGCAGAATAACTCTGAACACTGTCTGCTAAAAGCCCTAAAGGGGCTCATTACAAGAGATTGGGCAACCCTGAGTGATATTATAGCTATTTCACCTGATGATTGTGATGGTGGTATCTGGTGACTCTGCAATGCTTATTATAATGGAAATAAAGTTTTAGTCAAATGTAAGCCTGCTAAATGTAATTTTCTAATTTTCTGATGTTAAAATACTTTCTCCTATGCCGGATTAATATGCAAAGACAAGTGGGTTGACAAGTGGGTTGCTGGTTAATTTCCCTTAAAAAGTGTGGATCTTATTATTTATTTTTTTTATTTTTTTTGGTGACACAGAAATTACACACTTCAGCTTTAAAACGTGGGGGTAGAAAATTACTCTGTAATGAATACTTCTGTTTTTGCATCTATAATTCTTAACCTTTGACATATTTCATTACATTCTATTCAAGGAATGTGGTTCACCTATATGAACAAACATTAAATATATTTGAATTTTAAAAAGAAAAGTTAAAAAGAAAGTTCTTTATTAAAAAGTTTTCATTCTCACTCATTCATTCATTCATTCATTCATCCATCAATGTAATACATGTTTACTAGTCTGTATGAGCAAACATTAAATAGAATTTTTTTTTAATGATTACACATTTATTATTACTATTATTTACATTTTATTTTATTTACATTTATTTTATTTAAATGCACTAAATAAAATATTCCAAAGACATTAATTGAATATGAAGTGAATAAATACAAACTTGAATCAGTGATTATCAGGGAAAATCTATAAAACTGCATAATCTAATACAAAAGCCAAACAGTTATTTACAGTTTATTCTAGTAGTGTTTAGTGTGTTATAATATCTTGTGCATTATTTACAGATATTTTTGTACGTTAAGTTACCATAACATATTAAGATAACCATAATTGTTCAGATTATTTCAGTTAATTTGTTCAAATAAAGTATCTGACACACAGTAAATGGACATTGTATGTAAAAAAAAATAAAAAATAAAAATTGTATTGTATGTCAAAAAAAACTGGTGGTAAAGCTAATTTCTGAGCCTGAAGTAAAGGCAACTATAGGTGGAGGGGTGAACGCGGGGTTAGGAAGTCATTTTGATAGAGTTTGCCATTGTAAAGTGTTTGAGGGACCCATACAAGCACACAGTGGGTCAGGGGCACTTTGGGAAATGACAAAAGAGGGACGTCTGAATTAGGAGCTGAGTAACTTAGATTTGGAGTTTCCATGGAAACACTGGATGGGAACGACTGGTAAGACTGGGAAACATCTGCTTGTGTCTGCTTTCTGTTCAGCTTTTGTTACTGAACGCAGAAGAGAAGAACCGGTTATTAGGAGTTTCAAAGCAGAATTTTCTAACTCGTTTTAACAGCATGAGTCAGCAGATGACACATTTGTTTTGATATATGTTAGGTGAATCACGTAAGTAAGAGGTAGGAGGCGGGCTTGCCTGTTTTAGGGCAGGGGATGTATGGGAATGTGACATCTCTGAAGAGTGAGTGTTTATCTGTGGACACATGACTGCAGGCGAACGCCAGCTAATTTTGAAGCATGATGTGTAATAAAAGCCAGGAATCAGTTAAGTCAGATAACAGTCCCACAATAACATAAAATAAGAAAAATGTTTCTTATGCTTATCAAGGCTGCATTTATTTGACCAAGCGTACAGACAAAAAACTTAATTTTGTGAAATATTATTGCAATTTAAAATAACAGTTTACATAAAAAAACAGTAATATTTTGAAATATTACTACCATTTAAAATAATGTTTTTCTATTTTAATATACTTTACAATATTATTTATTCCTGTGAAACAAAGCTGGATTTTCAGCATCATTACTCCAGTCTTCAGTGTCACATGATCCTTCAGAAATAATTCTAATATGCTGATTTATAATCAATGAAGGAAACAGTTGTGCTGCATAATATTTTTCGGGACCTGTGATACTTTTTTTCAGGATTCTTTGATAAATAAAAAGTTAAAAAGAACAGTGTTTATTCAAAATAGAAATTTTGCGTTGCAATATACACTACTATTCAAAAGTTTGGGGTCAGTAATTTTTTTCTTTCTTTTCTTTTTTTAAAGAAATTAATACTTTTATTCAGGATATTAAATGGACAAAAAGTGATAGTAAAAGCTTATATTGTTAGATTTCTATTTAGAATAAATGCTGTTCTTTAAATTTTTATTCATCAAAGAATCAAAGAAAAATGCATCACAGGTAAACAAAAAAAAAAAAAAAAAAAAAAATTCAGCCGCACAACAGTTTCAACACTGATAATAAATCAGATTATTAGAATGATTTCTGGAAGATCATGTGACACTGAAGACGAAAAATCAGCACTGTGTCACAGAAATAATTTATATTTTAAAGTATATTAAAATAGCAAAGTAATAGAAATTGCAATAATATTTCACAATATTAAATTGTTTTCTGTATTTTTGATCAAATAAATACACCCTCGATGAGCATAAGAAACTCTTACCGATCTCACTAAATATTTAAATCTTACATATATGTATTTTTTCAATTGCTCTATAGTTTAGAAGGTGAAAAATAAAATGCATCTGATGTCTTATATCGCTCAAACGGTGAGGGCTACACTCTGCACCAGAAGTTCAAACTTAGGGTTAGAGATCTGCTCCAACTCCCAGGGAACATTACATCACTTTCGTTCACTCTCCGTCCCCTCCAAGAAGACCTTTAAAACCTGTCTGCCTCTCTGCTGCATTATGTCCATGTATCTCAGACCGGTGAGACAGGGTGGGGGTTTCTCAGGGGACAGGGCTGTATTTGGGGCAGGTGATGCGATCCGTTCTCCTCTCTACCCTCCAGAGAACAGAGACAGTGGGAACGCAGGGAGTTATGGGGCGGCTTTGTGCGGCTGTGGCATTGTGCGCCGGGGTTCCCAGGATCAAACTTCAAACATAACCTCCCCATGCTGCTGCACTGTTGTTATGCTGCATTCGCAGGACAACGAGAGCTAAGTACATTGGCTCTGAATGGAAGGAGGGAGATCAGCTCACTAAAACACTGCTTGTGGACCGGCGCTCACGCTGAAACACCATGTGAATTAAATAAGCATGACTGATCCCAAGTCAGAAGTCTAGTGTATATGTCGTCGATACGATCTCTTTATGAGTCTGTGATTTGTTTGCTCGGTTTAATGTCTGCCAGATATCTGTTGCTTATGCATCTGCGTGTATTTGTGTTTAAACAAGTGCAGTGTGAAAGATTTGGACACCAACTCATTATTATTATGACTATTATCAACTTTTCAGAATACTACAGCAATCAAAACAATTGATTTACATTGGGAATTACATTGTGAACATAACATTTTACTTATAATTTAGCTTCTTTTTTCAAATGGGATGCTATTTACACACTCTTGAAGGAGCAATGTGTGTGATGGTCACTCTTTGGCTGCTTTTTGCAACAAATCATCCATTTCTAATATATATAGTTTTTTAAAACATCAACATATATGTGACCCTGGACCATAAAACCAGTCATAAGTGTCAATTTTTCGAAGTTGAGATTTCCTCTAAAAGCTGAATAAATAATCATTCCATTGATGTATGGAATTAAAATTAAAGCTGAATTAAAATTAAAGCTAAAATTAAAGCTGAAAACATAAAACTAATAGCTATATTAAAAGGGGGGTGTTGACTGTTTAAGTTGAAACACTAAAATTACTAACTAAATGGGAAATGTTGCATTATAGGAAATAATTGTTTAAGCTGAAACACTTAAATTGCTAATTGGAAATAAATAAAAACTAAAACTGAACTAAAAATAAAGCTAAATAATATTTAAAAGCTAAAACAAATACATAAGCACATAACAAAAATAAACTAAAATTAGAACTAAAACTGAAAGTCTTCAATAAAAGCTAATTCAAAATATTACGCTATAAAATCTAAAATGGGAAATGTTGCCTTGGCAAATGACATTTTAAATGGATAGTTCACCCACAAATGAAAATTTGCTGTTAACTTACTCACCCTCAGGCCATCCAAGAGGTGACTTTTTATCTTGAGCAGAAAAGTAAAGAGGATTTTTAGCTAAAACCTTTGGTCCTTGGTGGTCAGCGGCTGCAAGTTTTTAAGAACAAAAAAGGCATATAACACAGAATTAATATTGAGGTTTTATGAAGCGAAACAATTGGTATGTGCAAGAAACTGAACTTTATTTACAGCATTATTACCTGAGTGTAGCCTAATCCATAGCCTCAGGAAAACAAGGAGGTCCAATTCTTTTCCGCGAACTGGTTCTTAAGGAAAGTTCATTTCAATAAACTGGTTCAGTTCAGTTCAATTCAACTAGTTCCTTTAGTCGCAAACTAATCACGCAATGAGGTAATGAACGCTCAATTATATTAATAACCAGTGTTGGGCAGTAACTAGTTACTAGTAACTTAGTTAATGTAATAATATTACTTTTTGCAGTAACTAGTAGTGTAACTAATTACTAATAAGACTTCAGTAATAATATTACAGTTACTTTCCATAAAACAGCTTAGTTACTTAGTTTTTATCTGGAAGATACACAGTTACAACTTCTGTGGAGTGAAGGAAAAGTAATGTAACTAGTAGTGTAACTAATTACTGTTTCCAGAAAGTAATAAGTAAAGTAACAATATTACTTTTGAAAGGAGTAACTAGAAATGAGTAATATATTACATTCTTTGAGTAACTAGCTCAACACTGTAATAACACACCCCATAATGATATGATGGATGTTCAAAGCATAGGCTATAAAATGAATAAACTTCATCTGTCTTCATAGCAGAATTTTCTTACTCGTTTTAACAGCATGTCTTCATCTGTTCACCCTCAACAAAGAGAAACCATAAAAACTTGAAGATCTGTTCTGCTCGAGCCGCCAACAGTTTCAGGCGGTTCAGTCCGATTTCGTGAACAAAGAACCGATTCAAAAGAACCGAATTATTGAATCATTCGTTGAATGATTCGGAGAAACACTTAAAGTACTAAAAAAAATAATTAAAAAAAATGAACTAAAATAAAACTGAAAATATAAAAATCTAATTCAAAATATCATTAAAACTATAATAAATGTATAAATACTAGACTACTAAAATAATAGCTACTTTAGGCTACTATGATTCACAATTGGCAAGCACTTTAATTTAGAGCAACCAGACATTAATAAGGTCTAAATTAGTGCAATACGTAGTAAAGCTGTCGTCTGGCCGGGTTAACAGCGGTTGTTGTGTGGTTCTTCACCAGTTTATAATGAAGTGCTGTGACTGTGATCAGTCCGGCTGCTGCCAAGCACAGAACCAGGATCAGTTTGCTGCAGCTTTTGTGTGCTGCATGTTTTAGGTTTCCTTCTCTAACAAGAGCGCAATAGCGGCTTCCTTCATTTTTAAACGATGCGATTTGACGTATTTCATGTAATAAGCCAAGATTAACAATAGCAGTTTATAATGGAGAGAATATAAAGGCTGCTGGTGTAACAATAGCACTTCATGGATCTTCTCAGGCGTCTGATTTCTTTGTCATTCATCAGAGAGATCCTGAAATCCAGCCGTGGGAAAGACAAAACCAAATAAATGGATGAATGGCTTTCAAAGTCATTGTAGAGGTGGAACATGAAACAAATTAAATTTAGAATAAAAATAGATATGCATAACAGCGCATTTTCATTTGGGACAAAATCAAAACGCTAAAAAGCGCCATCTAGTGGATAAATCAGACATGCGCGTCCAAACTTTAGTGATGAAACGTGTACGTGATATTTATTATAAATATCGCCACCTAGTGAACAGGTCAGGCGAAGAACACAATGTACCAGCAAAAAGAAAAAAGAAAAAAAAGTATCTGAATTTTCTTAAAGAAGGACGTTCTATAAAGGTTTATGCTTAAATTCTTGAAAATAGTTTTAGGCACACACACAAAGTCTTTTTCAAAATGTTTTTAAATGGATTATTTAGAATGGCTAGTAAAGGAAAATCACCCAACAAATATCCATCATACATTTTCATCCTTCAGTAGGAAAAATATGAAATATTAAAATGCATGTTAATCAATCAATCTATCTATCTATCTATCTATCTATCTATCTATCTATCTATCTATCTATCTATCTATCTATCTATCTATCTATCTATCTATCTATCTATCTATCTATCTATCTATCTATCTATCTATCTATCTATCTATCTATCTATCTCTAATTCAAAGGGAAACAACCACATAACAAAATTACTAAAAAATTAAACTAAATTAAACTAAAACTAAAGCAAGTGCTATAACAAGTCTCAGTGAGCTTAATGCAGTACACGTAGCAAGTTTTTATAAATTATATAATTTATAAAACAGACAGAATAAAAAGGATAGAGCAAGCTTGTGTTAGACGCCTTTTTTGCTTTTGTTAATTGTGTAATAAATAAAAAGAAAACAGATAGATAGATTAAAAAAGACTAGAAAAGCTAATGTTAGTTAGTTAGTTTTTTTTAAAGAAAACAAGCAGTTAGTAAATGAATAGAGTGCAAGTCTAAAAGGTACAAGTTAGAATAAAATAGAATTATAATAGAATTATAGAGAGTGCTAGAGTTAGAGGGTCAAATAAAGATGTTTTAGCTGATTCTAAAGCTAATCCAAATTGTAGTAAAAATAGTAATATTTAAAAAGAAGAAATGACAAAAGTATATTTAAAAAAAACTCTTTTTCTGACACTATTGTTAATTTAAAATATGCAAAATAATGCACCCTTGGTACTTTTTCTTAAGTGAAAACAAACAGCAAAATAGATTTAAAAAAAAAACAAGGAAGCAATGAAATGCTGATATTATGATGACTTCATGAGGCTTTGCCCTGTCTGCTGTTAAAGGGTTTAGGATGAGAGGAGCAGATGGCTTTAGCAGCCGCACACCTGTTACACTCAGAGGACTGCCACAGACGCTGAGCTGACTCTTTCCTTCCCGCTTCACACGGTGCATGCTGGAGGTTATGAAGATGATGAGCGTTCAGGACTGGCTCCGGTCTGCTGACGTGCTGCTCTCTCTGCTGCTGGACTCTCTGGAGACCACCGACCACATGGAGGACTGGGATCTGTGTCTGAGGTTACTGGAGAATCTGAGTTTGGATCTGATCGGTCAGGTGCAGTGTTTGCTGGAGGACCGGGCGGTGTGTGTTCAGTTTCTGGGCTCGTTGTGGGCAGACGATCTCTCCACCTGGGCCTTTCTGAACATCTAGACCAGCGGAGGATGATTTTTCCAGAAGATTTCACTGCAGCAAAGCATTCTGACTGACTCTGATATTATACTCTGCTCAACATTCACAAATATAAAAAAGAAAGTCAAGAAAATTAACTTTGCACCTGTCAGCTCTCTATATAATTTCTTTGGTGATATTTGTAATTTTCATAACGCTTGTATTCACTAGAGTAATATGAAATACAAATAAAGTGAGGGACCCTTAATTATCTCATGTTTACAATTTACTTCAGAAAATTGTAACTAAAAAAAACAGTAATTAAATGTAAACATAGTAAAATTAAATATAAATCCTGAATTAATAATTATTTATAGTTTAATCACTCTTTTAATGCAATTGTATTCAATATAAACAGTAATATTAAATAATAAACTGAGGGATCTTTAAACGCTACGTTTCTGTGTTACTAAAACTAAAATTTCATAAAATTATTAAAAAGTGAATAAATGTAAAAACAGTAATGTGAAACATAAATACTAAATTATAAATAATTATTTACAATTGAATGACTATTTTAAATAAAATTTTAATTTTATAAAAACAGTAAAATTAAAAATAAACTGAGAGACGTTTAAACGCTAAATGTTTGTGTGTAACTAATACAAAAATGTAATTTATGAATTAAAAAAAAAAGTAAAACAATGTAAACACAGACGGACCTTTAATCCATAGACTGCTTTAATTACCACATTTCCATGTTAATAAAACTAAATTTGACTTCATAAAATGAAATAAAAATACTTTTTTACTAAATCTAAAATGTACAATATAAAATTATATATAAAAATACAGCCAAAAATAGTGTTGATTAGCACAAAAAAAAAAAAAAAAAAAAGGTCTACGGAAAGGTAAAACTCACTGATCTAAAACTACATTTCCCATAATGCATCACGCGAGAAGGAAGTGCATCACTGCTCAGTTACGTGTCACGTCAAAAGGTTCAGTACAAAAATATCACGGGCTGCTTAATTTTTTCCACGAGATGTGATCGTTCTCTGACAGCGGACCTACACTCCTTCTTCAGATATCGTCCTGAGTGCCTGTTTGAACGCGTAAGTTACTGTCCAGTAATGTTTGATTGACGGTCAGAGGATGAATTGTAGCGGAAAAGTCCTCCGCTAGCAGTGACAGAACCTCTTTGACACTGTACTATTAATTACGCAATGAAAAAAATAAATTTAGCCACCGGTATTTTGCGATACTCAAACATAACGACATAATTTCAACCTTCCGTTATTACAGCGATAGTCATTTAAATAGTTTGACATCAGTTTAACTTGTGTTTCTGATACTTTCTTTTCACTGTATTTTCTTTATATCGGTGTTTAGCTCATAATTTAGTATAAACATTAATCAAAACGGTGTTTTTGTTTATAAATTTGTTTAATTATACGTGATACTTTTATTATTAAATATGACATACTTTATATAATAAGATGACTCAATTTATATATATATATATATATATATATATATATATATATATATATATATATATATATAATTTAGTTTTATCTATCACATTTCATTTGCTAAAAAGAAAATTAATTTATTTTCCCCAAATTTCATTACAGTTATATATTAAAAAAATTGCAGTGCTCTTAAAAATAGGCTTCAACTTGATGCAAAATATAATTTTGGGTAAAATTCAACCTGGGAATCTCTAGGATATTCACAGTTTTTGATTCATAGACAGACACATTCCTGTCAGTCTGGCTCCGATGAACTTGTTATTAATGTCAATATTAGATGTACATTTGGAAGCTTGATGAAGTTGCTCTGCCCAAACAGTGCTTGTGTTGATGGAGTGTCTCGTGCCCGTCTGACGGGTTTCATGTGAGACAGACAGAGCAGTCAGGATGAGTGGCGTGGCGCTCGTGCTGGAGGTGGTGGTGGTGTTCTTCCTCGCGCTCTTCCTTCTCCACCGATATGGAGATTTTCGCAAGCAGCATCGGATGGTCCTGTTCGCCACCCTCCTCGCCTGGTTCCTGTGCTTCCTCATCGTCTTCATCCTCCCGCTGGACGTCAGCACGGTGAGAGCCCCTGCATGTGTAGAGATGTGGTCTGAACTGCGTGAGGTTAAATTCAAGTGTGAATTTAAGTGCGAGATAAATGCATTCATAGAAAATCTGTTTCTGACTTTTTTGGTGCAGTCTCTATAAAATTATATGATGATTAAATTATTATGAAATAACTGTAAATTTCATAAAGGTTTCCGATGGTCTTAAAAAGTCTTAAATTCATAAGCAGAAATTCATAAAGTTTTGGCATTAAATGTTGCATACACTGCAAAAGAAAATGAATATCTTGATCGGTATTTTTGTTTTGTTACAAATACAAATATCTAAACAATAGTTTTATACAAAAATTGTATAAGTTTATGATCAAAACAAGAACAAATATCAGAAAAATCTACTTAATTCAAAGGGAAACGCTCTTCTTGTCATCTTGCTTCTCAAGTAAATCTTGATTTAAAAATCTTAAGAAATTTGCAATGGAAAACAAGACAAAAATCACATTTTGCAGTGTGATCAGAAGTTACAGTAACAGTTATTTCCATATTCTAGTGGTTGGCAGAGTTTTTTTTTGTAAAATGAATTAAAAATGAATGAAGAACTGTTAGAAGTTGTATTTTCTAACTTTGAAGACTTTACATTTAGAGAAAATATTTACATGTTTCTTTACTAGGTCTTAAAAGCTTATAACAAGTCTTAAATTAACCTTCATAAAACCTGCAAAAACCCTGTGTATATAACACATTTATAAGCAGTTGAAGTAGACTAGGGAATAACAACGTTTGCATTTATGATTAAGGCATATAGCATATGCTCTTATCTAGAGCCATGCTTTAGTGTTTGCATGACTGCCATGATCAACAGATGGCAAGCATGCAATTCAGAACAAAAAAAGCGCCGTCTAAACACAAATAAGGTGTAGAAGCAGTCTGATTTTGCTTTCTATTCTCAATCCCTGTTATGTGTTGCTTCCACAGACCATATATAACCAGTGTAAGTTCGATAATCAGGTCCATCAGGCAGCGAGCAAAACTTTCAGCCGTGATAATTCCTCCAATACTTCGGTCTTTCCAACACAAAGGTAAACACGCTTGCTTTGTTGTAATGAATAGCTCTTGGAAGAACCGTGAAGTGTGTTTAAACACTGTTGTACAAATAGTGCTAAGACTTTTATGTTGAGTTAATATGGTTATACATTAACCTTTCAACATCATTCCACCTTTTCCTGATTATAGGGTCGTAAAGTCTTGCCATAAGCCGTGGAGTTACATCCCAGATGGAATTCTGCCTGTGTTTTGGAGGGTGGTGTACTGGACGTCACAGTCCCTGACATGGTGCGAGAGAAATTACGTCATTCCCCTGGTTCTTCACAATTAAAAGCAAGAGTAGGGTTCTGATGACAGGCCTACCATGAGCTCTGGTATTGTTAAATGATGTTCTGAGCCACAAGAGACTAGGTTAAACTCCATATTGAATTTAACACTGATGAAAACGAGGCTGTGAGGGATAGACTAAAAATCTTTACAATGGCACACACTGTATAGAGATCCTAGATCATAATTTTCACCAATACACTTTTACAACTGTTTTAAAAGCAGCTGAACCATCGTTATGCTCTTTAACAACTTTACTAACTGAATGCATTTTATTTTTTTTTTTATTCTAGTCAAAAAATTAAATATGGCACTACTCTGACTAAGGCCTGCAATGTTTTCACTTTTTAAAAAGTAGTTAATTTGAAATGGACATTACTCCAAATAAGCTCAGCAGTGAACGCTAACTCCATTGAAGCATTGCAAATCATGCAATCAAATACACAACTTAATATACACAGTATTTGTATATGTTTAAATATTTTGCAACAAATTCAGTGCAAAAATATAGATTTTTTTTTAAGCGTTATTATTATTTTTAATGACTACAGTCATTAATTTAGTATTGACTAAATACTACAGTATTTAGTTAAAAATACTACAGTATTTAATAGTTTCAGTAAATTAACTAGCAAATTTAGTAAATTATTATTTTTTTTAACGACTAGTCGTTAAATTAGTATTGATTTAGCATTGTTTCTTTGCAGCGCTTCAAAGAATGAGTAGTTCATCCCCTCATAAATTAATTACAGATATTTTCATGTACTTTGAATTAAAATGATTAATCTTGCAGCTAGTTAGTTTGGTTTATGGTTTAGAACATTTTACTCAAATTTCCTTGAAGAAAATGAATGGGGAGAATCATTTCTGTTTTATGACTTTTTTTTTTGTAATTACAAATTCAGTGACAGATTTTGCTTTTACGGAGTATAAATGATTTTAAACGTCTTGTTTCCATGTGCGCAGGCTCTTGATTCCCTTCATGCAGTCGTATGCACGTTCAGGAGGCTTCTCCATCTCCGGAAAAACAAAAACAGCTCTGATAGAAAACGCTATTTATTACGGCACATACCTGCTCATCTTCTGCTCCCTGCTCATCTACGTCGCCGTCACTCCGAAGTGGCATCTCACCTGGTGTGTGTCCCGCCCTCATCTTTCCCTTTTAACCAATCACAGCACTCCTTTCATTTGTAGACCAGTGCACATCTAACATGTGTTACTCAATTGTGTTTTAAGGTCTGACTTGCGGACGATCGGCATTACCGCCGCCAACACCTGGGGGCTGTTCCTGCTGGTGTTGTTGTTGGGATACGGCCTGGTGGAAATCCCACGCTCCTATTGGAGGGCATCGTGCCACGGGCAGCTGCTGGCAAAGACATACTTTAAAGCAGCAAAACTGATGACGGAAAAAGCAGATGCCGAGGAAAACCTGGAAGACGTCATGGAGGTGAGATCATCGATTCTTTGGTCAAAGTTCATGCATTATCTTATCCAAAAATAAGTGCATACTTAAGTATCCACACTTTTATAGGATGTCAGAACAGTCAATGAGAAGATCAAATACAATCATCCGCTACGCAAATGCATTGACACTATTCTGAAAAAGGTAAGTTTAACTTAATCTACATCCTACTGACTGTGCATGTGTAATTAATAGTGCTGTCAAACGATTAATCGCATACAAAATACAATTTTTGTTTTCATAATATATGTGTGTTCTGCGCACACGCACATACAGTAAGTCTATATTTATATTATAAATAAATATATTTAATAAATAACCTATTTTTCTGAAATATATACATGCATGCGTGTGTATTTATATACATACATAATAAATATACACAGCACACATACATTTATTATGCAAACAAAAACTTTTATTTTGGATGCGATTAATCGTTTGACAGCACTAGTGAATATGGAGCATTAACAGCCTCCCATCTTTCCCAGTGTCCTGTAGAATACCAGGAAAAGATGGGCAGGAACATGGACGATTATGAGGACTTCGATGACAAAGGAAACCCTTATCCTAGTAAAAAGAGTTTAGTCAAATTACATAAACAGGTAAAATCACTGCATCCTTATATAATATATAATATTACGCAAATTGACTGACTTATGCCTTAATAATATATATATATATATATATATATATATATATATATATATAAGTTGTAATATATATCTAATTAATATAAATAATTGATTTATGTTAAACATAAATTTAAAAAATATATATATTATTATTTTAATAATTAATAATAATAAAATTATTATTATTATTATTATTAAAATGATTGATATGTAATGAAATTGCATTGTACTAATATCTCCTGTCAGGTGATCTATGCTGTTCAGAGGCATAACCGTACGCAAGTTCAGTGGCAGATTTTATTGGACGAGGCTTTTCACTTAGAGGATGTAGCCAAAAATGAGACAAGTTCTACCCACCAGTTCGTTCACAGCTTCCCCTCCGCAGAACCGCCTGGATGGATCAGCAAGTACCTGTACACGCCCACCGTGGGTAAGAAAACATTCGTGAATACATTCAAACTCTTTTTAGGCGAAAATAGCTTTCTGATCTTACTACAATAACACTTTTAAAGCATGAGGGACTATTCACAATGAGCGCGCCGACAAAGACTTTAAAACAATGCATTCCCGTTCACCCATTCACACCCACTTTTGTCTTTTAGGTTATTTTTATGCATAATAGAAAAAGTGCTTCAGTATGAAAAGGTATATAGGAAAGCATTGTTGTATATGGACTAACTGGAACCGCCTATAAGGCCCGTTCAAGCAAATAAACTCGATCTTTTCTTTAATACATGCTTTACTTGGGTGATATCAGCAGCTTTCTTTCACAAGAACACTGTAAAGCCAAAGTGTTGCACAAAAACACACAAGATAGCAATGTTTGTGGAACAGTCTTTTGCTGAATACTGACAGAAATAGCATTAGTTTTACATCAAACGTCAAGCCACTTTTAAAGACTGGTTAAGAATGGTTACTTCATTTCAGCAAACATGCCACTAATGTCACCGAGCCGTGACCTTACAGTACAAAAAGAAGTTGGTTGTCTGGCCGAGGCTATTTTATTAAAGAATGGATGTCAGTGGAGGAGAGGCTTCACTATGCTGAATAAACCGCTTTTGTGGGACAGCTTCTCATTTAATGAATCAACACAACAGCCTATATAATGTTCAACGTGTTTGCAATTAAACATACATTTTGGATTGACCTATTTTTAGAGTTTACTCTGAAAAAAAAATGCTGTTTTATAAGACAAGTCACAGACATTTTTGCGACCGGTAGGATTTAATTTATGATACTTCTCATTCATTTCAATGGTATCCACAAGCAGTATTTGACCCTTGCACAGCTCTGACAGAAATTCAGTGACTTCAAGGCTATAATGTGATTGGTTATCAAGGCACACATGATCCAGTTTATCCCTTACGCTTTTTTTTCCCCAATAGTAGAGCTACGGACATTGGTATATCCCAATAATAAGACAATCTCTGCTTCCTTCAGTCAAAGTCTGTGGGATTTTTGCCTGTTTTGTCATCCAACAAGTCTGATCGCATATTGTCAACAATTCAAGGTGTCATTCATGTCTGAAGCACAAACGTTGCACAGTTTAAGTTGTATATTTAGGGTTATAGGTTTGTTCAAATCACTAACCTTAAGTAATGAATGTTGTAAATGAGCAGTTTGAATGGGTCGTAACCTCATGCATCTCTCTGTCCGTCCTGTAGAGTGGTACTGGGAGTGTGTTTTCCGCCGGTGGTGTTATCGTGTGCTGGCTGTGGTGTTGTGCATGTTTTCTGCAGCCGTGGTCTGGTCTGAGTGCACCTTCTTCAGCACACAGCCCGTTCTGTCTCTCTTCGCCGTCTTCATCCAGCTCGCAGAGAGAGACTACAATTACGTTTACATAGAGGTGAGAAAACACAAGCACAGTTATACACATGGGTCAATATCACTGTAGGGTGCCTTTTGGTGTCCTGTACATAAATAACTCATTTGCCATGATAACTTAACATAAAAATGACTGTGAAAGGGTGCGTTATATTAGGCTAAGTTTTTATATTCATAACAAAAGCATTACTTGGTTCTTTAGATACATTTTCTAGGTTTTTCTTAGTTTTGTGTAAGAGGATGCGTGTTATTTTGCTTTGTTCCATGCACTGCTCATTAAATTTGAATGAGAGTAGAATATAGTCAAATCTTAAAATTAAAAAATTTTGTCCTCTATTAATATTTTGTTAATTTTTTGTAAAACTCAATTTGAGTGTATTGATCATTTGGTCATAAAAATTATATTTTTATTTAATAAAAAAGAAGAGTTTGTCCATGTCCCTTGAATGTTTGTCCACCCTGTCGTGTTGGGAAAGCCGCCCATTTAAGAAAAGGCCGTCCCCTTTAGTGACATCAGGACAACAGATTTTTTGTCTCTTCAATTTCAACTGCTTACGTAAATAAGTTGGTGACTTTTCAATTGACAAATTTTCTTCGTCTGAGTTTGCTTACCTGCTTTTCCTAAGCTTAACATGTCCACCCTGTCGGCATAAAATATGCCAGAAGTGATTAGAATACAGTATTTTCAAAATATGTAAGTTTAAATATACCAAATTCTCTTCAGCAACCAGACTAAATATTTAGCTACCGGTAGTCACAGTTTGTTGTAAGCTAATATGCTAATTGAAGCTCAAAATGTCCACCCTGTCGTTGTTCCAGAATGTCCACCCTGTTGTCCATTTAGACTCAATAGAGTGGACATAAACATGACAGGGTGTCAATGTGATTTGTAATTATTATTTTTATTATTATTATTATATTATTTTTTAGAAGTTAAATAAATGTGTCATTTTCATATTTTGTCACGATTTGTGTGTTCTGCATTATGTGTCCACACCGTCATGTGCTGGTCCACCCTGTCATCTTGATATTTTACAATAATATTTTAAATAATAATTCAATCATATCAGTATAATCCAGTGTGTTCAGTAGCTAGGTGTAGGGACAATAACATGCAAACAAAAAGCTGCATTAAAATATCACAGTTTTCTCCAAATAAGAAAAAATACATGTGTGAATTGTATGAGTTTCTTTTAAAAACACTTGGTTTACATAAAATCTTTTATGTATTTATAATTTGAAAGCAAACAAATAACCCCGTTTAGAAAAGGGACATCCTACCTTTCAGGACATATAATTTGCATCTTAATTTTGCAATGAAAACGTATTTAACAGTAATGTATATGTCCATGACAGGGTGGACATATCTTATGGTTTATGCTTTGAATAGTGGCCCACAATTATCTAAAAAAAAAATGTGTGGGAGCTCAGCTAATATGTTTCTATAGTACTTGAGTGTCTACTGTTTATGATATGACAAAGTGATTGGGAAATTAAAACCAAAATTTTTGAGTATTGTCAGGGTTGAAAGGCACTCTGTGGTGATATTGACCCACATATATTGGAGAAGGCTGCATATGACCAATCAGAAAGCTGCATACTGCTGTTAACAATGGCTAAGAGCTGAAGCCAGGGTCCAAAATTAACTCCAGAATGAAAATGTACTGGCCATAAAACCAAAATTTGCCCTATTTTTATTGGCTAAAAACCCTTTTTGAGTCTATGAAAGTGGGATTATTTATTTATTTAATTGAGTAAGGACAGTAACAGTACACTTACATATAAATGCAAAGAACAATCAACCAATGCAAATAAAAGTGTTTGTAGCAAGAGCTGATTTGCAACACTGGTCCCTAGAAGGCTTTTATAAACTACAAAAATGAAACCCTGTAAAACTGTAAAAATGGCTATATAAATAAATTACATTTTAGACATTTTAGATCAAATTTGGGTTCTAAATGATCCAGTTTGAAGACAAGCAGGTTTTTATTTGAACTTGGTGATTTGTGAGTATTAATTTCTCTGCTTAAACTAAAACAGAGATTATGTTTGTAAACCATTTTACTTGCATAATAAATTATTTGAAATAATCGCAATAGTCCTTAGAAGGACTGTAAATGATCACTAGGGCTGGATTATATTTTTTTCTGTTTTTTTTTTTTTTCTTGAAAACTTTTATCTAAAATGGTTTTTAAAGGTTTTTTCCCCCAATCAGAATATAATTTAAATTTTATGCTTAAAAAAATTACAGGACTGTTGTGAGTATTAATAAAAACATATAAAATTTTAAATATGTAATTTGAAATTACAGATATTTATTAGAATTATTATTAATAATAAATAATGTATTGTTATCAGAGGTGGGTAGAGTGGGAATTAATGATAAAAATGGTTTGAGGGATTGAAAAACTAAAACCTGTACATTGTTATTTTGTCTTTGTCCACTAGATGGCGTGTTTTGTCACCATATTCTTCTTGTGTTACTGCGTGTACTCCACTGTGTTCCGGATCCGAGTCTTTAACTACTATTACCTGGCCCCTCACCACCAGACGGACGCCTACAGCCTGCAGTTCAGCGGCATGTACGAAACACCATGGGACTGTTACAGAAATCATCTCCGGGTTGTTTTGATTGGCTGCTGTATCCGTATTCTGCATATAACTCTGATTGCTGTGCAGGTTGTTTTGCCGTTTGACCCCTCCGCTGTGTCTGAACTTTCTGGGTGTGATTCACATGGACTCCACCATCTCCCATCAGAAGAGACAGCCGACAGCGTACAACTCAGTGAGTCACGCACCACTCTCACAGATAAATATGATCAGGTATCCATCAAATTAGCATCAGTAAGTAATGCACCAATAAGGATTAAATTGAGCAAAGGTTAGAGCTAATCTAGTATTTTCTAAAATTAATTTTAAACACGGATGAACAAAGATTAGAATTCCAACCTGTGATTAACACCTTGATCTGCGGATGATTTTATTTTTTAATTTTTAAACAGGATTAAAATGAATCTATCTTGAATGTAAATTAAAATCAGAATCAAAATGGTGATTTAAATGTAAGTCTGCTCATTTTTAAACAAAAATGTAAAGTTTTTTGCAACAAAATTATTAGATAAATCTAGATTTAAACTTGATGTTTGTTGGTGAAACCCACCCTAAGATTTGAATCCTGATCATTAGGGCGATAGATATTGCTATATAATAATACATATCCATATTTTTTTGTCCTTTTATTCAAAATATGCTGAAATAGCTTAAAATGGTGTTTTTAAATGAAAACATTAATTTATATTTTATTTATAATTTTATATGTAATATATTTATATATTTAATTTATGATTACATGTTTTTATACTTATGTAAATGCATCAATGTAATATTACTTGGTTAAAAAACAGCAATATTTACTTTATTTTACTAAAAATGCAATGTGGCAACTTCTATGAACATTTTATTTACTGATAATGCAAATTAAATTCTGAATTTGTGTTTTCAACTTGAATTTTCAAATCAGTCTTTTTTTTTTTCTTTTTTGGGATACTCGGAGACAATATTAAAATATCCAAGTCATATAAGTCTAATATATCTTTAGGAAAACTAGTCGGCCATATAAAAGTAAATTAAAATTAATTTGTGAATCAAAATGATGCATTAATTTGTGATGGTTTTTATAATTTTATAAAAACTTATAACTATATAATTTGTTTTTAAAATAATTTTAGATCATAATCCAGCCGTACTGATACTTATGGCCACTTAAATTCATAATCTCTCTTTCTCTTTTTTAGATAATGGGATCCATGCAGGTCCTGTCATTCATCGCGAATGGATTTTATATTTATTATCCTATGCTCATCGTTTTGCTATGCATTGCAACTTACTTCAGGTAAGATTTCACTCCAACACAGATTCTCAGTGTTTGGTTTTTAAATATTCTAGAGGCTGTTGTTGGAAGGCTGTTAGCTCTTTGTTTTGCTTTTGTTTCTCTAGTCTGGGCACACGCTGTCTGAATTTGCTGGGCTTTCAGCAGTTCATGGGTGAGAATGATCTGACCTCTGACCTGGTGGACGAGGGAAGGGAACTCATCCGGAGAGGTACTACAGACTCCAGCCCTTCAGTTTCCTATTTATAGACCAGTGAATCAAAATTGGACTTGTTCATCTATGTTAATGCATTCTTAATCATGGATAAGATCATTTTAGCAGATATACTCTTAAAATAACATTTAAAGGTTTTTTTTTAATTATTTGATGTAATTGCAATATTCCTAAGAAAGATTGTAAATGATTAATGGGACTGGATATTGTTGCTAATTATACATATCACATGTTCATCTTACA
Source organism: Acrossocheilus fasciatus (assembly GCA_036784905.1). Taxonomy (NCBI): domain Eukaryota; kingdom Metazoa; phylum Chordata; class Actinopteri; order Cypriniformes; family Cyprinidae; genus Acrossocheilus; species Acrossocheilus fasciatus. The sequence continues at coordinate 39,730,342 of CM071942.1, read as the reverse complement.
GTTGCTCTAAAAGTTGCTTTTGTTTTCAGAAAGACGGAAACGGCAGAGAACCGAGGATGGCGAGAGCAGACGGAGAGTGAGTTTGTTTCTGGCTGAACTGCCTCAAAATTATTGATGAGAACAGATGCATGCATGTAATCACTGCTGCCTGTCTGAACCCTGTTCATCACGTCTCTGTCTGTCAGGAATGGAGGGACCGCTATAGTGAACAGAGGGAAAGATACGGCGGGAGGAGCAGAAGTGCGTACTCCGAGCTGAAGGAGACAGACAGCTCCGGCACAGACACTGGCAGAGGTGAGGAGGAAAACACTCCTGCAAGATGCTCTGAGCAATAATCAAGTTCTTGATCAGAATAGCACTGAGTTAAAAGACAATTCATATTTAGTAATACTGTTGATTTAACTGCACTGACACTGATGGTTGAGAGCAAAATTTGAACTGAGCTGAATCGTTGAGATTGTTATTAAACACTGACACAGCTATTGAACCGAATTGAAACATTTTTCGAAACATTCGAAAATTGAAATCTTCTATAGAGCTGTTGCGTGTTTAGAATTGATGAATTTTACAATATTGACACCGTTATGTAAAATGTGACTTGTTTGTGTGCAGCTCAGTCCCGTAGAGATCGAAGTGACAAAGCTGAGTTACTACAGGATGTTGAACCGTTAGATTTCACTGGAGAAGAACAGCTGGAAGCAGATAACAGGAGGTCTGTATTATTATATCTATAAAATAAATGCATTACTTTCAGTTATGGGAACCGAAGCAGAACTCGAAAATAATGTTTTTCTCATGCATTTTTAAGCTGTAATAATCTAAATATTTTATTGCTAAGATGATGCACATAACATAATATATTTGTAGTTAAGTGTTACATTTATTGAAATATTTCGTTTTTATTTTGTTCTTTAATTTATACAACACTTCTTACCCAAGTAAAAGAGAAAGAAGGATTGTGACAACTGTTGATGTTTTTGTTTTGTTTTTTTGGCTGAAAATGTTTGCCCCAATTATAATTTTATATATATATATATATATTCTCATGTTTAATATTTACTGCATAATTAATTCATTTTTTGTGATGAAATAGTTGCATTGACGGTATTGTGTATAAATACAGTAGACATTTCTACAGACATTACTGATCCAGGGTTAAATGATGATAAATATTACAAATATCTCAAGCAATTTATCATAAGAGCCAACATAATATACTGGGTTTCTTCAAATTTTATAAAGGAAAATTCATGACTTAAAACCTTTTTTTGAGACTAGGTAAAGAATATTTAAGGAACAAATGAAAGGAAACACAAACATCAACATGTTCTCTATATGTAAATGTCAAAGGAGCACACAATGAGTTGTATTAGCAAAACTTCAATGTTTGAAAATACAACTTCCAACCAATCTCCATTACTTTTAATTCATTTTAATTAGCTTAACTACAAAACAGAAATAACTTTTACTGTGCCTTCTGATCACACAGCACAAAACTGATGTTCTTCCTCAGTATTTGTCGTGTTGTCTAGTGTAAATTTCTAAAAAGAAAATCTAAAAGGATAGATGCAACAATGACAAAAGTCTTGGTTTTTTTTGTTTTTTTTTTAATAAAAATTAAGTGAATTTATGATAAAAATTCAAATAGCTGCCAGTGGGATTAGAAAAATCAGCTTAACTGAAAACAAGTAATGGCCAACTGACAGGTATTTGTTCTTATTTTAAGCATGAACTCACTTAATTTTGTTAAATTTCTCAAAATAACAAGATTTCATATCTTCATTTTGCATCTAATCTAAGAAGTAATTAGTAATTTGTAGTGGATATTTTTTTTTTTTTTTGAGTAATTTACCCAACACTGGCCATGACTTTATAAATTTAAGACTTTCTGCTCTAATTTAAGACCTTTTAAGGCTTTAATTTGTGGAAGGGCAACTTAAGACTTTTTAAGAGCCACAGAAACCCTGGCATTTTCGAGGTTTACATTGAAGTTAATGGATTTGTGTCTCTGCAGGTACGCTGGAGGACATTACCTCTCGACCTCTGCATCTCGTGCACGCATCTTTGATGATGTTTGAGAACAAGGAGAACAATGAAGAGAAACTGTTTGCACTTTTTAATCTTCACACTCTTCCTGAAGTGTCCAGTGAGGGACCGCAGCTTTAACGCTTCTGTCTTTCTGTAAAGTGTTGTGTGTGTGTGTGTGTGTGTGTGTGTGTGTGTGTGTGTGTGTGTGTGTTTTGTCCTTACCTTCCATTGCCCCTTTACTTCCAGATGAAGCCAAAACAGCACATAGACAGCCGTAGTTCGTTGAAGGTGCTGCATCTTCTGAGCAGTGACGGTTGGTCTTCATGTAGAGGGTCATACCATGCGGCTGAAAAGGGAAAGAAAAGGGTCACATTTTCATCATTAGTAACCTAATTTGAAGTTTAAAGATTTTTTTAAAGATTGTATTTACTGAATACACGAACAAGGGATTTTTTGGTCACCCAGATGCATGAGGTCTCACTGGGTCCTGACCTGTGTGCCCTGCTTTGACCTCTGACCTTTGACCCTCAGGATGGGATTGTGTTTAACCAGTAAATGACCTACATGAAATACTTTTGTTTGACTATTTTGTTCAATCGTTCATTATTTAATAGATCAGAGCTTAAAGTTATGGGTGAGATGATTCGTAACGTCTCATTTAAGTTATCATTTCTTGTTTTGTACTGTAAACTTCAAATCTCTTTAATCAAACAGTGAAAGATGTCTGAATGCATATAACATGAAAACTGTTTTACTTTTTCATTTATGTTCTATTTATTATGAATGTCCCTGAATTAATATTAAATAACTGCTCAGAGCTACTGACATGTTGAATGATGATTTGAGCTTTTTTGGGATGACACATACATCTGTATAGCAGCTATTTTAATTCTTTTCCGTTTTGGGTTCTTGTTTTCATTTCCTCAATACCTCAAATAAAAATTCCTGAGATCTTAATTACATTTCGGTAACTGAGTGACACCACAAAATGTCTTGACTTTTAATGCTATTCTGACAGATTTGGCTGCTCACACCAACCATAACTGAGAGATTGAACTGAAGAAAAAGAATACAGGTCTATCAATGTCAGGAATATGAAACTGTTTAACATATTCTTACTTCATATGTCAAATTCATTCAGGAAAGACAAGAAATTTCTCAATTACAGAATATAGGATGAATTAATAGAACAGTATTTAAAGTTCTTTAGAATGTGTAGAGTGAGGGAAAGGCAGCAAACATCTATGGGACATTTGCTTCCAAAAAACTTTAATTTCTGATTTTTTTTTTTTTTTTAATACTTAATCTAGTAATACATATTTAACTATATTTAAAATCTGTACTGGTCAATCTCAGGTAACTTTATTTCATTTTTACCCCATTTTTAATAGGAAGATGGATGTATTTTTCTCAATCCTGTTATCAAAACTCTTATGTCTTTTAAAAAGCATGTTTAAAAATCTGTCAACTAATTCATGTTGTTTTCATGGTCAAAAAAATAATAATAATTATGAAAAAAAATCTATCTACACATAGGGTATTTTTCTAAAGCATTTGTTTTTCATTTTAAAGTCGACTCAAACCTTAAGCTTATTAATTAAACAATTTATTAAACAATCGGATAAATGATGGATCAAACTTTAAAAAATAGTGTTTTAACTTCAGTGTTTTTTTAAGAAAAAATGATCTAGTAACAGGAATGAAACGTAACAGTATCCATTATGTGTGTATATAGGTTTGACTACACTTGTGCGTATATGATACTGATGTAGTGAAGAGTGTTGAACATCAGCTAGTGAGCTGGGCCTCATTGGTTAAAAAAAAAGAAGCTAAATCATGTTTCTATTAAAATCTAGTGGTCTGCAGAGGTTTTATTTGACGTGTGTTAACTGAGTGGTGCAGTCTGCTAAGCCGCTGGCACTGAAAACTGTCATGTTGTGGGTTTGAATCCGGTGTCACACATATCCAGACCAGCCTATATTGTGTGCGTGTGTTTTTGTGACATATGAGGACACAAATTTGTATAATGACATAGGTATTACAAGGAGAAGGTGACTTTTGAGGACATTATGTCCCCATTTTTCAAAAGGCTTATAAATCATACAAAATGAGTTTTTTTGAGAAATTAAAAATGGCTGTAGTTTCCTGTAAGGGATAGGTTTAGGTGTAGGGCTATAGAATATACGGTCTGTACAGTAGAAAAACCATTACGCCTATGGAGAGTCCCCTGAAGGATAGCAAACCAGACGTACGTGCGTGCGTGCGTGCGTGTGTGTGTGTGTGTGTGCGCGGACTTGGACAGGTTACATGCAGAGCACAAATTCCGAGTATGGGTCCTTTCCTTTTTAGGCAAGTCAAGTTTATTTATATAGCACATTTCATACACAATGGTAATTCAAAGTGGTTTATATAAAAGGAAGTAAAATAATCATTAAAATAATAATAATAATCACAACAATAAAACCAGAAATTTAAAAACATTTAAAATGATTTAAAAATGGATTTAAAATTAATTTAGAACAGTTAGAAATAAAAATGATTATACATAAAATACAGTGCAGTCATCCGGATGTAGCACAGTGCTCATTAAATAAATGCACAGCTAAACAGATGAGTTTTGAGTCTGGATTTAAATGTGGCTAATGATTTAGCACATCTGATCTCTTCTGGAAGCTGGTTCCAACTGCGGGCGGCATAATAGCTAAAAGCGGACCCCCCTTGTTTTGTGTGAACCCTTGGTATTTCTAACTGACTCGATCCTAATTATCTGAGTGGTCTGTTAGGTTTATATTCAGTGAGCATATCTGCAGTGCATTTAGGTCCTAGGTCATTGAGTGATTTATAAATGAGTAAAAGTACTTTAAAATCAATCCTAAATGTAACTGGAAGCCAGTGTAAGGACCTGAGGACTGGTGTGATATGCTCAGATGTTCTGGTTCTGGTCAGAATCCTGGTAGCAGCGTTCTGGATGAGCTGCAGCTGTCTAATGCTCTTCTTCGGAAGGAGACCATTACAATAATCCACCCTGCTGGTGATAAAGGCATGAACAAGTTTCTCCAAGTCTTGACTGGAAACAAAACATCTAATTCTCAGCAAATTATAATGATTTATCAAAGGTTTGTATTTTAAAAATAAACAGGTAACATCTAAGAAATAATTTAGGTAACAGGAAAGTACATTGATATTGATGCTCCCCGTCATTATTACAATATCATCAAAAAGAAAATGAGACCACATGCTTTAGGTCATACAGTGGGGAAAAACATTATTTGATCCCCTGCTGATTATAGTTTTGTAGCAAGGTGACAGACATACAAACTACACAACAATAAAGCCAACAAAAATTATTTGAAAAGTTCAATAAACCATATGCCTCAGATACAAAAAGAAACTTTAAATAATTTTGTTCTTCCATCAAAAAAAATAGGAAATAATCAACTGGAGGCTGGCAGGGCTGCAGCTGAAACAAGAAGTTTACACACACCTTGCAGAATCTGTCAAATTGTTTTACCAAAATAAGAGGGATCATACAACATACACTCAATACAGTAGGTGGCGGTATGTACCTTTTTACCATGATCTTTAACCTTTAACCCGCCGGTAAAAAAACCGAAGAAGAATTTGAAATATTTTGCGCGCGCTTCACGAGATCATCAGATCACAAAGACGGACGCTGCGCGCTTTCTCCTGCTTCATTTAAACTAGGCCTATATTTTAACTCACATAAGGTAACATTTTAACACAAAAAATATCATTTACAATATTTTCTACAATTTTTTTTTTTTTGGATAGACAAAAACCATTGCAAACATCTATAAAGTTACCTGTATATGGTAGCTTTCGGTTTTCAAATGCTGTAACGTTAGGCTAAATGGGAGAAAATGCATATGACTTATCTGTGAGTGAGTGAAAGAAAAATAAATAAACGTACATTGCCGTGTTCAAACATTAAATGTGGTAAACGCATGTCATTAAATTGTTTGGATCAGTGGTGTTTTGTTCGTGAACGAATCACTTTCGTTTGGTGTTCGTCTCCATTGTGAGGCGCATTAATGGCTTTTTCTTGCATCCAAAGGCTGACAGGATTTATGTGTTTTCTGAGGAGGAGAATATTATTGTTTGGCTTTTAATGAATACGTGCTTCAATGAAGGATTCAGAGCTGAGCGGCTTTCATGAATGAGGAGCTGCTGGACGACAATGAATGTGTCCGCAATGAAATGCTCGCTTAATTACTGAATATAGTCACAAGTACACAGAAATGTCCACTTTTGGTATACAAGATGTCTTCAAATGTATTTCTTTTTCTTATTTTTAAACTTAGTCCACATTATTAGTTTATCTTTTGCCTTTATGAATACACATAAATGACTTAATGAGCTTAATGATTTTTAAAAAATCTTTTTGTGCATTTATTTGCCCTTAACGAAGGTGACACCAGTGATAATTTTCAAGAAAAATGCATTTTACAAAATGGTTGTTGCAAGGTATCAAACAACATGTTTTCAATCAGTATACTCACCAAATTAAGTAGTTTAATCCATGATTTGTATTCTAGTTTTTTTACAGTTCCCTAATAATAAAGGTAACAAACGGTAAACACCAGTGACACGACTCCAAGGGACCTCTACATCATATATTTGGTAGTTATGAATACATATTGTATTTTAAATGGTACAAAAACCTGTTTTAGACCTCAAAATAAACCACCTTTTCTCTGTACATGGCTGTGGGGACGAGCTGTTTTCTGTTGCTTGGAATTCTATATAATTAATTAAAAAACAAACATTGCTACATTGGTGGCTCAAGAAGGTGTAATTGTTCTAATTAAATATTGTTTCATTTGAAATTGTAACCCTAAAGTGTTTTTCAAGTGTAATATTTCTGTAAACGCTAGAGACAGAAAATTGACATTTCTATTGAATGACTTAAGAGAATTTTATCAGATGTAACTCATTAAAGTCAACGTAAAGGAACAGTGTCCAGTGTGCAATGTGAATTTTATCATCAGAATAGTACACGCGTCATTGGGCTCATCATATGTATTTGTCCTCTTCACAGAAACACTGAATTGCCAACATCACTCTTGATCACCACCATGAAGAAAATGAATAATAATAGCATTCTGAAATATTTTGAGGTGAGAAAATGCAAAACATTAAGAAGCATGGATTATATATCTTATTTATAAAAAATATTTTTAAAAATTTCTTAGCTTGGCTATTTACATTCTTATGTTGAACACTGTATTGACTTGTTTAGCCTTAGTGTGATTGGTTATAGTGAAGATTGTCTATTTCAGAAAAGGCAGCCTGACAGTGACACGACGAGGGCGTCACAAACGGCTGAGAATGCTCAGGTAAGGCCATGATATTTAAACAATAATGATTCAGGTCTAACAAGTTATATTCCCAGTCCTATGAAGCCTGTGTGAGAATCAGACCAAAATATAATTATTACTATAATAATGCCAAATTATATATATATATATATATATATATATATATATATATATATATATATATATATATATATATATATGTGTGTGTGTGTGTGTGTGCGTGTGTATATATAATTTTTTCCCCTCTGCATTTGGTGTTGCATACATATTCAAAGGATGACCTGCCTTTTCCCCCTCTCTCATATTCGTGTTTTTATTTTCATTTGGGCATCAGAGCACATCTTGAGTGAAATGGTACATGATACAGAAACTGAGAATCTTTGAGTGCACTTTTGTTTAATTATGCGTGGCAATATTATAAAATTCAATGCTAATTTAGTAAATTTTGTTAATTGTTTTTGACTCAAGTGTATTTAATTGATAATATTAATACATATGCTATTTTAATATTGCTATTGCCATTGTTCTAGGAAAGACATCACACAAGCAAGAAAAACAAAAAGGGGCTTGGTAATACTGACCGTAATCCATTAAAGGTATGTTGCATACTGACATATCACTGAATAAATTATTTATGGGTGCTGATCAAAAAGTGTGTGTGCAATTTTTCTACAGAAATGTTTTAGGAAGACTTTAAATATCCCTATTGTTTTTGCTCATCATTCATAATGATTTACAAAGTGATGGTAAAACCATTTACATTGGTGCTTTCATATTAGCAATTCGATGACATTTCGTATTCATTCACTTAGGAAAGAACAAACAGTTTTTGTAAGGAGGAAGTCAGAGAGCGACAATCAAAAAGTCATCTGCAACAGGTATGAGACTTTAAATAATTGAGGTGAGACATCTCTTGTAAGTGAATAAATGTACCCTCATAAGGTGTTTTGGTAACCAGGGTTATTATTGTTAAATCCAGAAAAAAAAAAAAATTTCTAGTGATCATCGTTTAAAATTTTTTGATAATTTCTTAAAATCTCAAAACTGATCTTTTAATCTAAAACAATTTCACTGAAAATTACTAGTAGTGCACCTCTTGTCCTGCAGTCTGTTCCACTTCATGAATAACATGCCTACATTAAAGACTTTTTTAAATGAAAGTGCACAATATGCACCGATCATTGACTTGATATCAAATCGGAATGTAATTGAATTGAGAGCTTGTGTAAAAAAATTTAATCTGGAAAATTATTATTTTTATACATTATATTACTCAGTATTGCTAATCATTTTACCGAAGTCCCTTATTCATAAGTGTTTAAATGAAGGCTTTGTGTATTACTGTTCTTCTGAATTCAACAGAGTGCTGAAGGGCAAAGCAACACTTTTAATTTCTTCTACAAAACTGAGACACATGCCGTGGTGTGCAATACATCCAAGACTGTGCTTGATGCTCTTAACACAAACAAGAATTTCAGAGAGTTTAAAAAAGACAACTTGGAGAAAGAAATAGTGATCCAGAGACGTGAAGGAGCGGTTCCTAGAGCGGCTGTGAAGACTGATTTCCCCTGCTGTCTCATTGAAAGAGATGAGCTCTTAGATATAACCTTCATCAAAAAAGGTGGAAGTGTTCCTTCAAAGAAAAAAACAACTGAAAGGCTTTCATTCTCTAATGAACCAGAAAACTTTGTAATCTTTTACATTAAAACAAAAGGAGGGAAGAAAGTGAGACGCTTAATGAAAAACAATGAGCTGAAGTTGAAGGTTGAGGATGTTTGTGTGTACGCGTCCAAAGAAGACAAACTGACGGCTGCTCTGCGGCGTGATGGGCGATTCACCAATGCCATATTCGACAAACACTGTGTACTTTCTGAGTTTGGGAGCAAAACAATCCATGATATGTCAAGAACTGTAGAGCATCTTGATGGAAAGCATTTTGAGATCATTGTTAGGAGAGACAAAAAACAGCCAGATAGCCAAGATGATGTCTTGAGTGATGTTAGCGCTGAAATGAATGAAGCTTCAGCCGCTGATTTGAAAGGAAACGTTGATCCTAACCAGCATCCCATCAACACTGAACAAGAAAAAACACAAAAGAAAAACACAATGAAATCCACAAATCATTCCACTAATTCTCCTAAAATAATTCCAGACTCTGAAGAGATTCTAGCAATTCTGCGTAATCAGTTTAAAGATTTACTGGAGACATTAAAGCAGCGAGAGAACCTGAGGAACAAATCTGAGATCCTGAAGTTCTTCAGAGCAGAATACGATAAATGTGTTCAGAGTTTCTCTGAGGTGAAGAAAGTGAAGCAGCTCATGAGATTCTCTGACTCTGTGTGTCAGATTCGAGTGGAGGGATCCGCCAGAGGAACCGGCTTCTTACTCTTTGACAGATTCGTCCTCACCAATGCTCATGTTATTGGAGAATTTGACCCTTTCACCAGGAAGCTTTCAAAGACCTTCACCGCAGTATTTGGCTATGAAGATTTGGAAGCAAAGGAGACCAAGTGTGTGCCGGTTAAGGAACATATTGCAGCGTACTTTCTTGGAAAGATCAACACAGACAGGTATCTTGACTTCGCTCTTCTTGAACTGAAAGACACGGATGAAATCGCTGACTGTCCTGCATTGCTCAGTCGATACATTCCTGCCCCCCCTCCTAACCAGGGTGGGATCTGCATTGTAGGACATCCAGGTGAAGGGGTCAAAAAAATGGACCCCTGCTTCATCGTTGGGAAAGAGAATCTACAAAAGGCTGCAGACAAACACATCTCTGAGAATGTCAATTTCATTCATGTGATGACACAACAGTTTTTGGCAGAGAAATGGGAAATGCATGACAACCAGATCATTTATAACTCTTGTTTCTTTCATGGATCTTCTGGCTCTCCAGTTTTTGATGAAGACTGTTATCTGATTGGCGTTCACACCGGTGGCTATGCGTACAAAGGAGAAAATGATAAAACTAGGAGCATGATGGAATACGCCTATTCCATGCAGCCTATCCTGGAAAGTATCATCACTCAGGCCAAGAAAAGTGAGAGAGCAGACATCTTAAAATTACTCTCTGAATATAAATCTTTAAATCTTAACTGGGAAGACAATGATGTGGACATGGAAGAAGAGCCACAAAATCAGGAAGATTGAATATGAATAATGGGACAGTACGGCCCTGATTGATGCCACATCCATATACAGTAGTGGATCAAAAAAGTTCATCAAAGTTGTCCTAAGACAAGAACACGTTTTGGTTTCAGGACAACTTTGATGAAAGGTTTTGATCCACTTCAAATGTTGACTAGTATATTTGGTTGAAATACAAATCTTTCATTTATCTCAAGGTATTCAAGCATGCTCAACATACAATTTCATTCAATAATGTATACTGCATAGGCAACTGTCTCACTATTCATTCTTATCGTTGGTTGTGATTTTTATTAATTTTTTTATTGTCATTTAACTGTTAATCTGGTTCTTGTGTAACATGTGCATTCTATGTTTCATGTTATGGAGCACCAGAAAACACACTACATCCTGTTAGATCAGACAGCATTATTGTGTCTGTATAATTCCAAAGGATAAATTATATTTTGCTTAAATTCCAGAAATCCTCAATACTATATTTTAAAGTGATAGATTGACACAAAACGAAAATACCGCTATTAATTATTTAATCACATTTCATATCTGCACAACTTACTTTTTTCTGCAGAACACAAAATATAATGAGAAAAAAAATATGGACTGGAATATGAATATTATCAAGTAAACAGTGATGAACTGATGTTTGAGAGTAAGTGGTGTTTAAATAAGGTTTTGGTTTTTGTAGAGGATGAAAACCTCTTTTTTAAAATTCTTTTTAAAAGTAAAAAAAAAAAAAAAAAAAATATATATATATATATATATATATATATATATATATATACAGTTTGGAACAGCATAAGGATGAGTAAATCATGACAGAATTTTTGGGTGAACGATCCATTAAAACCCTCATCCGTCCCTCGGGTCAAATTGACCCGAAACTGATTTCAAAGATTTTTTAAAAATCGAGCGTTGATCGTTTTGACCCGAGACTCCATGACTTTAGTCGCACCTGCACCAGGAACACACACAAAAAAATTGAAGCGGATTCGAAGATGTTAAGTGGGTGTAAAAAAAAAAGTGACAAAAGAGTCCCTCGTGGGTCAATTTGAGCCAAAAAAGACTAGAATTCATGAAAAAACTGCGGGTTTTTTTAATTGAATTTTGTCACACTTGAGCACGGAGCACACACAAAAGATTTTGAGTCGATTCGATGATTTTATATGGGTGTAATAAAAATATGTAACCTGGCCATAGGAATTTGACCGCCCATAGGAATCAATGGAAAGTCCGAAAAAAAACTGCTTTTTGGGGGGGAATTTTTTTTTAACATACAAAATCTGACACAATCCAGGAAAGATGCATACCCAAATGAAGGGCTGATACTGCAGAATGTCCCCAATGAAGAAAAAACTCACATATCCATACACACAGGCACACACACACACACACACACACACACACACATGGTACACACACTCCCATAGACATACATTATAACATAAATAATGTTTCTGCTGGGAAATGAATATCATTTTGACTCTTTTTTTTTTACCAAACACAGTTAAATTTGAATGATGAGGTGAAAACCAATCATTTGATATCATTTTTATATTTTTAAATTTATCTTTTATATTTATTACATATTTATGAAAATTTATGGATATAAATGAGTTTACATTAAAATACAGTATAAATTTATATATTTTTTTTGACAAAATATTGTTTTTACAATGCTTTTATATATATCTGAAAGCCTTGAGATACATCTGAAAGCTAAATGAAGCCTCAAAGTGGTGTAGTTTTCAAGATTTAACTTTCTGAGCTCAGTTGAGAATCTCCATAGGACTCAATGGGCCCATCTGGTGGCTGAAACTATAAATGCAGTTTTTTGTCATATTTCCCAGCCAGATGGTGTCAGAGACACTCAGTGACCTAGTTCCTGATGGATAATGATGTTTAAAGTAGAAATTGTGTCTTTTTTTGTTTGTTTTTTTGGTGAAAAAATGTATGCAAATATGCTAATTTTCATGAAAAAATCTGGAATTTATGGAAAATAAAATAAAAAATCTCCAAAAATTATAACAAAACCTACATAATTAGAAAAAAACTTAATTAAAGAAAAAAAATAAAAATTTTGGACTGAAAAAAAAGGTGTAACGTTGAGGGTCTTCGGGTCAATTTGACCCAGGAGGGACACTTTGGTTATAGGGTCGGGAGGGACGGATGAGGGTTTTAAAGCAGGGGTGTCAAACCAGAGCCCTGCAGAGTTTAGATGAAACCCTAATTAAACACACCTGATCCAGCTAATCAAGTCCTTCAGGCTTATTTGAAAGCTACATGGTTTGTGTGTCGGAGCAGCGTTGGAACTAAACTCTGCAGGGCTGCGGGCCTCCAGGAACTGAGTTTGACACGTTAACCCCTGCATTAAGGGGTTAACAATAAACGTTGTTCTTAAATATTTTTGATCGCTCCAGCACTGTTCAACGCTGCAGACATTTGTACTTTCTGCTACTTTAGAAACTGGCCTACAGCTGCACATATAATCTGTATATCTTTTAATAAATCTTCTGTTTTATATTTTAATTTTGTCTAAGTTTTTTGTATTTTTGCCTCATTTTTACCATATTAAACGATCACGCTTTACAAAATCAGTTTGGCCGTATTCTTGACTCTAACATGAAGACCTTTTAGGTTGTAAACACAATATATCAATTAATATTGTGAACAGATTGTTGGTTTTTCTTAAGATTTATTCAGTATGCAATAAAAATCCTGCTGCTCATATAAGTGCTCCTCTATAATAGATCAACACAATAAATAAAAGAAGCTCAGTTCTAAGCTGTCCCTTTAAATACCATGTAAGCAGCTGTAGTTCACTGAAGGTGCTGAGCAGTGAAGGTTGCTCTTCATGTAGAGGATCATTATCATGTGGCTGAAGATTTATTGAATATTTGAAATAGGGATTTTATCACCCAGATGAACGAGGTCTCACTGGGTCCTGCACTGCACATCATACTCTAACCTGAGTGCCCTGCTTTGACCTCTGACCTTTCACCCTGAGATCAGTTAATATAAGTTATTTAATGTAAAGTATTCCTCAAATTATAATTTTAATAGTATTTTTGCACCGTGACCACCACAGGGGCAGAAACATTTATCATGTAGCCATGCATACTAGACCATATCATTCTAGCATTTAGTGAGCATGAAGCCTCTGAAGGACTGGTCTATGCGTCCTTCTGTTTGAGAAGCATGTTTGACCAGTAAGTCACCTGCAGGAAATGCTTTTGTTTGACTATTTTGTTTAATCAATCATTGATTAAGAGATCAGAAGAAAATGTCCAATTGTGGTTATTCAGCTCAGTTTATTCAGTGCTTTAATCCAGAGGTAGACAGGCCTGATCCTGCATCGTCCTATGGAGTTCAGTGCCAAACCTGCACCTGCCTGTGTTATTTTCAAATAATGGTCCAAAAAAAAAAAAAAAAAGTCACTATTCATCTACACGTAGGGTATTTTTCTAAAGCACTTTTTTCATTTTAAAGTCGTCTCAAACCCTAAGCTTATCAATTATGATGCAATTTATTAAACAATCGGATAAATGATGGATCAAACTTTAAATAGTGTTTTAACTTCAGTATCCATTATATGTGTATATAGGTTTGACTACACTTGTGTGTACTGTGTATATGATACTGATGTAGTGAAGAGTCTTGAACATCAGCTAGTGAGCTGGGCCTCATCACAGCCATATCATGTTTCTATTTAAATCTAGTGGTCTGCAGAGGTTTTTGTTGGGTTATGTTGAAGAGGGTGGGTTATGAGTATATATAAATAATAAAATATCATTAACCTGATTAAAAAAAGAACACTGGAAGTCTATTAGTTGTCCTCACTAATATAGTGAAATATTTTTTATGTGTCTGTGTTTGTACCTATTAAAAGCATATGTTAGGGACAAATTTGTACCCAGAAGTGAACTAAACCTGATAAAATCCCCTAAAACCTCCCTTTGGGGACATCCTCATTTCTTTAAATATAATTTATAATTAAATAAAAATAATATTACAGGGTTAATATGAAGAAATTTTCTGCATTGATTTTTTTTTTTTTTTTTACAGGTGTTTTACCTGTATTTTTAATAACATTTTACTATGGATATAATTTTCTTACAGTGCAGGTCACACTCAAACACCATTTCATGTATGGGTCTAATATATAATTGCCACAGGACAGCAATTGCAAGTACATTTTCTGTTATACTTGCAGGAATGTAATATAAAACAATAACGCAGGAACAACCATAAGTTTTCTCTGGGTAAAAAACATCGTCTCAGTGTGGATAGAAGGCCAAAACTTTAAGAAAAAGCTGCATTTTTTAAATTTTCTAGATTAATATGGATATAGCCTAATACTTATATTAATAAATCAATATACCAGATGACACCACTCACTCCTGTTACTATATATTAGTATAGGATATATGAGTATATGAGTAACAGGACTGAAAGAAACAGGATTGAGATTTTCAGATAAAATTAGCAAATATATATAATATAGCCACATGGGGTACATACTCATTTCATGAGGATACTCAGGAAATTATAATGATTTATCAAAGGTTTGTATTTTCAAAAAAAAAACAAGTAACAACTAAGAAATAATTTAGGTAACAGGAAAGTATATTAATATTGGTGCTTCCGTCATTATTACAATATCATCAAGAAGAAACGACCTGCTGTAAACTCTAGTGTGAAGGCGCACTTATTATCAGTATTATTATCAGTATTATTGTTAGATTTTTCCCATTTTTTTTACAGAAACACTGAATGACCAAAAAAAGCACCACCAGTTAAGTCCAGTTAAAATGAGTAATATGCATTCATACATGGTTATCAAGTTTTAATTCTAAGTACTAAAGTGTTATTTAATGATATATATATATATATATATATATATATATATATATAGTGATGGGGACACTATACTGTAAAAAGCACCGTCCTTCGGATGAGATGTTAAACCGAGGTCCTGACTCTCTGTGGTCATTAAAAATCCCAAGATGTCTTTCGAAAAGAGTAGAGGTGTGACCTCGGCATCCTGGCCAAATTCACCCATTGGCCTCTGACCATCATGGCCTCCTAACAATCCCCATATCTGCTGATTGGCTTCATCACTCTGTCTCCTCTCCACCAGTAAGCTGGTGTGTGGTGGGCGTTCTGGCGCACTATGGCTGCCGTCGCATCATCCAGGTGGATGCTGCACACTGGTGGTGGACGAGGAGACCCCCCCCCCCCCCCCCCTCCTCACAATGTAAAGCGCTTTGAGTGCCTAGAAAAGCGCTATATAAATATAAGGAATTATTATTATTATTATTATATATATACACACACAAACATACATATATAGTATATCAGTCTGGCGAGTAAACTAAAAAATTTACTAGCCAATGGCGATTAAATTGCCAAGGTGTCCGTAGAGGGTTGATATTACTAATCAAAAATAAAGTTTTGATATATTTACAGTAGTAAATTTACAAAATATCTTAATGGAACATGATCTTTACTAAACATCCTAATGATTTTTGGCATAACAGAAAAATCAAGAATTTTGACCCATACAAACAATGTATGGTTATTTGCAGTTAGATCAATGTGCAGGACACTTTGCTTAGTAATAAAATTTAGTTAATTTTCATGCATATTTGTACATTTAATGTCCTGGGGACATAAATGGTACTCATTAGGTGGAATGGCCCCTATTTACTTATCGTAGCCGGACTGGACAGGAGACTTTAATATAAATGGACTGTAGAACAGCAGGTGGCAGTAATGCAACAAATCGAACTGCGGTAAAACCCCGAAGAAGAAGAAGAAGACGATCCTTTTGAAATACTGCGGGAAAAAGGACGACACGCACCTACTCCTGCTTCATTTAAGCTAATTTAACTCACATAAGGTAACATTTTACACAATATATGTAATGTGTAACATTTGTGATGTCCACATTAACCCCCCAATAATATATTTTTAAATTTGAATAAGCAAAAATGACTGCAACCTCCTATAATAACGTTACCTGTATGTGGCAGCTTTCGGTTTTCAAATGTTGTAAATTGGAGAAAATGTTTGTTGTGACTTCTCTGTGAAGGAAAGAAAGAAACTTACATTGTCGTGTATGAACATTAAAGGTGGTAAACGCAATGATACCAAAGTTGTTTTGTTCGTGAACAAATCAGATTGTGTTGCCAGAATCGCTCTTGATCATGAAGAAAATCGCCATGAAGAAAATGAAGGATATGAAGAATGTGAGCATTATGAAATACTTTAAGGTGACAAAATGCAAAACATTAAGAAGCATGGATTATATATTTTATTTATAAAAATAAAAATAATTTATTTTCTTAGCTTGGCTATTGACATTTTTTATGTTGAACATTGTATTTAATTGTTAAGCCTTAGTGTAAAAACAGTTAAAGATTGTTGAATGTCTATTTCAGAAAAAGCAGACTGACAGCAACAGTGGAGCCAGAATCGTATCACAAACCGCTGACAATGCTCAGGTAAGGTCATGATATTTGAAAAATAATGATTCAGGTCAAGGAAAGTTTTGTAGTAATTGCTCATGTATGTCAAAAACAGCCAACAAAGACACGCAGGCCATGTCAATGAGCAAGCAGAAATGTACCAGTAGTTTTTTTTTTCACTCATTTAAAAATACAAATACGGAACACAAAAAGGTTTATCAGAACATTCACAATGTCTTTTTTAACCATATAATGGAAACATGAGAGACATTCGGGTGTGAAGCTAACAAAACAGAAAACAGTCTATATTGCTGGTGCACTATATTCAGTCTTCTGAGGTCTGTGTGAGATTCAGATCAAAATAGAAGTAATTATTCCAATAATGGTTTTGTATATATATTCAAAGAATTTTAGTAAATAACTCATTTCAGTCAGTTCCTCACACAAAGCTAATGTATGGCTTTAGAAGACTTGCAATATGGCTAGTATGAACTACCTTTTTCCCACTATGATATTCATGTTTTTATTTTCATTTGGGCATCAGAGCACATCTTGAGTGAAATGGTTCATGTTACAGAAACTGAGAATCTTTCATGCTTTGAGTGTACTTTTGTTTAATTATGCATGGTAGTATTATAAAATTCAGCGTCATTTTGATAAATGCCCTACATTTTATTACAGTCAAGTGTACTTAATTAATAATAATACATGGGCTATTTTAATGTTGCCACTGCCATTGTTCAAGGAAAGAAATCATACAAGCAAGAAAAAAGAAAAGGGGCTTGGAACTAATGGACATGATTCACCAAAGGTTTGTTGCATTCTGATATATCATTGAATAAATTATTTATTGGTGCTGATGAAAAAGTATGTGTGGAATTTCTCTACAAAAAAGTTCTGGAAAGACTTGTTACCTGCTTTAGAATTCCATATTGCTCTTTTTGCTCATTGTTATGATTTACAATATAAAAAATTATAGTAAAATATGGTAAAACCATGCACATTGGTGATTTGATGACATTTTGCTTTCATTTACTAAGGAACGAACAAACCGTTTTTGTGAGGAAGAAGACGGACGATCAAAAAGTCATCTGCAACAGGTATGAAACTACATTAAAGGCTTCCTAAGTAAAAGTCCATGTTATGTTGCAACATTGACTTGATATCAGATTGGAATCTAATTAAATCGAAAGCTTGTGAATACAAATTAAATTTGGAAATTTGTTCTTGTTGTTATTTGTATACATTACAATATTACTCAGTATTGCTAATCATTACATGGAAGTTCTTTATTTGTAAATGCTTTATTGTAAGTGTATTATTGCTCTTATTCCTTTCACAGAGTGCTGAAGGGCAAAGCCACACATTTAATTTCCGCTACAAATACAAGAAACATGCTGTGTCATGTGATACATCCAAGACTGTGCTTGATGCTCTTGATACAAACAAGATTTTCGGAAAGATTAGAGAAAACAACACGAAGAAAGAAATAGTGATCCAGAGATCCAAAGGAGCGGTTCCTAGAGCGGCTGTGAAGACTGATTTCCCCTGCTGTCTCATTGAAAGAGATGAGCTCTTAGATATAACCTTCATCAAAAAAGGTGGAAATGTTCCTTCAAAGAAAAAAACAACTGGAAGGCTTTCATTCTCTAATGAACCAGAAAACATAGTAACCTTTAACATCAAAACAAAAGGAGGGGATAAAGTGAAACGTTTAATGAGAAACAATAAGCTGAGGTTGAAGGTTGAGGATGTTTGTGTGTACGCGTTCAAAGAAGACAAACTGAAGGTTGCTCTGCGGCGTGATGGGCGATTCACCAATGCCATATTCAGCAAACACTGTGTACTTTCTGAGTTCGGGAGCGAGACATTCCATCAGATGTCAAACACTGTAGAGCATCTTGATGGAAAGCATTTTAAGATAATTGTTATCAGTGACAAAAAACAGCCAGATAGCCAAGATGATGTCTTGAGTGATGTTAGCGCTGAAATGAATGAAGCTTCAGCCGCTGATTTGAAAGAAAATGTAGATGATGATCCTAATAAGCATCATACCAACACTGAGCAAGAAGAAACACAAAAGAGAGAAAGAGTGAAATCCACAAACACTTCAGCTAAATACTATAAAATAAGTTACTCCGAAGAGATCCGAGAAATTCTGTGTTCACAGTTGGACAATTTATTGGAGTTGTTAATGCAGCGAGAAAACCTAAAGAAGAACTCTCTGTTCCAAAAGTTCTTCAGAGCTGAATATGATAAAAGTGTTCAGAGTTTCTCTGAGGTGTATAAAATAAAGCGGCTCATGAGACTCTGTGACTCTGTGTGTCAGATTCGAGTGGAGGGATCCGCCAGAGGAACCGGCTTCTTACTCTTTGGGCGATTTGTTCTAACTAACGCACATGTTGTTAGGGACTTTCTTGAGTCTCCAGATAAGCTTTCTTCTACAAAGTATTTAGAAGCGGCATTTGATTTTGAACGTCTGGATTCAAAGGTGAAGCTGGTGCCAGTCAAGAAACGGCTTGCTGCTTACTGTTTCATAACAGATGTTAATAAAAGACGGCTTGACTTTGCTCTTCTTGAACTGGATGAAGTTGATGAAATCACAGGCCGTCCTGGATTGCTCAGTCGATACATTCGTGGCCCCCCTCCTAACCAAGGTGGGATCTGCATTGTGGGACATCCAGATGGTGGGATTAAGAAAGTGGACCCCTGCTTAATTGTTGAGGATCTACAAGAGGCTGAATATAAACACAAGACTGAGAATGTCCGTTTCATTCAGATGATCACAAAGAGGAGTTTAGAAGATAAATGGGCCGTTTATAAAAACCAGATTAATTATAACTCTTGTTTCTTTCATGGATCTTCTGGCTCTCCAGTTTTTGATGAAGACTGCTATCTGATTGGTGTGCACACCGGTGGATATGTGTACCCTGGAGAAAGAGGTAAAACTAGAAGCGTTGTGGAATATGCTTATTCCATGCAGCCCATTCTGGATATGATCAGAGCACAGGCTAAGATAAAAGGTTTGCATGACGTCGTCAATACCTTAGAAGCCCACAGCAATAAAAGCAATGAGTCTGGGATCACAGAGCAAGAGAATCAGAACGACTGCGAGATGGAAGATTCTGATTGAAGCGTCCACATGCCGCCATTTCTTTGGCTGACATGACTGCAATGGCTTCAATTCTTAATATTTTTCAATGTCTTTTACAAATGCCTATGCATTTTTAGGGTTTTTTTTTTTTTTTTTTTTTAGATAGCATGTTTAAAAGCTGAAGTTACACTCGGTTGCTCTTATTTTTGATAAATGTAAATACATGTATCTTACAGGTGATAGTGGGTTCATTAATTTGGTTGAGACTAAAAATACATTTACAATTCATTCTTTATTGTATTTTCTTTTTATTCATAAGTGTTCATTTATCCATACACACTCATTTGTAGCTTTAATGTTTATTCGACTTACATATACAGTATTATTCTATTAGCATGTCCCTTGTGTGATTCATGTGTTGTTTTGATTGCTCATGTTGAGAAGCGTCTAGGATCTTGAGTTTGTTGGGTCTGAAAAATGTTTTGTGTATGTCCTGTAATTAAGAAAAACTTTTTTTTTTTTTATAATAAATAATCTTTCTGTTCAAACACTGAATGAATTGTGTTGATCTGTTTCCCAGTAAAACAAGACATTTGGTACACACTGAAAGTAGTTTTTTTTTAGGTTAATTCATTCAACTTTGTGGAGAAGGCTATAGAAACAGAAAAAAGAGAAAAGAATTCTCCAGGTCCAGCACATTCATTAGACCATTTTGAGGTTTTTCCTGAAGACTATTGTGCAGTTTTACTGCTCAGGACAAACAAGGGATTCACTATCACAAAACAAAACCGTTTTTAACTATTTTAAAGTAACACCACAGTATTAATATTATACATTACAATATGTCTGCAGTACCAATTACAAATACTGGTGTTAGTACCAATTGTGGGACAGATTCCAAAATTGTGATGATTGACACAGTAAAAAGTCATAGCAATGAACAAGACAGAAAATCTGAGGTGTCAGAATAGATCTTTACATTTAGTCCTGGAGTATAAATGCAAACTAATAGACCTGCTACTTGTTCTGCTATGTGTAGCTCATTTCTTTGTTCTTCTTTTCATTGTACTGTAAATGTCATAATAGACATTTTTAAACCAATGTTTACTTATGCTAATGTTTCAATGTATTATTTACTTATTAGTAGCATTTAACTTTTTTTCTCAAACAGTTAATAATGATTCTCAACCAATTAAAATTTGGACCACATTGTTTGGACTGGATCCTTGGATCGTAAGGCTGGAAGAACTTTATAATTTGATTTCCTGAGATACGGGCAATACAAACATACGGACATCTGTCTACACATCACATAGAGTGAAGATGCAGAAAAGCTTCTTTCTTTTCTGCACTTCCTTCAAATTTGTTCCTTCTCTCCACTTCCTTCCCTTTACTCAGTTCACTAATAATGGTTATATGCAAAATATGTAAATGCATGTGATTTTTCAGTCATGTTTGCCGACATTTAAAATGTCTCAGTGCGAGTGGTACAATGGTCTCATGCCCAGAGAAATAGACTAAAAGGTAATAAAGGTGTAGGATATCAGAACGAATCAGACAATTTAAGATTCGTTCAGAACGGTGTTGAAACAACCCAAAGAGCCTAAATTCCACAAAGAGGCCCAGTCGTAAATCAGTCCATGATACCCTGGTGCCACGAGTCTGAAGCAAGTCCACCAACTAGCAGCTTTGAACAGCTTTCAACATTAACACAAAAGAACACTTAATGATAATTCCAATTTAGGAAGGAGATTGTCCATTTTGCGGCAAGAAAAACAAGATTAATGATCAAAGAGCCAACATCATGACAATCAAAAATAAAACCATAAGTAAAATCATTTGTTGACACTTCCTCAAGACGAAGATCAGGCTCCTTCTAGACCTTTCGTCCTCACATTCACAGAACGACACAGAAACTGTCTTTTTCATACAGTATGTAGATGCACCAAAATGATCCTAAAAGGACTTCTAAACAAATATCAGTCCATTGCATAACTTCATATCATGTATGTAACCCACATATTCGACTATCATACTCTAATCACTCATTGTGTATGACATTTTGAATAACTATTGAATAGTTTATAGGTTTATAGTCATGTTTAGTATGTGTATGTTTGAATATTCTTGCTTAAACCATTTCTATCAATCAATTTTTTATGAATTGGACAAACCATCGTCCAAATTATACTCCGCAAGAGCAAAAATATTACAGTCATTATTGGCGATGTATCGCCTGCGATTATGAGTGTGATATTGCGTAGCTTGTCCGTGAACTATGGCTCTGTGTAGTAAATGCCGCTCCATCTGAAAGCATGTGATGGAGATTTACTACTAATCACAGAACCGGCTTTACTGATGAGATGCGCATAATCACCAGCTCACCACTCTCTCCCTCACCTGTCCCAGGACACTTGCAATCCTAAGGCAGAGTAAATAAACCATGCCTGTTAACAACAACAGTACAATTAATTTCAGCAAAAATGTGTGTATTTACTTGCTTTGTGTTTTTTAAGTCCTTACCCAGCAGGCTCATTTTCTCCAGAATAGTCCTAAAACAAGAGAAAATGGAAACACTTATGAAAAATATTAAGACAGGTTTGCAATTTTAACATTAGAAAATATGACACTGCAGGACATGCATACAAAATACTGAAGTGCTCAAATTTGGTTAAAACATATGTAGGCAAATCTTGCATGACAGCAAGTCAAATCAAGTCACCTTTATTTATATAGTGCTTTTAACAGTACAGATAGTGTCAAAGCAACTTTCCAATATCAAAATAGGAAAATAGACAAACACATTTAGACTCTGACTGGCTACATTTTAGGCAGCTTCGGAACAAATATACAGTAGCAATTAGAAAGTCTAAATCCGACTATTTTCTTGATAAAACTAAAGTAAATCTGACAAATCCTAGGAAGTTGTGGAAGAATATTAAATTCCTAACCGGTACCAAAACATATATAGAGCTTCCCCTTTGTATACTGACAGTACTAAAATTACAGATAAAAAGCAAATGCTTAATAGTTTTAACAGTCATTTTATTGCATCGGGGTCTTTATTTCCAACAAGTAATGATGTGAATTTCTGATTTAGAATTTCTTGAAGCTGAACGTAATTTATGGACGAGAGTTTGTTTTCCAACAAATTACTCTCTCTGATGTTTGTTCTGCTTTAAAATAATTAAACATGAGTAAATCGCCAGGTCCTGATCATATTGCCCCTCTGTTTTTAAAACTAGCGGCTGATTTTATTTCTCCTCCGTTGACATATCTTTTTAATCTCTCAATATTAACTAATACAATTCCTAAGATTTGGAAATCAGCATTTGTTGTTCCTCTGTCAAAAGGGAGTGATCTTTCTTCAATGGATAATTACAGACCTATATCAAAGTTATGTATTCTCTCAAAGATTTTGGAAAATCTAGTTAATAAACAGTTGACACAGTATTTAAATGATTATAACATCTTCTAGTAATCAGTCTGGTTTCCGTACAGCCACCTTAAAAGTTTAAAATGACATTGTGGAGTCCTTGGAAAATAAACAACATTGTGCATGTCTTTTTATTGACTTATCCAAGGCCTTCGATACTGTTGATCACAATATATTATTAGATAGGCTTAGATGGGTAGGACTATCAGATCATGTTATTTTACGGTTCACCCAATGTGTCCAGGTGGAAGGTGTTCAGTCAGATCTTTTGGAGGTTGTCAAGGGAATTCTACAGGGATCTGTGTTGGGACCATTATTATTCAGTATATATACTGTATATATAAATTGCCTTGATTTTAATATTGATAAAGCAAGGTTCCATTTCTACGCAGATGATACTATTGTGTATTGTTCAGCTCCCTTTAAAGGGGTGGTTTACTGCTTTTTTTCTTTTCTTGATTGTGTTTATGGGGTGCAATATAACATGTCTTCGTGTTTTGTTTGTTAAAAAACGCCTTATTTTTCATATTTTTCACCTTTATTGTAAGCCACTTTTTCCTCTGTCATCTGAACGACCGGTTGACTTCCTGATTCTCTGAAACCACTCCCTCAGAAACAGGCAATGGGCTCAGATTGGTTAGTTGGGCCGGTGTGTTGTGATTGGCTAAACTGCGTACTGCACGTTGTCCGGAAACTTCACGCCCATTACCTTCACGAGTGACAGCTGCACGCGCTCCGGTCAAACGTAAATAATGGTGTCAATATTGCCGGGTATCAGTTTGAGCCAGAATCAGACCCAGAAAGCGGTAATGAAGATAGTCAAGCAGAACTTCTGCAAGCAGGGGCGTAGCAAGCTTTTCAAAAGTGCGGGGGATGGCTGTGGTTTGTTTGTTAACAATAAAAACGATGAATACAATGACAGAAGGGTACCAAAGGTATAACATACAAGATATAAAAAGCTTCCCATTTAAATGAGTGATACTAGAAAAGTATAAAAAGACACTCGGAACCAGTGTTGGGCACTTTACTTTAAAAAAGTAATTAGTTATAGTTACTAGTTACTTCTCACAAATAGTAACTGAGTTAGTAACTGAGTTACATCATTATAAAAGTAACTAATTACCAGGGAAAGTAACTATTGCGTTACTTTAAAAAAAAAAAGTTCAAATGTCAAATAACTTTGGATGCCCCCAATATTAAATATGTTAAGTTAAATAAGAATAAATTCTTATTATAAAACATTGTACATTAATCTACACTATTTATCTACTGACACTTAGCATCAGTCAGTGAAGCATTATAATATAATATTATATGATGATAGAACTTAAAGGAACACTCCACTTTTTTTGAAAATAGGCTCATTCTCAAACTCCTTCAGAGTTAATAAGTTGAGTTTTACCGTTTTTGAATCCATTCAGCCGATCTGGCGATAGCACTTTTAGCATAGCTTAGCATAGATCATTGAATCCTATTAGACCAGTAGCATCGCGTTCAAAAATGACCAAAGAGTTTCGATAGTTTTCCTATTTAAAACTCGACTCTTCTGTAGTTATATCGTGTACTAAGACCGGCGGAAAATGAAAAGTTGCGATTTTCTAGTCCGATTTGGCTAGGAACTATACTCTCATTCCAGCATAATAATCAAGGAACTTTGCTGCCGTAACATGGCCGCAGCAGGCGCAGTGATATTACGCAGCGCCTGAAAGTAGTCCCCAGCTAGGTAACTAGTTATAATATAGCTGGGGACTACTTTCAGGCGCTGCGTAATATCACTGCGCCTGCTGCGGCCATGTTACGGCAGCAAAGTTCCAAAAAAAGTGGAGTGTTCCTTTAAGTAATTAGAATAACCAAGTATGAATGCATATTTGTCATCAATATAAAACGCACTAAGGATTAATGAGCTGCTGGGTTCATGAATATTAATCACGTTGTCTGCGATTGCTCGAATTGATTTGCTGAAATCAAAATAGGGACGATAATAGGTGAGCGCCAGCCAATGAGATTGTAGTTTGCGCATTAGCTCCGCCCACTACCAGAGAACCCGGCAGTTCTTAAAAGCTGAAGAATTCCAAAAGCCGTTATTTTGACAGGAAAATACAACAAAGAATATTGTTTACATGTAGCGCATCAATTCTGCATGTTATGAAAGACTCTCTTGCTCTGTATCTTTCTTTGCGTGCATGTGAGAGAAAACGACGGCGAGTCGTGCACCTTCACACCAGAGTTTACGGTACGTCAAATACAGCTACACGCATCCATTCAGATGAACTGAAAAATAAAATTCTAATATAATATAGTAACGCGTTATTTAATTGTCAGTAACGGGGGAAACAGTAATTCGTTTGATTAGTCCTTACTGAAAAAAATAACGCCTTTAGTAACGCCGTTTATTTATAACGCCGTTATTCCCATGACTGCTGGGAACACACAGAAATAAGTCAAAACTCTGTTGTGAAAATACACAATGTAGTCTTGCTAAAGAATCAGAAATACTTTAATAAAAAAATTGTAAATTATTAACAAACAAATTATTAACTTAAACAATGCTCAAAATATCAAAATCAATTGCACTGGCAATAAACTCAAAAATACGCTGCTTAACAATGACAATTTGTCCCGCCTCCTCGTCAATTCCCTGCCTTCTTCATCACAGTTACTTTATACATTGCATGCCACATACATAACCGAATTTAGTTAGCTGCTGAACAATATCCCAATTAGCAATTACCATTAGTCTAAAAAACGAAATATAATACACAAGACACTCCACATGTCAACAAAACATAAACAGAACATCTTCCCAAACGCATATCAAGCTTATTTAAACCTCGAAAGCATAAACACTCATTCAAATTACCTGGAAAAGGGAGATGTAAATAACCATAACCGTAAGTTCCCGCCTTCTCAGCACGAGCTGACCGATAAATCTAACACACCAAGAGAGGCGGGACTTAAGGCAGAACAGCCAATCATCAGCTGGTCACAATCAAAGCCGGTGTTTGAGAGGGAGGGGAGAGGAGGCAGCCGCAGCGAGCGCAGACACAGAGCGGCCAGAGAAACGGAGGAGCGACTGCAGTAAGGCGTTTGTGCAAAACTGCGGAAAAACTGCAGAAAAAGTGTGGGTGTTGAACCCTCTCACCGGGAAAAGTGTGGGTGTTAAAACACCCACATCCCCCACGGGTGCGACGCCCCTGAGTGTGCCCTCAATGTCCCTGGCACGTGATGGTTGCTTTAAGTAAACTCACCATATGCTCAATATAGTACTTGGGTCACAACAACATGAATAATTCAAATAAAAGGAAAGGGTGATGTCACGTTGACACCGCGCCTGTCCTAACAGCTTGTAATCCTTTTTATGAATATTAATGTGCTGATGCACATCTTAGTTTTATTTTAATTATTCATGAGATTGTTAATGAGCACTTACCTAATGATTACGTTGAGCCTATGTCATCTGGCGCATCTACCATTTAGGTATGTGTTAACATGTAATCGCGTGTTAACGCGTAAATACGTGTTAACGCGTTAGTACCACACGTTTTGGCCCCAACGGCCTTCCATATCGGAGCAGTGTTTCGAAACATCTGCGCTTCGGGATCTCGACACCGTGTCGAAACGTCAGTTTCACGTCAGCCATCCCTAGGGTGGAGCTGGTTGCTGAAACCATGCCCGCCAAGCGCGACAGTGGTCAGTGGCGATTCTACATTGAAGTACTCTCCGGGCGAGTATTGAATTACATTGAATTACACTCTCTCTCCCTCACAGACAGCACATACAACAGTTACAGTTTGCACACACTAGCATACACCGCGCTAATGTTGTTAGCGCTACTCTGACGATTTTATCAGTAAACATCTTAAAAACTACATGATTTCTCACAAGCGAGGTAACAACAACGGCGCTGTTCGTGAACAAAAGGAACTAAGTTTCACTATAACTAGAGACATTGCTGCCGAACACTATTGAGAGACGCACAGAGGTTTTTTTTCTGTGTCCGAAATCGCTCACTCATTCACTAATCCCTATATAGTATAAGGCAGTACTGTACTATATTAGAAAGGAGTGAACGTGAAGTGAACGGATTCGGACAGTGATGTGTACACTGCGCGTGAGACTTGTCTGTTGCAAAAACATCTTAGATGTGCTTTTATATTTCATTTACCTCATTTTAGAAAATAATATTAATAGCAATAACACTTAAAATGACTATTGTAATCAGCTTTGTGGTTTCATTGATGGTATATTATTAATTTGCTCTGTATGGTCATAGTCATTAAATACTATTAATTGTCAACAAAAATAAACTCACATTAGCACATATTAATAATTGTATGTATTTATTGTTTGTAGTATCTTGAAACTCTCCCGAGCAGCGTTTTTGCACTCAAATAAGATGACAGTAGAGCGCCCTCATGCGACCGTTAATTTGACATCAGAATGAATACACTACCAACGAACATTTTTAAAAATCCACCAAATTCATCATTTTTGTAATTTAAATCTCGTTCTAACTCGCTCGCTCTAACAGCTCGTCGGTTCTCTGCATTGGATTGTGGGAATGAAATAGTGCTTCAGCGAGTGCTTCAGCGAGTGCACATCGGTTGTACACTCGAAATCAGAATGCATTGTGGGTAAAAAGTAGTGAACGAATGTAGGGAATGAAGTCGTTCACTCAGAATTCGGACAGCACTACAAAATGGCTGACATCCGATATAGTGCACTATATAGTGGATAGGAAGCGGTTTCGGACACAGCTTCTCTCTCTCTCCCTCTCTCCCTCTCATAACTTACTTATTAACTGTATTAACTGCATTAATCTGTTATCAACGGCTCAAGCCTCATTTACTAGCTTTAAAATGAAGTTTTGGAATTAACTGAGGCGTTGGATGAAATGCGGAAGAAATAATCCCACTCACAATAGCGATTTAAGTAGAAATACTGGACGAATGCCCTGAAATATATCATCTGATCGATGTCTTGAGGTGTGACAACCGTAGTATAAGTGGAATAATTGACTTCGGTCCGTTGAATTATTAGAAAAATAATGCACACCCGTTTAGCGTGGTGACCGCATCACCACCTCGGGTGTGCATTATTTTTCTAATAATCCAACGGCCCGTCGTCAATTATTCCTTACTTAAATGCTGCTCATCACTGTCACTTTCTAGTCAGCCAACCAATCAGAGTGGAGGAGGGGCGGGACTACCGACTGTACTACGGCTGAACAACAATGGAGAAGTTAAGTTAAATAACCAATCGGAATTGTTTCAGCGTGGTAAGGAAGCGCAATGTGTTTAGTTTTATTGTTGTTGATAATAGTTATACCAGAAGGTTTCATGATAAAAATGTAAAATGATAATAAAATAATAATAACGATCTTAATAATAACTTAAAAGGCAGAAATTATTTATTCTGTTCATACATTAAGTGATTCACATACAGATCTTGTAAAAAAAAAAAAAAAAATCAAAGTTGATTTATAAGTGTTCTTATTACCCTTTTTCAACCATTTAGCATTAAACATTATTTCAACGTAGTTTCAACATTGAAACAACAACTGTCATTATTTCAACCATATTTCAACGTTGAAGATTGGTAATGTACCAGTTGGTTTTCAACCGTTAAGCATTAAACATTGTTTCAACGTTGAAATACGAACTGACCTTATTTCAACCATATTTCAACGTTGAAGGTCGGTCATGTGCCGGCTGGGTGATATTGCTTGTCTCCGAGTATTTATTTCTTTACTAGATCGAACACCATAATAGTGTTATGAAATATAATGTTTGGAGAAACATTTCATTCGCGATGTGTCTGCCATTACTTCAGCGGATTCCGTATCATAGCAACCACAGAGTACTTCTAACAGGACATAAAACATAATCATTTCACCATTAATTGATAGTTCCTGTGTTTTATAAAACCTCTGAGAATACAGCTTAAACCATTAACTTAATACAATAGCTCTTTTAACCTCTTTGGGTGATCTGTTTGTTGAAACTTTAAAGATTTTTAGCTGAAACTGTGGTCCTTGGTAATTGATATAAAGCAATCAATGGAAATCGTCATCGTCAAGTTTTTTTTTTTTTACTCCAAGTGATGGTAGCCATTGACTTTCATTAAATGAATTACCAAGAATCAGAGTTACAGCTAAAAATCTTTAATGTTCTACTGAATAAAAACTCAGCGATGTTGGATGGCCTGAGGGTGTGTAAATTAATAGCAGATTTTAATTTTTGCGTGAACTTTTTTTTAATGGAACATCATAGGTTTCTGTCCCCTCTATGTTACCAAAATTTAAATAATCATTGTAAGGAGAGAGAATTACATTTTTTTTTTTTTTGGTGGACTATTCATTTAATTATTTATTTTAATTTATGCCCAGTTAATGCAAATCCAGGCAGATTTATACATCATTTATACATCAAGCTGAATAAATAAGCTTTCCATTGATGTATGGTTTGTTAGGATTGGACAATATTTGGTCAAGATACAACTATTTGAAAATCTGGAATCTGAGGGTGCAAAAAAATCAAAATATTGAGAAAATCACCTTTAAAGTTTAAAGTTTAAAGTCCAAATGAAGTTCTTAGCAATGCATATTACTAATCAAAAATGTTTTTATACATTTACGGTAAGAAATGTACAAAATATCTTCATGGAACATGATCTTTACTTAATATTCTAATGATTTTTGGCATAAAAGAAAAATGTATAATTTTGACCCATACAAGGTATTTTTGGCTATTGCTACAAATATACCACAGCGACTTCAGACTGGTTTTGTGGTCCAGGGTCACATATATTCTTGAATATTGTGTGTTCATGTTTCTTCTACAAAATAGTTACAATTGTTAAAAAGCTGTTCCAAAGCTTATTTTTACTTGTCTTGTGGCTGACAAGTTTTATGTATTGTCGTGTTACCATTTCTTTGGTGAAACAAACAAACAAAAAAAAACATTGGTGCATTGAAATCTGTTTTTCTTTTTTCCAATTTATTTGAAACTAAATGTTTAATACAATAAATCTCAAAATCTGTCTAATTTCATAAAAGTATCATTACTTAAAAACATTTGTTAATGTTATTTGCTAATATATATGTTTTTGTAGTTGTAACTTGAAATAGCTATTTTATACAACCTATACTCCAAATAATAATAATTGATGTGAACTAATGATTTTGAGTAAAGACTACTAATGTAAACCTGATTTGTCTACTGCATGAACTTAAGGTTCCATGTTAATACAACTTAACCGGTTTAGTTTCACCCTGTGTAAAAACTAAAATGGTTTAGTGCAACGGGTTTCCACACGATTTTCTAGTAAAGTCAACTAATTCGGGTTAAGATATCAGCTTTCTTCTACAAAGTATTTAGAAGCGGCATTTGATTTTGAACGTCTGGATTCAAAGGTGAAGCTGGTGCCAGTCAAGAAACGGCTTGCTGCTTATTGTTTCATAACAGATGCTAATAATAGCCGACTTGACTTTGCTCTTCTTGAACTGGATGATGTTGATGAAATCACAGGCCGTCCTGGATTGCTCAGTCGATACATTCGTGGCCCCCCTCCTAACCGTGGTGGGATCTGCATTGTGGGACATCCAGATGGTGGGATTAAGAAAGCGGACCCCTGCTTAATTGTTGAGGATCTACAAGAGGCTGAATATAAACATAAGTTTGAGAATGTCCGTTTCATTCAGATGATCACACAGAGGAGTTTAGAAGATAAATGGGATGTTTATGAAAACCAGATTAATATTACTCTTGTTTCTTTCACTGATCTTCTTGCTCTCCAGTTTTTTTATGAGGACTGCTATCTGATTGGTGTGCACACCGGTGGATATGTGTACACAGGTGTAAGGATTTGTAAGGGTTTTATCCTTTATTTATAAATTTTAGCTTTAGGGAATCAAATCGTAGAAATCCGACTTTGATCGGATTAATTAATATTAATCACCAATGTATAGATTAATTGATATTAATCAGAAGGTACAATTTATACCTTATTAACTGCTCGACCAGCAAGTATTAATACAGTATAAATTAGCAATTCTTCATATTGTTGATAATAATACAGATTTGATTAGGAAATCTCTGAGCACAGGTAACACGATCTATGGCAAATAATTTAAGATTTGAAAATCACGGCACCAGACTATTCATTAAAAATGAATCGAGAGTTTATTTACTATTCTAGGGTACGATACAAACAAAACACATACACCATATGGCAAGATCTTAGCAGTTTGAAGGAAGTTAAGCTATTCTCTTTTCGAATAGTGACGACCTGGGGGGACGTCACAAACAGAAGACTCAGTTATTGTTATCTTTTAACGATTCATTCAATTCAATTCAGCTTCAGCGAATAAGAGATCTGTTTGTTTTACTTGCTGTGAGTTGAAGTTGAGTTGAAGGCTGTACTTGAGGGAATCCCGGCTTTCTGGCTGTGTCGTTGTCGCGTGACGTCACTCGGGAATCCTCTCTACGATTTGTGGCTTCCTGGCAGCGCGCAAACGGCAAGGCTTTGAAGTTCTTTGCAAGTTTGGTCTGAAGTTGACAGTGTTGAAGTCTTTGAGATGATCAGCCAGATGTTTCGCAGCACGATCAGGAGGGCAACGCCCAGACTTTCAGCCAAGTTTCCTTGCAGGTTTCAACCAGTTGTTCACCCCGGTTTTCTTTTCTGAGCTGAGCTTCCACTAATTCAAAGTTGGAGTGTCTGTTTTATCGGACAGAATTAAGTCCATCCTTTTCACTGTCTGACCCAATCACATTGTCTCTGTAGGGCGGAGCCCTGCCCAACACGACTTCTTTTCGTGCATACATTATCTGCTCATAAATATGTCACATGAGCCCAAATATCCTAGCAGATCTCTATAAAGTGTTATAATCATACCTCATGATGCTAAAAGTCAACATTCATCCTTTTCATCTTATTGGAATAAAAATAAGGCTTAAATCAATATCAAACATGAGGTACTTATACGGAACACCTATAATTTTACCTACTAAATGGTTTGTCACAGATTAAAATATTTTAAGTTCTGATAACTACAGTCAGATATATGAAACATAAAATACCACATTCATATACAAATATTGTCTCTTGAGTATATTGCTTTTTAATAGCAGAAGTCCTTTCTGGAAGATCCTTTGTCCATGCAATGTTGGAACAAGTTCCTTTTGTTGTAAGAGAAAAGAAGCGGCTTTCTCCTGGAATGCAGGAGACCAGAGCTGAGGTTGTGAGGTCATGAGGAGTATCACGTTATGTGTCTCTGGTGATCGTCTTTGCTGAGACGAAGTTGTAAGTCAGTCAAATTTTGTTTATCGGGAGGTAGTTTATGGCAAGTGGTCTCGCAGTTTCGCGAACGCTCTGGTTCTGGAGCGTCTCCAAAGGAGTAATTATCCGTTTTTAAATTCCGAACAGATGTAGCGCGGGCCGTTCATCCTCACCTTATCATGTTTTACGAGTCTCTCGGGTGGCAAGGCGAGTATGGCCGGACGCTAGTTGGTCATTTGCTCATTTTACGAGCTGATGAAGTTAGATTAGTTTCTTAAGTTAAACGTGTGTGCGTTCTTTTCGACCAGGTTCTACACAGGAGAAAAAGATAAACCTAGAAACCCATCTTCGATATGATCAAGATAAAAGGTTTGCATGACGTCGTCAATACCTTAGAAGCCTATACTGCAATAAAAGCAATGAGTCTGGGATCACAGAGCAAGAGAATCAGACCGACTGCGAGATGGAAGATTCTGATTGAAGCGTCCACACATCTCTGCCATTTTTTTGGGTGGCATGACTGCAATTGCTTCCATTCTGAAAGATTTTTTCAATGTCTTTATGTGTTTTCACGTTTCATATAATTTTTAGAGATTTAGAGCATGTTTAAAAGCTGAGTTATACTCTGTTTCTCCAATTTTTGATGAATGTAAAGATGTATCTTACGTGTGATAGTGGGTTCATTCATTTGGTTAAGACTAAAAATACATTTACAATTTATTCTTTATTGTATTGTCTTTATGTTGTTATTCATACGTAAGTGTTCATTTATCCATACACACTCATTTCACTCATACAACAAATAATTCATTCATATGTCTTTATATCCATGTTTATATTCTTTTTACTTATCTGTTGATGTTTTATGCTGATTTTACATTAATTTATCTTAATATTTTGTCTTTGCTGTAAGGAATCATTTTCAAGCTTCCAAATCAAATCATCTTTAAATCACACAAATAAACCAAATTAACTGATTTGACAGAATCACTGTAATAGCAGACAACAATACACAATCAAATGTGCATCTCCACTAAAATACATATTTTTACAATGACATCTTTGAGGGTTAAATTCCAAGACTCATACAGCAAAAAATTCCAGATCGCTGTTCTTTGTAATTTCTTGATGAGCATTAATGTTTATTCCACTTATGTTTAGTATTCCATTAGCATACCTTGCGTGATTCATGTGTCATTTACTCAACATTGCTCATGTTGAGAAACTTGTAGAATCTTCAGTTTGTTCAGTCAGAAAAATGTTGTGAATGAGATAAGAAAAGATAAGAAATTGATTTTTGAAAAATTATCTTTCTGTTCAAACACTGAATAAATTGTAAAAAAAAAAAAAAAAAAAAAAAACTGGTCTGTTTCCCAGTAAAATAAGACGTTTGGGACACATTGAAAGTTTTTATCAGGCATGTGTTTGTCTTGGTGTGGAGGTGAGTTGTGATGAACAAAAGACTAAGCTACCTGTGCCTCGAATTTACAGTTAATTATACAAAAGGCAAATATAGTTAATTTGTCTTGCTAACATCCATGACTCATGAGTTACCATGCCATAGCTAAAGTTTAGCTTAGGCAATATACCATGGGCATACAGGCTAGCTTAATGGAGAAACGACAGCTGAATACAGTAAAATGAATAACAATCAGAATCGACACATTTATATGCAAATCAGGCGTTAAGTAATTAAAATGCGCAAATTTGCATATATTTGACACAAGGCATTGCAGATGAATAGGATAAACAAAATAAAGCATATCACCACAGAACTTCCTCAGTTATTAGCTAATGGCTTACATCAAGAGTCTTTACCCTTAAAATGTTATGTTATGCTTGTTTTGGTTGATTTAGAAGAAATTTACAGAAGCAAACAAAAGAATTAAAACAATAATCTGAGAAAGCTGGCCTTGTTACCCAAAGGTCGCGGTACCAGCAGGAATTGTATATGGGGGAACAGAATGACCAGCACACTCTTCCACCTTCAATAACCACAACTGAGGTGCCCTTTCCATACAGGAAATGCTTTTATTTGAGTATTTTGTTTAATCACTCGTTATTTAACAGACTGAACTTTAAAGTTACAGATGAAAATATGAATAAAATGTCTAATTTTGGTTATTCAGCTCTTGTTTTGTAATGTAAACCTCAACCGGTGAAAGATGTAATCTAAATGCAAATTGCAATATGAATTATGAATACTATTACTTGTTTTACTTCAAATATTTTGTATTTATTATACATATCCCTCATTAAAATTAAATAACTGCTCAGTGCTACTGACATGTTGAGAGATGATTTGTACTTTTTGGACATGACACAAATCTGTATAACAGCTGTTTTAATTATTTTCTTTATTTGTGCTCATGTTTGTTTGTGTTTCCTTAATACCTCAAATGAAAAATTTTGATATATGAAATTAATTTATCAGTAGGCTATTTAGTGACTACTAATCAACTTTTAATTAAATTAAAAGGTCAATTGAATAAATATTGGAGAAATTACATACAGTCAGAAAATTATTACCTTGAATATTTCAAAATACTGTGCTTTAATCCAGAGGTATACAGGCTCGATTCTGCATGATCATCCTGAGTTCAGTGCCAAACCTGCTCCAGCACACCTGCCTTTCATTTTCAAATAATCATTCTTGGTTTGGTGGTTTAAGTGTGTTTGATCAGGTTTGGTGCTGCTAACTTCCATTTAAATTTGTGAATTCACAACATTTATCCTGTTATATTGTATTCTAGATCCATTGACATGCGTAGTTTTTGTTCAGAACAGTTGTAGTTTTTGTTTTGTTCTATGGCAGCAGTAGGAATTAGCTGAATCAAAGAGTTGAGAACCACTATGATAACAGACATAGACATCATCATCAAAACTGACCACAGACACATGACTGTCTCAATTAGGACAAAAAGCTGCTTCGAGTTATCAAATTATCTAATCGATTAGCCTAATCACTACATTTTAATCACTAATATGAAATATATAGAAGTGACCTGTTGTTATGACATTTTAGTTATAGCTTTTCCGCGAAGAGCGAGTGGTTCCTCATAAGTTTCGATTCTCTTTACTGGGCGTGGACTGAAGAGCAAGTATGGAATATGGCAAGCCGTTTTACCATTTAATCTACAAAATGTATTAGTATCTATTTTCATGCTACTAGTACTTATTTATTTTTTTAGCAACTACTATCTATTTCCATTAGGTACTAGTACTTTTTCGTTGGTTACTAGTGCTTATTCTTTAGGTACTAGCAGGAGCGGACTTGTAATCTGGAGCTCCAACGTCTCATTTTGGTTATTCAGCTTGTCAAATCTCTTTGATTAAACAGTGATAGACGTCTGAATACATATAGCACGAATACTGTTTTGCTTTTTCATTTATGTTTTATTTATTATGAATATCCCTGAATTAATATTAAATAACTGCTTAGTGCTACTGACATAGGCTACTGAAGTAGCCTACGATTTGTGCTTTTTTGGGGGGATGACACACAAATCTGTATAGCAGCTGTTTTAATTCTTTTCTGTTTCAAGTTCTTGTTTGTTTTCATTTCCTCAATACCTCAAATAAAAATTCCTGAGATCTTAATTTCTGTACAATTGTGTACAACTGAGTGAGACAAAAAAGAAAAAAAAAAGAGTCTTGACATTTAATGCTACTCGGTGACAAAGTTGGATGTTCACACCAACCATAACTGAGGAGAAAAAGGATTCAGGTCTGTCTTCTTTTTTGGCATTTCAGTCTGTTTTAAAGCTGCCTATGACCACTAAAAGTACTTGAGATTTTGAATGTAAATCAAATAAAGACATTGTAGCAAAGTCCCTATATCACTAAGGTTCTTGTGTAAAATAATCATAAATGAAGCAATAGAGATATTTATCTGATGTAATATTTTGTTGGCTGGACACGTTTTTCTACTTGATATTATAGCAAAACCAGTCTATATAAACAATTTTTCATGTTTTAAATTTTCCAGCACTGAATTACAATAGACTTGATTGATTGATTAATTGTTTGTTTGATTGATTGCCAGTGATGAACAGAAAGAGATATTTCTTTGTTAATCAAAGCCAAATTAAATTATCTGTGGTTCAGTGGACAACATGACCATTTCCAAGGGTGAGCAATTTTACAAAGAAGGAAAAATCCCAAGAACGCGATACTTTGAAATGTTTTATTATATCCCCTATAGGGGAGATATAAAATTTCATTCAAAATAGGCTATTTTGCACGTGTCTCTATCTATTTGTTTAGCCTACATGTTTTTGAGTTATGCATTGCATTAAATAAATCTATTAAATTAAATAATTTGCTCAAGTTTGTATGGATAAAATAGAGATTCTTCTTGGTTAAAAAAACGAAGGTAAATCACTAACGTACACAAACACTTGCAAAATAATCAGTAGAGAATATTACAATAGGCTTATTCTATTTTTTTTTTTTTTTTTTTTTAAACCTAAGAAATAGCTAAGATCATTTTTATGGTAAGGACACACAGGACTTAAAAACACAATATCAGTAAACAAACAAAAAAGTCAGCGAGTCAATTTTAAATGTTATTATAAATAGGCTATGAGTTATGCAATGTAGAACGAATGTTGAAAGACATGAACTGAAAGTTGTATTAAAAGTGGAAGGTGAATTAAGGTTAGCCTACTAACTAAACTAGGATATCAAGATTTAAAATCGCCTGAAATGAAACGTCTTATCAGATGAATATCGCTAAACATCACAGAAGCCGCGATTTTACCAAAGATTGTACTTTGATTTTACACACTCCAATATAGGTGGCGGTATGTACCTTTTTACCATGATCTGTAACCCGCCGGTAAAAAAATATACAGAAGAAGAATTCGAAATATTTTGCGCGCGCTGCAGGATATCAGATCAGATCAGATGATCACATCACACCCTGTGGATAACCGCGGAAAACGGACGATACGCGCTTTCTCCTGCTTCATTTAAACTATTTTAACTCTCGACTCATAAGGTAACATTTTAACACTGAATATTTACAATATATACTATGTAACATTTATAATATTCCCCTAGAGGTTTTTTTCTATTTTTGAAAAAAAAAAATTGTCACAGTGACAAAAATCACTGTGAACACCTATACCTGTAACGTTATGTGGCAGCTTTCGGTTTTCAAATGCTTTAAATGGGAGAAAATGCTTGTTGTGACCTATCTGTGAAAAAAAGAAGAAGAAAGAAACACAATATCGTGTATCATGTATGTGTGTGTATGACCATCAAAGTTGGAAAAGGGCTTTGGTGTTTTGTTCATGAACGAATCACTTTCGTGTTCGTCTCCATTGTGAGGCGCTTCGGTGGCTTTTTCTCGTATCCAAAGGCTGACTATAGGATTTATGTGCCTGCTGAGCTGAGGAGGTGAATATTAATAACGCTACAATAACTGTAGCGTTAATAACGATAGAATTTGACTATTTCTTGCAACATTGTTAAAATAACAAAGTGATTGTTCTATTCATAGATACACGGAACGACCAAAAACATGCCTAAAGCGCCGCCCAACAAAAAATTCAAGCAGACAGACCTACTGAGCTCGTTTAAACAGTCTCCTGTGAGTGACCGTTATCTTTCCCATCCTTTCTGTTTAGCCACTGCATTAGATTTAGGCTTATTTTTAATGGTAATGTTGTCTCTTTCAGAAAAAGCAGACTGCCACAGACAGTGAACCTGGGGAGAAGTCACCAGTTAGTGACAATGTTCAGGTAAGGTTGTGACACTTGTTGTTTAAGTGTTTTAGGCCTATTAAACAAAAAGCTTGAGGTAACTTGTCACATTTGGCTGGATACTAAGGTGCTTGAGGGTTATCAATATTCCAATATAACATCACCAAATTACTTGCTTAAAAAATACAAATATAACACATACAATATGCTATATCTGTTAATTCCTTAGCTTTTTGATCACTAAAACAATTGTAACATTCATAGTAGAAGAATATTATTATTATTATTATTCTTTTACAGAATTTTAACTTAAAACATTTGAACAGGTGCACTCTGATGTGGATATAAAGAAAAAAAAGCCACAGTTGGAATTTAAAAAAACAAAAACTGTATCACTGATTCACAGATGATGTTTTTGACTGTTCTGTATACTGTATTTTCTCAAAACATATTTGTTTTCCTCTGTGTGAATAGAACATTAGTCTGTGATTTGTTTCACTTTGCTACATCATGTTTGGTGTGATAACATATTGCTCTATCCTTTTCATAATTTAAATTATGATAG
The DNA here is from genome assembly GCA_036784905.1 of Acrossocheilus fasciatus. Lineage (NCBI taxonomy): Eukaryota > Metazoa > Chordata > Actinopteri > Cypriniformes > Cyprinidae > Acrossocheilus > Acrossocheilus fasciatus. The sequence continues at coordinate 39,691,279 of CM071942.1, read as the reverse complement.
AAATCTCTAGACAGTGGTAAACCTGTATTCATTTCAATGTTGTTGACATTTTGCAGGAAACGATGGTTCATTCACTTAAGACAGAAGCTGAAGAGCGACCCTCAAATCTGCAGCAGGTAGATTGCCTAAAGTGATACTTCACCCAAAATACTGAAAATCCTTTGATCATTAACTCACCCTCACGCCGTCCCAGATGTATATGGTTTTCTTTCTTCAGATGAACACGAATGGAGATTTTTAGAAAAAATAATCCATCTCTGTGAGTCCACGTAATGGAAATGTACAGGACCCTCAAAGTTGATGCTTAAAAATTTACAGAATGTAAACATGACGGGAATCCATTTGACCCCAGTGGATGAATTCATGTCAGTGAAGCAAAACTATAGGTTTGTGTGAGAAAATTCAAAAACTTTAACTATCAAGGGGGCGTTCAGACTACACTTTTCATTCCACTCACTTCCATTTCTTGTCTCTAATGTGAGAAACACAAGCTCAGGCAAATTTGATATGTGTCAAAATTCACAATTGGTAAAATCTGCCATCTGAATTCATATCACGTGAAGACGTGACCAACAGAAGATGTTTCACAATGTGTTCATTGAAAATTTTGAATGTCAATGTTTTTCTTTGAAATATGTTATCTTGAGGGGATTTTGTGTTACTAAACAATATTCATCTGTAAATTATGGACCATTTATTTATATATAAAATATTTTTTTAAATGATTAAAAAGACACATTTTATACTATTTTTCAATTGATGCAGTATTTTATGAAGTTTAAAATAGAGCAAAAGTACTTAAAATCCATTAAAGGGTTTCTCCACCCCAAAATGAAAATTTTTTCATTAATCACTTACCCCCATGTCATTCCAAATCCGTAAAAGCTTCGTTCGTCTTCAGAACACGATTTAAGATATTTCGGATGAAAACCGGGGGGCTTGTGACTATCCCATTGACTGCCAAACAATTTTCACTGTCTTGGCCCAGAAAAGTATGAAAGACGTCGTCAGAGTAGTCTATCTGCCATCAGTGGTTCAACCGTAACGTTATGAAGCTACGAGAATACTTTTTGTACGCAAAAATAACACATTTATTCAACAATTCATCTCCTCTGGTTCAACGTAGCGCCATTTTGGTGAATCATATATATATGTACATATAAATATAATATCTAATATCTATCTGAATAATTTAGTCATTTAGCAGACGCTTTTATCCAAAGTGACTTACAAATGAGGACAATGGAAGCAATCAAAATCAACAAAAGAGCAATGATATGCAAGTGCTATAACAAGTAAGCTTAACGCAGTACACAAAGCAAGGGTTTTTTTTAATTACATAATAAAAAAAAAAAAAATAGAATTCGAAAAAGAATAGAGTAAGCTAGTGTTAGAGACCTTTTTGCTTTTGTTAATTGTATAATGAATAAAAAGAAAACAAATACATAGAATAAAAAAAAGATTAGAAAAGCTAGTTAGGTTTTTTTTGTTGTTGTTTTTAGAAAACAAGCAGTTAGTAAATGAATAAAGTGCAAGTCTAAAAAAATTAAGAATGGAGTTAGAATAGAGAGTGCTAGAGTTAGAGGGTCAAATAAAGATGGAAGAGATGTGTTTTTAGCTGATTCTTGAAGATGGCTAAGGACTCCGCTGCTCTGAGTTGGGCAGGTTATTCCACCAGGAGGGAACATTTAATTTAAGTCAGTGAAAGTGATTTTGTGCCTCTTTGGGATGGCACAATAAAGCGCTGTTCACTTGCAGAACGCATGCTTCTAGAGGGCACATAAGTCTGAAGTAATGAATTTAGATAAAAGGGTGCAGAGCCAGTGGTTTTGTAGGCAAACATTAATGCCTTGAATTTTATGCGAGCAGCTATTGGTAGCGAGTGCAAACTGATAAACAGAGGTGTGACGTGCATTCTTTTTGGCTCATTAAAAATTAATCTTGCTGCCGCAAGGATTAATTGTTAAGGTTTGATAGAACTGGCTGGAAGACCTGCCAAGAGAGCATTGCAATAGTCCAGCCTAGACAGAACAAGAGCTTGAACAAGGAGTTGTGAACCATGTTCCGAAAGAAAGGGAACATGATCTTGATGTTAAATAAAGCAAACCTGCAGGACCGGGCCGTTTTAGCAATGTGGTCTGAGAAAGTCAGCTGATCATCAATCATAACTCCAAGGTTTCTGGTTGTTTTTGAAGGAGTTATGGTTGATGTGTCTAACTGGATGGTGAAATTGTGATGAAACGATGGGATTGATGGAACCAAAAGCAGTTCTGTCTTGGCAAGGTTGAGTTGAAGGTGATGGTCTTTCATCCACCAAGAAATGTTAGACAAGCTGCGATGCGAGCAGCTATCGTCGGATCATCAGGATGGAATGAGAGGTAGAGTTGTGTGTCATCAGTATAGCAGTGATACGAAATGAATGACAGAAACAAGTGATGCCATGTAGACAGAGAAGAGAAGTGGTCCAAGAACTGAGCCCTGAGGCACTCCAGTAGTTAGATGTTGCGACTTGGACATCTCACCTTTCCAAGATACCTCTGAGAGGTAAGACTCAAACCACTGGAGTGCGGTTCCTGAGATGCCCTTTGCCAATAGGGTTGACAGGAGGATCTGGGCCCGTATTTATCAAGCTTTTCAAAGTGCCATTTTAGTCTTAAGTTTGAAAGTAGGGGTAAATTTCATAGATTCTCAGCACTTAAGTATAAAAGCAAGTTATCACATTTCTTAAAGCTAAGAATCACTCTTACTCTCCCAGTTATTTAAGACGGATCGAGAGGTCTCTCAAGTGGTTAGGAGTTGCCAGCAGGGGCTTGTGATGGCGCTGAGGAGACAGACGTGCACAAATTTTTCAGGAGAGGAAGAATGTTCTTGAAATGTTTGACGACGAGCAGCTAATCAAACGGTTACATTTCCTCAGTTATTCAAAATGAGCAAAGAACATTTACATTACCAAAGATCATCATAACTGACTTCAGTCTAGTGCGAGTAGCCTATTATATGCTCTTTAAAAACACTCCCGTTATAATCAGTGACGCGATCTACACTGTATAATGAATAAATCTCTTACCCCTTATTTACACTGCACACGTCTGCGGCACGTTACAGCTCTGACACGGCCACCTGAGCTGATCGCGGCCACTAGTTTCTGAAGCGACTCTCCGCGCTGGAAAAGATAGGCACCTATATTTTTGATGGATAATAATCGTCTTGCTGTAGTCAAAGGCAACAGGCGATATCTCTGACTATCGTCGATACACGGTACTATCTCTATCGGCACAACCCTAAATTGAAGATTGTCATGACGCTTCGTTTCCTTGTCATAATGTATTCTCTTGAAAATTCTTTGTCAAATGTGTGTTTTTGCGATGAAAGGAAGAAGGGAAACTGGTCTGTAGTTCTCTCAAAAAAAAAAAAGATGGATTAAGGGTGGGTTTCTTAAGTAGTGGAGTTATATGAGCCTGTCTAAATGCTGAGGGGAAAACACCAGTGTGAAGGGATGTGTTAATGATGTGAGTGAGTGCAGGTACAACTGCAAGAGAAATGGCTTGAAGGAGATGAGATGGAATGGGATCAAGCGGACAAGCACAGGTGCATCTCAATACATTAGAATGTCGTGGAAAAGTTCATTTATTTCAGTAATTCAACTCAAATTGTGAAACTTGTGTATTAAATAAATTCAGTGCACACAGACTGAAGTAGTTTAAGTCTTTGGTTCTTTTAATTGTGGTGATTTTGGCTCACATTTAACAAAAACCCACCAATTCACTATCTCAACAAATTAGAATATGGTGACATGCCAACCAGCTAATCAACTCAAAACACCTGCAAAGATTTCCTGAGCCTTCAAAATGGTCTCTCAGTTTGGTTCACTAGGCTACACAATCATGGGGAAGACTGACAGTTGTCCAGAAGACAATCACTGAAACCCTTCACAAGGAGGGTACGCCACAAACATTCATTGCCAAAGAAGCTGGCTGTTCACAGAGTGCTGTATTTGGGTGAACTTCACAAGGAATGGACTGAGGCTGGGGTGAAGGCATTAAGAGCCATCACACACAGACGTGTCAAGGAATTTGGCTCCTGAACCACAGACAACGTCAGAGACGTCTTACCTGGGCTAAGGAGAAGAACTGGACTGTTGCCCAGTGGTCCAAAGTCCTCTTTTCAGATGAGAGCAAGTTTTGTATTTCATTTGGAAACCAAGAGTTTGGAGGAAGGGTGGAGAAGCTCATAGCCCGAGTTGCTTGAAGTCCAGTGTTAAGTTTCCACAGTCTGTGATGATTTGGGGTGCAATGTCATCTGCTGGTGTTGGTCCATTGTGTTTTTTGAAAACCAACGTCACTGCACCCGTTTACCAAGAAATTTTGGAGCACTTCATGCTTCCTTCTGCTGACCAGCTTTTTAAAGATGCTGATTTCATTTTCCAGCAGGATTTGGCACCTGCCCACACTGCCAAAAGTTGGTTAAATGACCATGGTGTTGGTGTGCTTGACTGGACCGCAAACTCACCAGACTTGAACCCCATAGAGAATCTATGGGGTATTGTCAAAAGGAAAATGATAAACAAGAGACCAAAAAATGCAGATGAGCTGAAGGTCACTGTCAAAGAAACCTGGGCTTCCATACCACCTCAGCAGTGCCACAAACTGATCACCTCCATGCCACGCCGAATCGAGGCAGTAATTAAAGCAAAAGGAGCCCCTACCAAGTATTAATTACATGTACAGTAGATGAACATACTTGCCAGAAGGCCAACAATTCACTAAAAAAATTTTATTATTATTTTTTTATTGGTCTTATGAAGTATTCTAATTAGTTGAGATAGTGAATTGGTGGGTTTTTGTTAAATGTGAGCCAAAATCACAATTAAAAGAACCAAAGACTTAAACTACTTCGGTCTGTGTGCATTGAATTTATTTAATACAGGAGTTTCACAATTTGAGTTGAATTACTGAAATAAATGAACTTTTCTACGACATTCTAATTTATTGAGATGCCCCTCGTAGTAGGATGATTAGAAAGGATGAGTTTGGAGACTTCTGCCTCAGTGAAGAGAAGGATATGTGAACGAGTGTATGTTTGCTGGTAACATGTGTTTGACGGATTGTGGTGTGGAAAATTGCCACGTTTTTCATTAATAAAATTAAAACCATCAGTGCACAAAGTCGTCGGCTGTTAGAGTTGATGGAGAACAAAGGAGGGAGGAAAATGTTTAAAGAGCATGCAAGAGTTAAGGCCTTTCCACACTGAGCGCGATGCGAAAAAGCCAGACGAATCACCGACAAACGGTGCTTTCACACAGAGCGCGAAACGATTGTTCTGCTAATTCACGCCTGCACGCTAGGTGGCGCCGACCAGCAATGCATCTATCCTCAGATATGTATCTCGTATATTGATTTAACATCTAAATTAAGATAAACAAAGTTTGGTTCTATACCAGAAACACCAAATATCTATAATGCTTACAAGAATAGGCTACATCCTAAAATATAATTAGAAGTACAATTAACATCAAACTACACTTGGAAATGTATGTAATTATTAATGTATTTTCTTACCCACTTTAAACCATCATCGAGTGCTTGTAATAACTTCCGAATGTGATCTGTAGTTGATTTTGAGTCAGAAGACACATGCACTCTTTGTTTAATAACGCTACACTGCTAATATTTGTCATAAACATACTTTATTGCTATAAAACATACCATGAGCTGCATACAGAAAATATATCGTCATAATCATGTCTATTTGCTTTCATATTTCATGTGAAAAAAAAAGTGAATGCGCTCTCTGACTCATAATACTCGCGCACATGGAAGAAAATGGATGGTGCTCTACAGATCACATGATTCAGTGGAGAATTGTTAGAAATGTTATTTTGTATAAAGAACATGTGAGAATAAATCTGTTCTCAAATACCAACGATAACAAGAACTCTGCATCCACTCTCTTATCCAGGATTTCGAAACAGCGCCACCATGCAGTGCGATGGAATGGGGAAAAATTATTTTCGCTTTTAGTTCTTTGGTTCAGACAGACAGCGAATCATAAATTAACTTATGTGTCTTCTGACTTCTAACACCTTGAGGACTGTTTCATAGATCCAACCACGCCACCTGGATCTTGTGTTCTACTTCCCTTCATTCCGGACCGCCAGAGCGGTATCCTGGTGGAGTCTTTCTCTGGTGCTCGTCTCTTTGCCGAGTGTAAATATCAAAGTCGTCACCCCCGTGACCATGACGCTCAAGCGGACAGCCTATAAAGGCACGTCATTACGTCATGCCCGTTCTCTTTCCTATTCTCGTCTTGCGGAAAAAACGGCTTGAGGTGAAGAGCGATCTTGGTTTGTAAGTAACGTTTTTACGCTCGTTGGTGAGCGTATTGTTTTTCGTGCTTCAGGATATACTGTTAAACGACTGGAGCGTAAGCAGTGTTAAGTGTTTAGTGTAGCCGTAATTGAGCAATTTTTGTTTATATTTCAGTTATTATTAAACACGTTGACGAGCAGCGTTGGCGCAGCTGGTCATTCAGTAAATTTAGTTCGAGAGATACTGTACTAATTAAGTTGAAATTATTACTTTTCCACGTTTCGTTTGCAATGGCAAGCTGCACGCTGTGTGATTCATCCATGGAATTAGAGGACGGTCATGATCGTTGTATATTTTATTTGGGACCTGAGCACCTTAAACAGGCCCTTTCAGATCCTTGTCCTAGCTGTAGTTTTTTGCCATTAACAATACGTGAAAGCCGCCTTGCACAGTGGAATGCTCAATCAGATTACTCATTGTTCCCTGTAGACACAACCCCTTCAGAACGCGGCGTTAAGAGGCCAGTAGTAGCTGTTGTTCCACCTCCTAAGAAAAAAAAGGTGAAAACTTCCTCTGTGTTAGAGCGCAGGGTAGATCAGCTGACTGAAGGCATGGGCCAAATTCAAGCACTCTTGGCTTCTATGAAAAAGAATGAGGAGCAGCAGTTAGCAGAATCTGATACAGTTGATCCTGGTAGGGAGAGAGATTTTGATGTGGTCTCGGTGTCAGCATCTGACTCATTTTTTGATGAACATCCTGCCAGGACAGGAGACAGTTGTAAGTCCAGTATCAGTGTGTTCAGACAGTGCACTGAGTTCAGGTCATGATGGTGAACCACTATCAGTAGCAAATTCTTTGCGTGGTAAATTAAAGGTGGCTTTAGCAAAACTCAACCTTGATGCTCCACCTATTGCAACTAGTCAGGCTCCTAACCTGTTTTGCCGCGCTTCTGGTCAGGCCAATGAGTTAGTTGTGCCACAATGTGGTGACTTCATTAAAGAATTATCATTTGGTTTCAAGAGCGCATTGACCATGCGGCCTGACAAGGTAACTCGTATGCTATCTAGTATGGCAGATGCAGGGTCAGTGGGCTTGGATTCAATGCCACCAGTAGAAACTGTAGTGGCGTCACTTGCGGTGCAGGCTGATGAGGCGCTGCGTTCTGAGCCGCGCTGCCCACAGCCAGAATATAAACGGACTGACACACTTGTGCGTAAAACATACAGTGCTGTGGCGAATGTTGGATGTATTTCAAATACACTGGCACAGTTGCTGTTGGCCCTCAATGCTTCACTACCTTCATTGGACAAATCAGGATGTACTGAGATAGTACAAGCTTCTATCCAAGCAGTTGGAGCAGCTGCGTCAGAATGTGGCAGATCTCTGGGTCTGCTGACACAGTTAAGGAAACAGGTATGGCTGGCCCAGACTCCGTTGCCGGAATCTGGTAAGAACATCTTGCGCCAACTTCCCCTAGTTCCGGGGCAGGTATTTGGTGCACAGGCTCAAGAAGTATTAGACAGATGTCTCCTTGCATCTGAAATGCATTCGAAGCATTTAAGGCGACAAACTACCTTCAGGCGGCCTGCACAGTATGTTCAGTATTCTCACAGAGGTCATTATCCTCATCAACAAAGGGGTGCTGGCTTCGTGCAGAACAGAATGCAGGAGGTGTTGGCACCACCACGTCAGCCCAGAGCAGTCTCACGATATAATGTTTCGTCCAGACGCAATTTTGCATCCAGAGCACAGCCAACTACCAGCTCTGGGGCTTTTCAGCGGCGTACCTGAGGGTACACAGTCGGCGGTGGGCTGTTTCCTTCCTCAACACTTGGAGTGTTGGAAGGCAATAACAGCAGATACATGGCTGTTAACCCTCTGGGGTCCGAGGTCATTTTGGGGCCCTTGAGATGTTTTGACATGCCCTGATATTTGTGCTTTTTTCAGCTACTTAAATCATACTATTGACCAACATGTAATTTTTTTTGTATTCAGCACAAACTGTGCTACAATAATGTGTGACCAAGATGGATGTACATGTTTGCATTTTTTAGAAAAAAAATATTATGCGTGGTTAGTACGTTTTGGGAAAAAAAATGTAGCTGAAATAAGGCCTTAAAACCCACACTAAATAGTCCTGAATAAGACTTTTGAGTAATCAGTCTTGTAGGCTAGAATATTTACTTCAAAATTATGTGAAAATCATTCTGCTTACTCATTCACAGAAAACAATATATTGACTTAAAATTTTCAAGACATGTTTTGTGATCGAGGGTCTATATGCGAGGGAGTGGTAATGGCCATGAATATTGAGTGAGTCTCACCTGAGAGACAAAGGGCCCTCCCCTATGGGGCCCTAATGGCCCATCAGTGTGACTGTGACTGTGAGGCAGGTAAGACAGAATGTGAGGACATTGAAAAAAAGGGTTTTTAAAATTATTTGTATTTTATTTACAACACAGTATAATCAAAACATACATAATGAAGGTCAAAGACACATTATTGTGCACACTGATCTAACCACAGAGATGTGAACTGACAACAGATTCTGTTCAACAAGTGAAACAAGTAAATCATACCTGATATTTACGTGTTTTATTTAAGTGTTTCTACTTCTTTCCTTGGATTCAAGAAGAAAAAAGCATAATCAGTAGAAAAGGAGCTTGTTTTAACATAGAATATCAGTGTAGTTGAACATCTGATGTTGGTGCAGCGCTCTCAGAGGAAAACAGTTTGAAGAGACATCAGGATTCATCTGGTGCTGGTATCTGATTCAATAAAATACAAACAAAAAACATTTGTGAGCATGTTAATATCAGGAGCATCTGTATATATATATATATATATATATATATATATATATATATATATATATAGGTTTTGTAGCCATCGACTCACACATGCTTTGTACTATCATAAAAAAGAGAAGGAAATCTTATATCTGAGAAACTAATTATTATTGTTTAGCACGTTATTAAAATCTATTTCTGAACAGAGTAGGCTATTAATAATAAACATGTACTAAACATACTTAGACTCGTAGCATTCATCATGTTACAGTGTACACTCATATTACTTTTATTGTTTTATATAGAGCATGAAAACATCATCGTGCCGTAAGAAATTTAAATACAATGAATTGCCCCTCATATTAAAAATGTTTTACAAGATTTCAAACATTGTAGTCAGGAATTATAGTTTGGGAAAAACCCAACTATGATTTTGTAGTCATATAGTCTAGTATGTATGATTTTATAGTAGCCTATGACATGACTCTCATGACACAGACTCAAGCATGCTTTGTACAATAAAAGGATGTACTTTGTACTATAAAAATGATATTTTATATCTGAGAAACTAATTATTATTGTTTAGCACGCTATTACAATATATTTGTGAACAGAGTATTAATAATAAACATGGTCTAAACATTCTTAGACGCGTAGCATTCATCATGTTGTCGTTTGGGAACAACCCAACTAACTGTTTAAATCTGTTCAAGTTTATGACACAATAACACGGTAACTAATGCAAAAAAGAAACATAACTTACTCATCAGATCGATCTCCTCTTCTGGATGAAATCGTGTTCTTCTTTCGAGGGAAATCCTTTCTTTACTCAGCGTGAACAGTAACAGTAGCCGCGATGAGGACCTCCGCTCTTTGTTTGTTTTGGGCGTTTACACGCGCTCACGCACCACGTGGCTATTTACATATGAACGGCGCGAGGAGCGCGAGGGCGTTAACTCATTAGAGATAATGAGTCAGACGGGAAAGATTGAACATCGTGTTGGTTTCATACGGATTACTTCATCACAGAATGTTTGTTTTCGATAAGACTTGCTTCATTTCAAACAAAACACTTCAGGCTTTCTATAGATATAACTCCCATGTCTCTGTGTTGAGTATTCGCTGAGATACAGTTCATTTTAGTGACGCGTTTCTCAAAACAGTTTGCGGAGACGGAGAAGACAGAGAGCACACCCTGTTTATTTTCTTATTTCTCCAAAAGCACAAAGTTGTGTTGTTATTGTGAGTGTACTCAAAAAAAGTAGACACTTAACAGTTTCGATTGATGTATAACACTTATTTGTGTGAGCAAAATCAACAGAGAATTTTTAGTGTCTTTTGCACTGATCTTAAAAAAAACGAGTTGGTCTCGCCGGCGATACAGCCGACCCCAGAGAGTTAAACACACTATCAACGGGATACAAGTTGCAGTTTCACCGTCGACCACCTCCAAATACCGGGGTTCGCCCTACAATGATACGGAATCCAAAGCATCTGATCACATTGGCAGCAGAAATAGAGTCATTACTACAAAAACAGGCCATAGAAGTGATACATGGCCCAGACCAGTTAAACGGATTTTTCTCCAGGTACTTCCTGATTCCAAAAAAGGATGGGGGAATCAGACCTATTTTAGACTTAAGGGACCTCAATGTCTTTCTAAAGCGTCTACCTTTTCACATGCTACGAATAGCAGATGTTATACGTGCAGTGAACAGAAACGATTGGTTCGTTACGATAGACCTAAGGGATGCCTACTACCACATTCCAATTGCGGCACATCACAGGAGGTTCCTTCGTTTTCATGTCAATGGAGTGACATACCAATTCAGAGTTCTTCCTTTCGGGTTAGCCCTGGCACCCAGAACTTTTACCAAATGTGTGCGAGTTGCACTAGAACCCTTACAGCGCCAAGGCATGCGTATTCTTCCTTACCTCGACGATTGGCTACTGTGCGGCCAGTCTCAACACCAAGTGCAGGAGCAGACAAGGTCATTAATACTGCACATAGAGGCACTAGGTCTGAAAATAAACTACAAGAAGAGCTGTCTAATTCCTACTCTGACAGTTCAGTTCATTGGCATGAGACTCGACTCGTGCACCATGCAAGCCACTTTGACAGAAGCCAGATCTCAGGCAATTGCAAAGACAGTTGCAAAATTTCAAATAGGCAGGCGCCTACCATATGCAGACTTTCTCCATCTAGCTGGAATGTTGGTGGCAGCAACACCAGTGATGCGGCTGGGAATGCTGCAACTCAGACCTTTTCAATGCTGGCTGAATTCGCAATGCCTATCAGCCATGACCCAAAAACATGTTTTGGTAACAGTGACTCTAGCATGTGTTCACGCTCTGAAACACTGGTCCCGCAAAGCTCATCTGCTCAGGGGTGTTCCCTTGGGAGTCCTTCCTGTAAGGAGAGAAGTTGTAACAACCGATGCATCTCTACAAGGCTGGGGAGCTGTGTGGAGACACCAGAAAGTGAGGGGTATGTGGCACAGCACGCTTCAGCACATCAACGTTCTCGAGATGAAGGCAGTATGGCTAGCGCTGCAACATTTTCAACATCAGTTAAAGGACAAGCATGTTCTAATAAGGACAGACAATACCACTGTGGTGTTTTATATCAACCACCAAGGGGGGACAAGGTCTCGGAGCCTGTTAAAATTGGCACAAAGGCTTTGGAAATGGGGAGATGTCCATGTATCTTCCTGGTCGTTACAATCAAATAGCAGATTCCCTATCTCGGGCCAATCCCACACCCTGGGACTGGCAGGTTTACAAAGAAGTGATTCAGTCAATTTGGGTCACCTATGGCAGGGCAGAGGTGGACTTATTTGCGGACAGGCAGACAACTCACTGTCCGATGTGGTTTTCAGTCAAGGACGAGCCAGAGGCTCTGGGCCAGGATGCATTGGCACACAGCTGGCCAAAATTCCGCTTGTATGCGTTTCCACCACTACCATTACTATGGATGACGTTGCGACGGATCCAAGAGACGATGCAACCCCTTCTGCTAGTAGCCCCATTCTGGCCGAACAGGCCATGGTTCCACCTGCTGCTGCTTCTACTGAGGGGCAAACCATGCCCCCTGCCAATAAGACCAGATTTGTTAACTCAGGCAAACGGGATGTGGTGGCATCAAAGGCCCCACACCCTGAAGTTGTCGGTGTGGCCCCTAGGGGCAACCCAGTCATATTGGAATGCTCACAAGCAGTCGAGCACACACTACTGAATGCACGGGCACCTTCTACACGTCGTGCGTATGCAGACAAATGGAGAGTTTTTTTCTCAGTGGTGTGAAAAAAAGGAAATCGTCCCTCAGGATTGCACTTTAAGTAACCTCTTGGACTTTCTGCAGACCCTCTTGGAGAATGGTTTGTCTTGCTCCACAATTAAAGTGTATGTGGCAGCATTGTCTGCATACAAAGGACCGGTGGAAGGTATGTCCTTAGGTAGGCATAATTTAATTAAAACGTTTCTTAAAGGTGTTAGTCGACTGCGACCTAGTCGCAAAGTAATGATTCCACAATGGGATCTGAATTTGGTTTTGAGCAGCCTTTCCTGCGCACCATTTGAGCCGTTAACAAATGCAGCTATTAAGTGGCTTTCCCTCAAGTCAGCTTTTTTGTTGGCCATAGCTACAGCACGACGTATTAGTGAGTTGCATGCACTGTCAGTCAGCCCACAGTGTTTGCGATGGGGACCTGGGTGTAAACAGGTTACGCTGTGGCCAAACCCAGCATTCCTTCCAAAGGTATTGTCACCACAATACATGAACAAGCCAATAATTATATCTGCTTTTACAGACGACCCCAGATCAGTCCTGTGTCCAGTCAGGGCTCTTCAGTAGTATGTGGAAGTGACTGCAGCCTGGAGGGCCACTGATCAGTTGTTTGTGTGTTATGGTGATCACCGAAAGGGTACAGCTGTGTCTAAGGATAGACTATCTCACTGGGTGACAGAGGTAATTGGACATGCTTATTCTAATGCAGGTCATGAAGTTCCAGCTTACAGTATTGTATTAGTTTATTTGATTTACAATAGCTAGTCCCTTTACAGTTAATGCTATCATAAAAATACACTTATATGTAGGTTTAAAATTCTACAAAATGCACATTTAATGTCCAACAAATATTTTAGCAAAATGCATATTTGACTCATAATTATTGTGCTCCGTCTGTTTAGTGTGCATGCATGCAGCAGCGCTTGTTCACTCTCGTAAGACTCACCCACTCCTGACAGAAAAATGGATAAATTTACATGACTTTCTAACATTTACAGATGAAAAATATACTCGTGACATGTCAGTTATGCGAGGAAAACACCACGTCGCAAATGCATTAAACAGCACAAATATATTCGCTGTTTGCTGTGGTGGATCGATTTGATCCGTGATCGACATTAAGGACTTAATCCCCGCTTTTCCTCTGGACTCCATAGTGTATACGTCATATTCACGCAGCAGCAGTGATGACCGAACGCGCTTGAGAAACAAGAGAGAGGAGAAATCAATCTACATATAAAATATTGGTCACTTTCTAAACAATAAAATATCTACTAGTAATTATATGAATCAATTGTTTTTTTTACTGATGCAAGTATGTTAGGAACGATGCATCGCTATAAAAATGCCAACTTGTAGCCGATGCACACTTTTTAAACTGATGCATCGCATCATTAACTTTTTTTCTGCTGATGCACAAAGCGAATTGGGGAATCTTCCCATCCCATATATGTATATGTGTGTGTGTGTGTGCAATAAACAGTGTTTTCAGACAAAGTTACGCACTTTTTTTAGATTTTACATTTGATATCAAAGCCTAGGTTTTTGCCTTTTTAAATGTTGATTTGAAGTGTCAGTTTTTGCATCATGATTCCAGTCAAAACAAAGACAGAAAGATTTTTGTTATCCATAATCTAATTTGTACAGGAGTGCTTGGTCAGAGGTTGAAGGCAGATTAGATTAATTGAGTTCTTAGTTGAGTCTTCTGTTTTGTACTTTTGATGTTTTAGAGTTTCACCCTTTCACTGCCGTGAGCTGTTTTTCTGCATCATGGCTTATTTGTGGATTGTACCAAAAAAATTGCTCTGTCCGTTCCCATTAATTTCCTATGGCGGTCATTTTTGACAGCAAACAACACGTGTGACTTCTTTTTTTCTTTTTTTTTGTACAACTATTTAGCTTTTTCGAAACCAGTCCAATCAAGTTTTTTGTGTGTGTGTTCATAATAACAAGTGCTGCAAAAGTCACCAGGTTTCATACCATTCTGATGAAGTCAAAATTGTAAAAATTCAAAACACATTTTTTTTTTTTTTTTCTGGTCTAAAATGACCGAACGCCAGAGGGTTAAGACATCACTTATGGCCAACTGTCATGTGTTCATGCTTGGCGTAAATGTCAGCACGTTGTGAAACTTGTGCAATGTGGAAGCTCAGAGGACTGTCACTTTTCACATGAGCTTTACGACGTGCTTAAATCATGTTGCTCAAAATGCAACATTGAGTTTGTCAAGTGAAAGCATATGACAGGCGGAAGCAATGGTTTATTCATTTATAGTAAAAAGTTTAAAATTTTAAACACGCCTATTATTTTGCATCAGAGGACATTCATTCATCCACTGGGGTGATATGCATTCCTGTTGTGTGTTCACTGTGGATTTTTGAAGTGTCAACTTTGAGGGTCCTGTACATAGATTACATGGACTCAGATGGATTACTTTTTTTTTTTTTTTTTTTTTATAGTCTTTTTGTTCATCTGAATATATATATATATATATATATATATATATATATATATATATTATACACACACACACATCTGGGACAGCATGAGGGTAAGTGATGAGTTTTTATTTTTGAGTTTCCCTTTAACACGTACTAATAATTAAAAAAAAAAAATCCCCATTTCATGACAAATGTTTCTTTAATGGTATTCACTTGAATGTCTGTTTGTACATGATGGATTGTTTATCTTAATTTAACAGAGAACAGAAGATCAGAAACACACTCTGAGGTTTTGCTTCACCTCTAAACCCGATCCAGTTTTTGTGTCATGTAATACATCCATGACTGTGCTTGATGCCCTTGATACAAGCGACACTTTCAGGATGAATAAAAATGTAAACGACACAAAGAAAGAAATAGTCATCCTGAGAGCTGACAGAGCTGCTGTGAAGATGGATTTCCCCTGCTGTCTTGTTAAAAAAGATGAGATCTTAAAAATAACCTTTATTAAAAAGGAAATAAAAGCTTTTACAGTGCAAGAGACACAAGCAAGACTTTCATCCCCCAAGACAGACCTAGTCATATTTTACATTAAAACGACAGGAAAGAAGAATATGAAATACGTAATGAAAAATAAGGAACTGGCAAACAAAGCTGAATATGTTTGTGTTTATGCATTCAAAGGAGAGGAAGTTGAAACTGCTCTTAAGCGTGATGGACGATTCAGTGATACAATTTTCCAGAAACTCTGTGTCCTCTCTCTGGAACCTAAAGAAGGAGCAAAGAAGGTTCAAGAGTGCGAGTATGAAATGTCCAACCCTGTTGAGTATCTTGATAAGAAGACATTTCAGATAATTGCTAATGGCGACAAACGGCCTGAAAACCAAAAGAAACTAACTGAAGTCAAGAAGGAATCTGATGTAGCTTCAGCTGCTGATTCAGAAAAAAATTACCCAGGCCAGCATCCTAATGGCACTGAACAAAAAACAATTCAAGAGAGAAAGCCAAATTTCACAGAGCCTTCAGCTGTAGGGCCAGCAACACAGAATTCTTCTGGAATTGTTTCTGTTGATTCTGGAAATTCTTTCTCCACTGACATTGAGAACTTTCTCCAGTCTCTATGTGAAGATGTATTGAAGAAGCTAAAACAGCGAAAGAAATTGCAAGTTCAAAAGTTCTTCCAAGAAGACTATGATAAAGGTGTTCAGTGTTTCACTGAGGTGAACAAAGTGAGGCAGATTATGACACTCTCTGACTCTGTGTGTTTGATTAAAGTTGAGAATTCTGCCCAAGGAACCGGCTTCTTAGTCTTTGACAAATTCATCCTCACTAATGCTCATGTAGTTAAGGACTTTGTTCATTCCCCAGCAGAGCATCCTCGCACAATTAAACTTTTAAAGACTCTGACGGCTGTATTTAATTATGAAGTTTCAGGATCTGATGCAAAAGTTCTGTCAGTGAAAGATGATGTTGTTGCTTATGGTTTTGAAACAAATGACAGGCGCAGATTCCATGATTTTGCTCTTCTTGAATTGGAAGCTGCACCTGATGACTGTACTGAATTGTTTGAACGCTATAAGCATGTCTCCCCTCCTAACCGTGGTGGAATCTACATTGTAGGACACCCAAATGGTGAGGTTAAGAAGATGGACCCTTGCTTCATCATTGGGAGTGAGAATCAACTACGGAGTATAAATAAACACATATCTGAGAATGTTTCCTGTCCATATGTGTCATGGCGATGTTGGCCGTATCTACATCAGAACCGGATTACCTATGACTCTTGTTTCTATCATGGATCTTCTGGCTCTCCAGTGTTTGATGAACACTGCTGTCTGATTGGTATGCACTCTGGTGGCTTTCATTACGAAGAAGGTCAGAGAGATAGGAGTGTTATTGAATTTGCCTATTCCATGCCATCCATCATAGATGCTATTGTCTCACAGGTCAAGACAAGAAGTGACATTTTAAATTTACTCTCTAAATTTAAATCTATAAATGCACATTTTGGCCTCGGGCCCCTTGAGGATACTTGTGGTGCAAACATGCCTGTAAATGAAGAAACTGAGAAAGTTGAGAAAATGGAAGTGGATCCTTGAAACATTGGGTCCTTGAGACCTGATTGAAGTCCCACACATTTCTGTAACTATCCAGGCATTATCTGACAGAGATTTGTCTATACCATTATGGATTTTTATTTCATGTATTTTTCTAGACGCTTGTTGATTTTAAATAACAGAAGACAAATAATATCTCCTAATTACTGATGAGAATAAATAAATCCATATAGGAGACCGCAATAATATTCAGGACGTAGTTTTAAACATACAATATAAAAAAAAAAATACAACTAAAATGTTTTTTTAATCAAAGCACAATCTGACAAATGAATTTTGCAAACCATGAAACGGTTCATACCTGACTACCCCTTTCTTGCTGTAACAAGACTGGACAATAATTACTGTCTTGGAAATGTTAATAATTATACAGTCTATGTGATGCAAATGTACTACTGTAGGTTTATTGACCACGTGCTAGAGATGCACAACAACACTGAGGAAGAAAAAAAAAAAACTCCAAGGGGAGACAAAATCCACAAGTGTAGTGTCTTCCTGAAATCTTTCTCAAATCTGAAGAGATTCTGCATGATTAGCTCAATGTATATGGAGACAAAGCAGCAAGAGAACCGCAGCAAAAAAAAATCTCCCAAGTTTCTTCAGAGCAGAATTAGCCTTTTACATTTCTGCCATATATGGACATCACTTTGACATTTACTTCTGGTAATTCACTCCTCCTATTGTAATAGAGAAACTTTAATTCTGTGAAGCTGCTTTGCAAGGATGTGTATTGTGAAAAACACTATACAAATAAACATAAATTGAACTGAATTAAGTTGTAGTTCATTGTTTATGGTATATTCTTTTCTTTTTTTTTTGTATATTCTTTATATATTAAAGAATACAATAGGGGGGGGGGATTACAATACAATATTACAAAACAATATTAGCGGGATAACAAGTACATCTCAGGATTTCAAGAGGTCTGATAAAGTGTCAATAAGGTGCAACCAAAATTGTATTGTCTTTCTGGTGGCACCATGTATTTTAGCTGTGGTACACTCTAAAAGGGCAATGTCCAGCAAGTATGACATCCACGTCAATCTAACTGGTAGATGGATCCAGCCACAATTTTGAATGAACCTTTTTGGCAGCAATAAGAGCAGCAGACAGAATCCTTTTTTGATTGACGGACAATGACTGCGACGAATCATCCAGCAAAAGAAAAAGCAGTGGGTCCTTTGGATCTGAATTTTCAGAAGATCCGAGTTATATATTTTTTTACACTTTTATTCATTTATATGTACTTGTATATTCATATACATACTCATTTAACAAAATATTCACTCATATATTCTTTATACTCACTTTATACACTATTTTTCTACTTTACAATTATGTTGATGTTTTAAAGTAATTTTACATTGATTTATCTTAATTATGTTTTTGTTGTAAGGGATCATGTTCAAGCTTCCATCTTTGAATCACACCAATGCATCAGATTAACCTATATGACAACTATTGTAATGAGAAACAATACAATCAAACGTTTATCTCCACTACAATAAATACATTTAGAATGAACATATTTGGGGTGTTACCCTCAGATCACTGTTCTATTCATGATGAATTTACATGTAAATTACATAAGACTATTACTATATATATAGCTTTAATGTTTATTACACTTACATTTATTATTCCATTGTATCGTGACATTTATTATCATGTACCTTGTCTGATACATGTATTGTTGATGGTGTGTGTTGGTGTATGTTTTGATTGTTCATCATGTTGAGCTTCTAAGATTTTCAGTTTGTTGGGTCTGGAAAATTTTGTGAAAGTCCTGTATACAGAAGAAATGTAATCATAATTAATAAAAACACAACCTTCATTTGTATTTCTCATGAAATTACAAAAAAAGACTCCATCAATGCTTGACGTATGCAATTTTCTGTCCTGTGTTGACATATTTATTGTCCTATGCTATGCTCATCGTTTTGCTCTGCATTGCAACTTCAGGGGCCCGTTCTTCGTACGTCGCTTATTACATCTGAGATGATTTGAAAGATTCCAGATCTTCTAATCCTGATAACTGATCTCTGACTAATTTTGTTCTTCAAACGAATTTGCGTATTAGATTAAAATATCTGGATTAAGTTATATAAGATTACTGCGCGTTCTCGTGTTCCCTGAAAAGGGCAGATGTATCGATCCTCGAAACCACGATCAGCAATGCAGTGATTGGCTGGCGGCAAGACAGCAACGTAATGACATCATATCATTAAAGTACGGTGACGCATTGCTGCCGTACACATATTTTTTTTCCACTCAATTATGTCGTAATAACGAGATCTTATGTCGTTTTAACGACATCTTTTCTCGTAATAATGAGATGTTTTCTCGTTAAAACGACATCTTTTCTCGTAAAAACGAGATGTTATGTCGTTAAAACGACATCTTTTCTCGTTAAAACGACATCTTTTCTCGTTAAAACGACATCTTTTCTCGTAAAAACGAGATGTTTTCTCGTTAAAACGACATATTTTTTTTCTCTACATATTATGTCATAAATATTTTCCCGTTATAATAGATAGCCTACATTATGTGAGCAAGCTGATTGTCCGTGCTACTGTCCTGACATAATCTGCACGCTGCTGAAGTTATAAAATACACTGTTTTAAATGTATTTTAATGTATATGGTTTTAATTTGTAGCGGCATGTTTATTAGGATTAATCTCCAATCTGTCTACAATATAGTGCTATCCAATAACTGCACTCAGACTCATGACTCACTTAGGCTATATGATCAGATCAAAACAGCTATTTTTCAATATCCACTCTGGGCTTGGAATATTTCTTTATTTGAATGACTGAAGTTTGATTTAACAACAAATCGAAATACAAACAAAAAGAAATAAAGACATTTTCTAATAGTCTAATAATAATAATAATAATAATAATAATAATAATAAAAGGCTAATAATAATAATAATAATAATTATTATTATTATTATTATTATTATTATTATTGTTATTTCTTTCTGTTTGGCAAACGGGAAAGCTTTTTCGTATTTTTTGTTTGTGGGTTAAAAAAAGAGCTTATGCTATAGGCTATTTGTGCGTGGGCCAGCCTAAAAACGCCACTTTTCAACTCAGTCTTGTCTATCCCATCACACAGAAGAGTTCATCTGTTATGAAATATAATGTTTGGAGAAACATTTAATTCGCGATGTGTCTGCCATTACTTCAGCGGATTCCGTATCATAGCAACCAAAGAGTACAGTCCCCAGACAGCAACATAGTTCTGGCCCAGACCCAGCCCACATCTGGCCCGTGTGAAATCCATGCGGGCCAGTTGTGGGCCAGATCTGGGCCGACACTCCTTTCTGTCTGGGTATAGTCTATACGGAAAAAAACGCTGCGCTTTTCAGCTGGCAAAAAAACGCTTTGGTGGACACGCGGCCTAAAGTGAAGCCTGGAATTTAACCCAGGAACGCGATGCTGAGCGGCTTGATTCAGCTAAAGATATAATTTAATAATGTCATTAATACATAATCAGAGTAAAGTATCAAGACATTTAATTTTCGTTTTCCCGTTTGCCAAACAGAACGAAATTATTATTATTATTATTATTATTATTATTAGCCTATTAGAAAATGCCTTTATTTCTTTTTGTTCATATTTCGATTTGTTGTTAAATCAAACTTCAGTCATTCAAATAAAGAAATATTCCAAGCCCAGAGTGGATATTGAAAAATAGCTGTTTTGATCTGATCATATAGCCTAAATGAGTCATGAGTCTGAGTGCAGTTATTGGATAGCACTATATTGTAGACAGATTGGAGATTAATCCTAATAAACATGCCGCTACAAATTAAAACCATATACATTAAAATACATTTAAAACAGTGCATTTCATAACTTCAGCAGCGTGCAGATTATGTCAGGACAGTAGGGACAATCAGCTTGCTCACATAATGTAGGCTACCATCTATTATAACAGGAAAATATTTATGACATAATATGTCATTATGAGAAAAAAAGATGTCGTTTTTACGAGAAAAGATGTCGTTTTAACGAGAAAAGATGTCGTTTTTACGAGAAAAGATGTCGTTTTAACGAGATAATTGTCGTTTTCACGAGAAAAGATGTCGTTTTAACGAGAAAAGATCTCGTTATTACGAGATAATTATGTCGTTTTTACGAGAAAAGATGTAGTTTTAACGAGAAAAGAACTCGTTATTACGAGAAAAGATGTCGTTATAACGAGAAAAGAACTCGTTATTACGACATAATTGAGTGGAAAAATTAATATGCGTGAGGCAGTTATAATAGTTTTAGTGACAATGACATCAATTATTAATGCGTCACCGTAATAATTGATGTCATTGTCACTAAAACTATTATAACTATTCTGGACACATTCAACTTTTGTTTCACAGAAAACAATTACTGGTACGCAGTTCTTAGGGGGGCGTTTCCCCCCACTCTACCCTACATGTAGTATTATGAAAGATAATAAGCAAAATAAAATGTAATAACTTAATACTGATCTTCATTATGTTATGTGCAGGGAAAAACACATGAACTTCTGCGAATCAGTATGAACAGAGAAATGTCCGCATGGCACGAACTCTTTAATACCGTGCTGTTTCGTTCCACTTGGTGTGTTTGGTATCCCATATGGTACTTTGATTTAAACGCTTTTATTTAGACGCTGGGTGTTGTTGTGATTTCTGACTGAGATCACCACTGAGTGAACCACGCCCCTAGGTGAAGGGTTTGTACCAGGGGAGTTTCGATTACGCACCTGCTACTAGGGTGATCAGTTCAGTGTCTTCGGAACACAGGTGTGTGTGGACCGAAAAAAAACAGAAGTAGTCAAGACGTCACTTATTTTGACAGTATCCTGTACAATATTCAGCATGTCACAACACTTCCAGTAACTTTCTATTCCTTTCACAGGGTGTGGAGGACAGACTGAGAGCACAAGAGAGGAAACGAAAGAGAGAGAGAAAAAGAAACTACTTACACAGACACTTCCGTGCTTCATCCAGATTATTTTAATTGTACAATCAAGGTAGAATTTTTTCATACACAATATTATTACTTGTGTAGGCCAAGGAGTTTTTTTATTTATTTATTTAGTTTTCTCTCTTCTGTTAAAAGCTGTTAAATTAAGCAGTGTCTCAGTGTAGGCTTTGTTTCTTGTATTTTATGTGGTGACCACTGAGAGGTGCTTCTTAGTTTTTTTCCCTGACGTGATGAATGTTGCAAAGCGAAACAGGAGAGAGTTCTGTGTATTTATTTAAAATTTATTTTACAATTTCTCACTTAACGCAGTGAAACAGCTCGTGCATATCTGCGTAGGCAGGCCAGCGCAGAGTTCTATCATGCTCGTAACTTCATTTAAAAAAAAATGTTTCATTGTGTGGTCAAATTCATTGCTTAAAACGGAACTTTGTAAGATCGTGATGAATGAGTGACAGTTTTTAATAAATTTAAAGGGAGCGCTGTTTGCATGCTGTATACTATAATATATTCAGAATTTAAATAAAATTTGTTTTTCACGCTTGACAAGCGACCACGTACGACACAGAGATAGCTAATTATATATAGATCAAGATAATAATTTCAGAAGCACAGAGTGATGTTATTCTGCCAATTTTCACCAAATTCGACCCAAATCATCTTCAGATCATGTCAGCAAAAAGTTATAGATTTCGTATCGATAGGGGAAACAGGTTTTGTTTACCACATTAACAATTTGATGGCATTGTGCCAAACTGCATCGAGGCTTTATCTCTGCAAAGCTTTGACATATTGACACCAAATTGTTTGTGTCACTGTCACCTTAAAAGGACCACACTACATCAATTCAGTAACAGCGCCACCTATTGGTCGAAATTGGTAAAAACCATTCAATCATATTAATAATGATTGAATTTATGATTTTTCAGCCAGTTTAAGTAAAATAACCTTAACATGTCTTTAACTACTCGTTGTGTTTGGTCTGATCCTCCCAGCCATGCTTGCTCCTCATTCTGCCTCTGTTGTGCTTGGCCCCTTAATTGCTGCTTGCAGCTATATTTTAAATTATCATTTGATTTGTATTACATTGACTTTAAAATGCGCCAAAATAAAACTGAAGAGTACAAATGAGCTTACAGAAAACCTTATAACAACCCTGCAATACAATTAATTGAAAATAATTTAAGAATACCCAGTCATGTTTGTTACAAATTTATTTATAACATTTTGCCACATCCAAGGTTCTCATGTTGTCTTTACGGTACAAGCATCTCAGAGAGAGAGAGAGAGAGAGAGAGAGAGAGAAAACTATGTATTAACAACACTGTTGAAAATTTTTCAGGAAACAATGGATCATTTGTGCAAAAAAGAAGCTGAGGAGAGACGCTCAAAAGTTCTGAAGCAGGTAGATCACATATATTTTTAATTAATCACAATTTAACGACAACCCCTTTTTTTCTTCAGTGGTATTCACTTGAATGTCTGTTGTCTGAATGTCCTAGTCTGATGTCAATTCAATTCAATTCTTCTTTATTGTCATTGTCATAATAAATAACAACGAAATATCGTTAGAACATCCCCACTGCATAGCAATGGTAACAAAGTGCAAAGTGATGCAGTCCAGTCACAGTTATTTTTTGTGGTGGGATGTAATGTGTGCCTATAAATATAGGCAGAATGGGGGGAGACTGTGGGCCAGTCTGGCTGTTCTAGCACGTATGGACCTGTATCTTCTACTTGAGGGCAGCAGGTGGAACAGGGATGGTGTTGGTCACGCAGGATGTTTTGCACGCGTCTTGGACAGCGAGTGGTGAAGATGGTGCTCATCTCTGGAAGAGTAGTTCCGATGATCTTTCCTGCTGTTCTGACCACTCGCTGAAGTGCCTGCTGGTCAGCCTTAGTGCAGCTGGAAAACCACACTAGGAATCCATAGGATAAAACACTACTAATGGCACAGTTGTAAAAACTCACCATTAGCTGCCTGGGAATTGTGGCACTTTCCAGTTTCAGTTTCCTCAGATAGTAGAGGCATTGTTGGGCTTTTCCTACAACTGAGGCAGTGTTAGTGCTCCAGGACAGGTCCTCCGATACAGTCACCCCCAGAAATTTAAAATCTGTCACTCTCTCCACCACCTAATTGCCGATAGAGAGCGGAGAGTGTTTGTATTGTCCAGTTTTGCAGAAATCCACAATAATTTCCTTGCTCTTCTTGATGTTAAGAACCAAGCTATTGTTATCGCACTATAATGCCAAGTGTTGTACCTCATTCCTATACATCTCATCGTTGTTGTTAATGAGCCCAAGCACCGTGGTGTCATCCACAAATTTGACAATATGATTTGAAGGGAAGATGTCAAAGCAGTCATGTGTAAAAAGGGTGTAAAGTAGTGGGCTAAGCACGCATCTTTGGGGGACCCCGGTGTTAGTAAAAAGGGTGGAGGACGTGTGCCCGCCAATTCTCACACACTGTGTGCGATTAGTTAAAAAATCCACAATCCAATTGCATAGCGTGGTGTTTAGTCCCAGGTTGTGTAATTTAGATTTAAATTTATAAGACCGGATTGTGTTAAAAGCCGAGCTAAAATCGATGAAGAGCATCCTCGCATAGGTGTCCTCAGTCGGCCTGTTCTCCCTGTATGCAAATTGCTACCTGGTCTCATGGCATTTACGTACCTGGGTGCACTTTTTAGCATGACATGAAATACGTACCAATAAGTACATATCACTGCAGTTTCCAAAATAAATGAACACTTTCACACAAATTTACAGAGTTGCGATTAATAAAGCGGAATTTTCGCACAATTACTTGAAGAATATCATGCTATGACTTCAAAACAATATTAATATGCTGGGAGATTTGAAAACTGATGCTTTTGAACGTTAGCATAGCACACATCCAGCTTCATATCTATGGGTTTTCATAGATGATAAGTTTGTTCGGCAGTTCACGGAGTACGGAGACGGACTTAGGAGACGAGAAGCACCGGTTCGAATCCCGTGTAACTACGGTTCGACAAAGCAGTTAAAATCTGCTTAAAAGGGAGTTCAAATGGCACAGTTGCATCAGCTAATACGTTTTTATATCAGTTTTGCATTTGTTAACACTATCGGGTAGGTTTAGGGCTGGATTTGGTACAGGGCATATGTCCAACACGACAGAGCATTAACCTTTAGCGACGGTCCCGGATATTTGAATTCTGAACCGCCGCAATATCTGAAGCAACGTAATAAAAAAACAGCAATACATACCAATATCTACGTAATAAAAACATGCCAGGGTTCACATATTGAACCTGTGTTTTAGCGCCACTCAATGGACATTTGTATTTGAAACGTGCAGCAAGGTACATAAAACTGTGTCGCACTTGCAGAGGTACCTACATGCCATGAGACCAGGTTGGCAAATTGGTATGGGTCAAGTGTTGATCGTCTTGTGTTTGATGATCAACCTCTCCAGGCATTTGGCTGGGACGGAGGTAAGTGCCACAGATCTGTAATCGTTTAGACACTTGACATTAGACTGTTTGGGAATTGGTACTATTGTGGCTGCCTTAAAGCAGGCAGGGACCCATGATGTGAGCAGCGACATATTATAGATGGAATGTCAGACATTTAACACATCTGGCTGACCTTCAATTACATTGCTGCAGCAAGACCTCCCAAGTCTACTTCACTTATCTTTAACACTGAGCAATGATTAAAGTAGAAATTTTGAATTTTGAATAGGTTAATTCTTAATTTTTAACAAAAACAAACAAACAGGTATTTTGTTTAAAAGTCTGCATTTCTAAATAAAACATTTTAAAGTATATTAATTATAATCATTGTATTATTATTTTTGCTATCCACACATTTTTTTAAATGTTACTTATTCACCAATGTAATACAATTCTATTATAATGAGAGAATAAAGATAGAAAGCACCGATTTCCCCCACAAATTACCTTTCTCTCCTTGTTGAAAATTCTCTCATTATTTACACTTTTCTGTAATTTTTTTTCTTTAATGGAACACAAAAGATGATGACTGTAAGGCTCATGCAATTGGCCCAACGGAGGTATCCAATGGTGGCTGAAGGTTTCTTACATGTTCGGTCTTTTCAGTGCACAAAATTAGTTAATTTAAATTCAATTCTAATCTGACTCCAATTCTAGTCTGACATTACATAATCTGACTCCCATTTTATTATGAGCTCGAACTTAGGTTAAATTCCAAATTGGTTGTTTGTCCATTTTTAATTGTTATCATTCTGACATTTGATTATTCTATTTAACACTTTACTTTACATTTACTCATTCATTAGGAATCATTAGGTCGCTCAGGGTGCCTCACATCGGCCGTTTTACGTGGGCCCCATGATCACAAACTCGTCAGTCTGATCAATAGCCAGAGATTATGATTTATGCTATTTAATAGGTTGCCCGTCTTACCATTCTTTAAAGGGGCCATCGGATGCAAAACTCACTTTTACATGTTGTTTGAACATAAATGTGTGTTGGCAGTGTGTGTACACAACCCTAATGATAATAATCCACCCAGTGGTATTTTTTTAATCTCTATAAATAATATCCCCTTTTTCAAATCAAGCTATTCTCAGCTTCTTGTCTGTGTGACATCACACTGACCCAGGCCACTCCCACGATTGTTGATTGTCACGGCCGTCTTACCTTAGACCCACCCTGAGTGAGCTGTAACAGTCTGACTGCCATTGTTTCACCGCTGGAGCAGGGACATAGACAAGACTCCTAAGTGATTGAGGTCTTTGGTTTTTGGATGTAATAATGAACATAGCTGTCATCATTTTCTCCCGCCATCTGAGCCGCTGAAGACACAGAGGATTAACATTACTTTAGTTTTTGATGGGAATGTATGGAAGTTTTTTCCTAACAAAATTAAAATGAAAATTCAAATGCCTGAAAAGATCAAATAATAAATCGGATAATAATAATAGGAATGCGTCCCCAATCTACCTAAATGCGTCTATGTTCGCGCGAATCATTCGTGATCCAGCTTCACCTGAAGTGAGTATAAGGGAGTATTTTATGAATCTTTGCAAATCGCCTTTCCTAATAATGAGCTAGTTAGCAAGTTTCGCGGCTAAATGCAGCTAAAGTAAACAGGACAGCTTAAAACCCCACGGAAGAGAGGGGCGGGGTCAGCAGAGCTCATTAGCATTTAAAGGTAAATGCAACAAAATGGAAAAGAGTTGATTTTAACAAGGGGAAAAGTTTTTTTTTTTACACTACCATTGAGAAATTTTGACCAAAGTATGTTATAGACTTTTCATTAAGACCCTAAAGAATCATATCAACTTCCGATGAACCCTTTAAATAGTAGTTCTGTTTATCCACCTACAGTTACCTAAGTACAACTAAAGCTGAGACAATAATCAGCGGTGATAATGGGTGTGAACTGTGTATATTTATTATGTCTATAAATACACACACATACAAGATAATATTTAAGAAAACTGTTATATTTATATATTAAATATATTTATCTGTAATATATATATATATACACACACATGTAAATACTTGTATTTTCAAGATATATACTGTGTGTGTGTGTATACACACACACATAATAAATATACACAGTACACATACATATATTATGTAAACAAAAACTTATTTTGGATGTGATTAATCGAGATTAATCGTTTGACAGCACTAATTTCATTTTATCTAGCCCCGATAATTAATATAACTACGTACAACTTAAAGCTGAGACAATAACCAGTGGTTATGACCAGTCCTCCTATGACTTGCCCCCCATAGTTAATGCAACTGCATACAACTTAACTAAAGTCAAGCAGTTAGTCAGAAATCTAGAATCTCACCTGATGTGCTCCATCTAAACTGAGATCTAGTCTGTAATTAACCCTGGGCGCAGATTTGCGGGAACATACGCCTACATAATCTACTTGAGAAAACAATTTCAGAGTAAGTCAGAATAAATCAAATGCAACAATTTATTATCAGTCAGGTAAATATGCATTATGCCAATTACACAGCCACTTCAAAGATATCAAATCAATACAAGACATCAAATTCTCAGAGATTGTTGTGCTTCTATACCGGTTAAAAGATCCAAAAATTAATAATTCACATCTTAATCATCCATAAGTATCTCGTAAATAGCGAATGCATAATTACCTCTTATCAGGATAGATGTTGTTAGATGTCCTGGATGCTTTCCCACCGGTGACCGTCCTAACTCAGTCAAGTCCGTGCCTCTTGAGGCTCGATTATGATGTATTCAGGTTCAGATAATGAGTTATTATTGTTAATTAATTGACTCAGAGACTTGTTTAAGAAAGTTAACGAATCACCAAAGCATTGGTTTCGTTTTATTAAAAAACAAATAACTCATAAGCAAATAACAAAAAATAACAGCGAGTAGTCTTCACCACGAAATGTTGGCCCTGACAAAAAGTCTAACAAGCATTTATATAGTTCTCTCTGTCACTGCTTGCAACAGCCCCCCCCCCCCCCCCCCCCTCAGGCAGGAAGCATAGCCTTTTGTGTCAGAGTCTGCACAAAGTTCAAAAGGAAAAAAAATACAGCATCTCTAAATAGCGAAGGTGTCTGGTTCTATTTTAAACTATAGGAGAAAATTGTGACACCTGCTTATAACATAAACAATACATAAGCCTATATGTCTAAACCACAATATAACACCTCTAGAAGGTGTTAAGAGCATCTTATGCCCCGGTTAGCTAGAAATTCCACTTTGCACCGAAGTGCAAGATGCATCCTCTTGCTTTTAACCGTTATGTTACAAAAATAAGCATAGCAAATACATAGCAGTTAGACCTACAAAATTATCATCATCTGACAATTCAACACAGGATACACTTTTACATAGCTTTAAACACTCATATTTTTATAACAGGAGTCTGGAGTTTCACTGTCTCTAAATCATTTGTTAACTTTTGTAGTTCAGCTGAGAAATCACATAACCCAATCATCTCTCTTATCAATTTCATTATTCTTTTATTCGTTGACTCTTGTTTCCTCATAAACAAGCCTAATTTCTAGCGATTATCACCGATTTGATTGAACAGATACTATTTAAACTAAACTGAGCTAGACAATGACATCTCTGAATTCAATAATGAAATGCCTTTAACTGAAAATTGAGTGTTTAATCTTATCATTATATATTACTGACACTCTGTCCTCCAATTTGATACTGTTAAGTGCTTTGACACAATCTGTATTGGTAAAAGCGCTATATAAATAAAGGTGACTTGACTTGACTCATTAATCTCAGAATTGCCTTCATTTTGAAGATGATCTTCTGGTCTTCTCGCTCTCTCTTGGGGCCGTCTGCGACGTTCCTTCTTCTCCTGTTTCTTGACCTCCCTACTCCAGTTTCTTTGTATACCTTGAACTAAAAAATCACCAAAATCAACTTCTATTTTATCTGATCTCTTCTTCACGGTCTTGTTAGAGGGTTGGTCAGGAAATCTCATATCAGATGAATCCAGGGGCGTAGTTTGTGGGGGGGATGGGGGGGAGGTAACCCCCCCAATAACCAAAACTAGCAAGTACAACCCCCCCAATATTTATACCATGGTTAATGGAAACTTAGAATCAGGCCATTTATTAATTATTTGAATCGCGCCTTCGGCGCTTTTATAAGCGCTAACTTCACGTAAGAACCGAACGGAGCGCTTATCAGCACAACATGACTGAAGCGCGGTTCTTTTAATTGTGCACGAGCGGCGCGCCGAATCACCCTATACTCTGTGCGCGCTCGAGAAGTGGGAGAAGATTTGCGCGAGCCATTCCTATCGCGAAGCTGATATTAAAATATGTGATCTATTTGAATTCTATTGAGAAACTGCCACTTTAAAATGCTATGGAGAAAATCGAACATTATCTAAAAAAAGGCACAAACTAAAAAGACTGATGAAAAAAGGAGAAAACATAATCTTGCACCAGCACTAACATAATATTAAAATATTTTTAAACTACTCGTGACCACCTTTACTATAATTTATCACGTTTTACTGTAGGCTTATTTATTGTGGTAAATTTTGTCTAACTTGTAGAATTTATAATAGATCATCTGTTAAGGGAATAGATTTTTCCCTAAAGATTTATATTACAACTGTGGCATGTTGTAGCTATTGTTTCTAAAGACTGTTGTTTCTCATAACAAATACAATATAGATTAATAAAAAAGTCATTATTGGCCTGGTAATGATTAATAGGCTAGCCTTATTATAACAGATGCTACAGTTAAGAACTATGGTACTTTTTCATGAGAGCAAGTACAAGTCGAGAGCCAATGGGTTCTAATGATGAGTGATGGAAAAACCTGCCTTCAGATATTCCAGTGATGGCATAGATTAAATCATTAAGAGCCTCGTGAACTGTTAAGGAGTAACAAATAAACAATATGAATATAAGAAAATGTTAAGGTAGATTGACTTCCCACGGCGTGTTGAATTAGAACATTCTGTCAAACTATAGCCTAAGTGTCTAAATAATATAAAATACATTATATATCCTATATAAACAAGTAATTGTTAACTAGCCTATTACTTTATTGCAGTTACGTTATCAACCAACTTTGCATGTGTGGTGGTGGATATCACAAAACACCATTTTACAAAAATAAACATTTAAGCAAACAAACAAACAAATAAATAAACCTTAAGAGGGGGCATGACCCGGGGTCCACTTCAACCCCCCCAATGTTCAAACCAAAACTACGCCCTTGGATGAATCAGGATCTGATTTCACAAGATGAATCTAAGAGTAGAAGATGCATACCTGATCTGACATACCTGACAAAACTGATGCTGTCGAACTTCAAAAATGACAAAAAGCACAATAAAGTAGTTCATATGACTTGTTTACTACTATATTCTAAGTCTTCTCAAGTCATACAATAGATGTAGATAAGGGACTTACTTCCCTTAGCATCTTCCCCTCTAGATCTATAGTTTCATTCATGATGGCACACATTGAAACCTGAAGCTTGAAGTTTTTTTTTTTTTTAATTCTATTAATTTGTTTGTTGGGTAACACTTTAGAATAGGGAACACTTATTAACTATTAACTACGACTTTTCCCTCAATAAATTCCTAATTTGCTGCTTATTAATAGTTATTAAGGTAGTTGTTACGTTTATGTATTGGGTAGGATTAGGGATGTAGAATAAGGTCATGTAGAATAAGGCATTAATATGTGCTTAATTACTGCTAATAAATGGCTAATATTCTATTAATATGCATGCTAATTAGCAACTAGTTAAGAGACCTTAAAATAAAGTGTTACCGTTTGTTGTTATAATTGTAAGGAGCTTGACAGCAGGGCTGGACTGGTAATCTGGCATACCGGGCATTTTCCCGGTGGGCCGACATAATTTTTTATTTTTTTTGCCAAGGACCATCACGAGCAGCCAGTGGCCCATTGGTTTGTCTCCTCTATTGACAGCGTAAACCACCCAATCACAATGCGCTATAGACGGAGCCATGAAGTGTTTTACTCCGCCTATAAAGAACGCTTCACCCCCAACTTATTCCTCGTCGGCTTTTCCCACGTTTTCACAGCAGCTTCATCAAGAACAGGCTTGCTCTGCAGTGAGTGATGCGGCGTAAAGAGCAGGAGGAGGAGAGGAGAGCAGTTGAATCGGTAAAATGCTTGATTCGGACTCGCAACAGAGGCAGGCATCTAACCTGTGTGCGCGCGCCATTAGTGCAGAATACGCAAACACTTTTTAATAAAACGTAAATTCGTCATGTCAAGTGTGTTCATAGAGGTTTCCATGGGCCAATGCGAATAAATCTAGATTTAAATGCGAAAAGACACGATATTGTCAGACCTGGCATTTTTTTTTGTAATCCAAAACAACTATGCAGTGATACATATCTACACTACCAGTCAAAAGTTATTGAACAGTAAGATTTTGAATGTTTTTTTTTTTAAAGAATTCTCTTCTCCTCACCAAGCCTGCATTTATTTTATCCAAAATACAGCAAAAGCGGTAATATTGTGAAATATTTTTACTATTTAAAATAACTGCTTTCTATTTGAATATATTTTAAAACGTAATTCATTCCTGTGATCAAATCTAAATTTTCAGCATCATTACTCCAGTCTTCAGTGTCACATGATCCTTCAGAAATCATTCTAATATGCTGATTTGCTGGTTAATAAATATTATTATTATTATTATTATTAATGGATTCTTTGATGAATAGAAAGATCCAAAGATCAGCATTTATCTGAAATAAAAAAGCTTTTGTAACATTATACAATACACCATTCAAAAGATTGGAGTCAGTATAATTTTTGTTTTGGAAATTAAAAATTATGGAAATTAATACTTTTATTTAGCAAGGATGCTTTAAATTGATCAAATATGATGATAAAGACATTTATAATGGGTTTTATAATGTATTTCTATTTCAGATAAATGCTGTTCATCTGAACTTTCTATTCATCAAAGAAACCTGAAAAAAATTATACTCAGCTGTTTTCAACATAATAATAATAATAATAAATGTATTTTGAGCAGCAAATCAGAATATTTGAATGATTTCTGAACGATCATGTGACTGGAGTGATGATGCTGAAAATTCATCTTTGATCACAAGAATAAATTACATTTTAAAATATATTCACAATATTACTGTTTTTGCTGTATTTTGGATCAAAGAAATGCAGATTTGGTTAGCAGAAGAGACTTCTTTCAAAAAAAAAAAAAAAAAAAAAATATATATATATATATATGGTGGTGGGCCACCAGGACCAAAAAATGCCAGGGCCGATTTTTCGTCCCAGTCCAGCCCTGCTTGACAGCCACAGTTTACCAAACAGAGCAGTCTGAACACTCACAAAAATGAGTTAGGAAAGACATTCGATTAAATGCGAAATAGTTGCAATGTGGCAAACCGCTAGAGATGGTGACGCAAAGTTTGAACCTGTGAAAGTGATTTACAGGTTTCAATACAGATTACAGGTTTCAAAGACAATAATATGCACCAAATCAGTCGCTGTAAAAATCAAATGTTTTAATGGTTGAGGCTGAAATTTCTGAACACGAGAGCCAGCGCAAATGTAATGACATGAAATAAAACGTCATCATGTTTTAAAGAAGAGTTGATTGATTAAGTGGTGGTTTGCTTCAGTTTGTTTTGTATTATATTATAAATATATTATTAACCTAATAAATAATTGACCTCAAAAAGGGAATTCATGAGCAGTATCTGCGAAATAAAGTGAAACTGAATTTGAAAGGCCACAGTGATGACTTGAATCACTATGGTCATGAAATAGTTAAGTGCAAGTGCAAGTGTTAAATCGAAATTACGAGAATAAAGTTGGAATATTTTGAGAATAAAGTCAAAATTACAAGAATTGTCAGCAATTACGAAAATTAAGTCGAACTATTTTGAGAAAAACAGCTATAGAAGATGGAATCATTATTCTTTTAGGTACAGCATTTTAACTCAAAACATTTAAACAGGCACACTCAATTGTGGATATAAAGAAAAAAGCCACAAGTGGAATTAAAAAATAAATAAATAAAAAATTATTGACAATAACATTAAGAAACATAATTGTTTTAAATATCTCACCATGAGTACGACTTCATCAGCATGGTGGAAAGTTAATAGTCTTTTTCATCTCACCCCTTCACCATCTAGTTTGACACCATTATGGAATAACAACATGTTTATTATCAACAAAAAGCCTTTTATCTTTCCGAAAATTAAAGAGTAAGGAGTATCAAACATAGGAGATATTTTTGAAAATCATTCATTTGTGACTTTTGATCAGTTACAAATTAAATATAATATTCCAGAAAAAACACGCTACCAATATATACAATTAAAGGAAGCTATAAAAAGTACACTTAATATCAATACCTTTGTGAATCGTAATCATGAACTCTTTGAAAAACTAAGAGACTTACCTTTGAAAAAAAAAAATCACTATAACGAATATATAATATTCTCGTCTCCAATGATACTATAAATTCTCTACCAACAAGTAAATGGAATAATGATCTTCATACTGAATATACCGACATAGACCTTTTAGAACTTTGCAAAGATATTTTTGTTATATCTAGAAATTCTAGAATACAGTTGATACAATATAAAATATTATATCGTGTGTATTTCACCAAAAGTAAATTGTTCCAGATGGGCCATGTTAATACTAATACATGTACATACTGTCAAAATAGTTTACTTTAGATGATATCCACTCCTTCTGGAACTGTACATAAATAAATTCTGGTCAGAAGTCATATGTAAACTTGAAATTATTCTAGATCTTAATATTTCTAAGTATTTCTGTTAGGAGATCTTTAATGCCTCAAAAGAAACAAAAACATTTATTTTTACCTCATCTATAATAGCTAAAAACGTAATACTATTAAACTGGAAGGATAGAACAAAAATATTTATTACCCAAATGGTTCAATCTATTAATAGATACATTAACACTTGAAAAAAATGACTGCTTCACTTAGGAACAAAATGAGTACTTTTAAAAAGAAATATGGAGCCCTGAATTTGAAACATGAATGAATGCATATACTCAAGGTGTGGATAAATTAATAAATTAAATGTTTGGTGTCCAGTGTTTAAGATTTCTTTTTCTACCTTTCTTTTCTCGTTGTACTCTGCAGTGTTTGTATAGCTGTATATGTGTATCTTATGGTCATATATTGTGACGGGTGTCTGAGGCTGGAATTGAACGCAGGTCTTCTAGTCCACTTAACGGCCTCTTTACCACTGGGCTATGGTGGATGACAAATAACAGATGGACCCAAGGGCAGATAGATGACTGAATAAAGAGTGCTTTACTGAGGAGTTCAAGTTCAAAAGTACAACAAAAAGGAAGCCATGCTTCCATAGAGGAAAAAAATACAAAAACCACAACAGACTTAGCGTTCTTGGTGAGGTTAACTCATACATAGTAGGCTCAAGACTGAACACAACTGAAAGAAAGCAGCATGCTTAAATAGTGAAACACACGAGATAATGACCCACAGGTGGACGAAATCAAGTGCTAAATGAGTAGAGATACAATGAATTCTACAGAAGCTAGGGCCACCTAGTGTTTGGGAGAGTCATTACAAGCTGGAGCCTTACAGGAGCCCCTCCTCCAGGAACGGCTCCTGACATTCCCCTAACTGTGTTGTTGTCCGCGGCGGTGGAACTCCCTGATGAGATCTGGGTCTAGAATATCTCGAGCTGGTACCCAAGACCGCTCCTCTGGGCCTCCCAATCCACAAGATACTGGGTTCTGCCACGGACCTGGCGAGAGTCCAGCAGTCGGCGCACGGTGTAGGCTGGCTGACCACCAATGATGCGAGGAACTGGAGGGGGTTTCCTGGCTGGGGACAAAGGAGAATAGACAACAGGTTTCAAACGGGAGATGTGAAAGGTGGGATGGATGCGCATGGACCTGGGTAGAAGAAGTCGGTAGGACACTGGGTTGATCCTTTTGAGGACCTTGAAAGGGCCGATGAAGCGGGGTGCTAGTTTCCGTGACTCAACGTGCAGGGGGAGGTCCCTAGTAGACAGCCACACTCTCTGACCTGGTCTAAGTGACGGTCCAATTCTACGGTGCTGGTTTGCATGCCTCTGCTGTTGTTGAGTGGCCCTTAGTAGGGCTAGTCGTGCTCTCCGCCACGCCCGTCGACACCTCTGAACAAGTTGAGCAGCAGCTGGTACACGGACCTCAGGATCCTGTTCAGGAAACAGAGGGGGGGGGGGACCAAACTGGCATTCAAAGGGGGACATGCCTAAAGAAGAGTGGTGTAGAGTGTTGTGCAAATTCAGCCCAGACCAACTGAGAGCTCCAAGCAGTCTGATTGTTAGAGACCAGGCATCTGAGAGTCTTCTCAATCTCCTGGTTGACTCTCTCTGTCTGTCCATTTGATTGAGGGTGAAATCCAGAGGACAGGCTAATGGAAGCCCCAATTAGTCGTCCGAACGACTTCCAGAACCGGGAGGTGAATTGCGATCCCCGGTCAGACACCATATCTTGGGGAAAGCCATGAATTCTGAAGACATGTTGCATCAAGTCCACTGTCTGACCTGCTGTGGGAATCTTGGGTAATGGTATAAGATGACAAGCCTTAGAAAACCGGTCTACCACCACCAGAATTACAGTGTTACCTTGAGATCTTGGTAGACCTGTTACGAAGTCCAAAGATATGTGGGACCAGGGGCGTGTAGGGATGGGTAGTGAGTGCAGTAGGCCGTGAGGGTGGGTTCTGGGTTCCTTGTTCTGGGCACAAACACCGCGCAGGCAGCCACAAAACCCCGAACGTCTCGATGCATGTTGGGCCACCAAAACCTTCTCTGGATTAGTTTCAATGTTCTTGTGCTCCCAGGATGGCCCGAAGAAAGGGAAGCATGGCCCCACTGTAACACATCAGAACGCACAGAGTTAGGCACAAAAAGGCGACCCGGAGGGCCGTTTCCTGGGTCGGGATGTTGCTGTTGGGCCCTCTTCACTGAAGTTTCGATTCCCCACTGGATTGATGCCACCACTCTGGAGCTGGGGAAGATTGATTCAGGTTTGCCCTCCACCTCTGGTGGATCAAACTGCCTTGAGAGGGCATCAGGCTTTGAGTTCTTAGAACCTGGCCGGTATGAGAGAGTAAAGTCAAAGGGGTTAAAGAAGAGGGCCCAACGAGCCTGACGTGAGCTCAATCTCTTGGCCTCACGGATGTAGGTGAGGTTCCTGTGGTCTGTCCAGATAAGGAATGGTGTTTGGCCCCCTCCAGCCATTTTCTCCACTCCTCAAGGGCCAACTTCACTGCCAACAGCTCCCGGTTACCAATATCATAATTCCTCTCAGCTGGGGAAAATCGACGTGAGAAGTAAGCGCAAGGATGAAGCTTGTGGTCCGCTCTTGCTCTCTGCGATAAGACTGCGCCTACCCCAACGCCTGAAGCATCCACCTCGACTACAAAGGGCAACTCGGGATCTGGGAGAGTCAGAATGGGTGCGGACGTGAAGAGCTGCTTGAGTCGGTCAAATGCATGACAAGCCCTCTCAGTCCACTTAAATGGGCTTGATGCCTTCTTAGTAAGAGCGGTCAGGGGTTCTGCTATAGCACTAAAGTTCCTAATGAACCTCCTATAAAAGTTGGCAAATCCCAGAAAGCGTTGGACCTCTTTGACGGAGCATGTTTGAGGCCAATTTAGAACCGCCTGAATCTTGCCGGGATCCATCTGGACGTTGCCACTTGAGACAATGAATCCAAGAAAAGAGACAGTGGGGACATGAAATTCGCTCTTCTCCAGCTTGACAAAGAGTCCGTTCTTCAGCAGATGAGATAGGACGATTCGGACATGTTGGACATGTTCTTGATAGCAGCGAGAGAAGATGAGAATATCATCAAGATATACAAATACAAACTTGTCTAGCATGTCTCGTAGCACATCATTAATAAGTGCCTGAAAAACGGCTGGAGCATTGACTAACCCAAAGGGCATTACCTGATACTCATAGTGTCCCTTAGGAGTGTTAAAAGCAGTCTTCCACTCAAAACTTCACAGAGGTCTGCATATTCTGAGGGGACTCGAGACAACTCAGGAGGAAGCACTGGGACTCCGGAGGCTACAGGTTTAAGCTTGGGGATAGTTAGCACCTCTGTGGATTGGGCTGATGGCTTGAAAGGAATGGGCAGCAGCTTGGGAGTGGTTGGTTGTGAGTCAGGAGATGTCGCCAGGAACTCGGAAAGATAACAGAGAGAGAGACCCAAAATACCACAATTAGTACCCCAACCAATCACTTCCCTGGCTGTCCAATCTATATGTGGATTATGAAGGGATAACCATGGGAAACCAAGAATTAAAGGGAACTCTGGTGAATGAATCGAGAAAAACTATCCTCTCCTTATGACAGCCAATTTGGAGATGGAGGGGTGTAGTGCACTGTCTTACCAGAGCCCAGGGGTCTCCCATCCAATGCAGTTATGGTCAGGGGTTCTTGAAGAGTGATGGGCTGAATTCTCAGGTGTCTGGCCAAACTAAAGTCCATAAAATTTCCAGCAGCCCCTGAATCTAGGAAGGCCTGAAGCTTGTGATGATGGTTGCCCCAATCCAGTGATACATTGAGTGAAACCCCAGAAGCTGCTGGTTGGGGGAAGGTGATTACTCTTGTCCCAGCCCCCCTCTTCTTGGACGAGAGTTGTCTTTTCCCGTCAACTCTGGACAGTTGGATCTAAAGTGATCTGGCTTTCCGCAGTACAAACAGCATCTCTCCCTCATGCGTCGCTCCCTCTCGGCTTGTGACAGTCTGGCCCTACCCAACTGCATGGGTTCCTCAAAATTCATGGAAAGTGGAGGTGAATCAAGGCCACTGCTAGAAGCATGGGGCTCAGGCAGCCGGACCTCCCCACGGCGTTCCCGCCTGCGCTCTCGAATGCGATTGTCCACCCTGATGGCCATGTCAATAAGGGACTCTAGGTCAGGAGCCGGATCTCAAAAGGCCAGTTCATCCTTGAGATCAGGAGACAGGGCACGGTGAAACGTCGCTCTCAGGGCTCATTGGTCCCAACTGCTCTCTGTGGCTAAGGTGCGGAACTCAATAGCAAACTCTGCCACACTCCTTGTCCCTTGAGAAATCTGGAGTAGCCGGTGGTCAACCTCTCCCCCACTGGTAGGGTGATGAAAAACCCTCCTCATCTCTGCAACAAATAGGTCACAATTGTCAGTCAGTGGGGAATGTTGTTCCCACAAAGCCGTAGCCCAGTCCAGAGCTTTTCCGGTGAGCAGAGTGATGATATATGCAACCTTGCTGTTCTCTGTTGGAAAGCTGTTAGGTTGTAATCCAAATGCCAGAGTACACTGAATGATAAACCCTCGACATCTCTCAGGGTTCCCATCATACCTCTCTGGTGCAGGCAGTCTTGGCTCAGGTAGAGGCCCAGGAAATGGAGGTGCGGACCTTTCAGCTAGAACAGGTGGGGTGGTTAAAACTGAAGAAGCTTTGGACGTAGTTTGCTCACTTAAGCGTTGTAGGATTTCGGTTAGGATCTGCTCATGTCTGTGAATGGTGGAAGCTTGGCCAGACAGAATAGCTAGGATACGATCATCATTGGAGGCAGGTGTGGCATCTACTGCTGGTCAGACAGTGGACTCGATGCAACATGTCTTCAGAATTCATGGCTTTCCCCAAGATATGGTGTCTGACCGGGGATCGCAATTCACCTCCCGGTTCTGGAAGTCGTTCGGACGACTAATTGGGGCTTCCAATTGGGGCTTGCTTGTCCTCTGGATTTCACCCTCAATCAAATGGACAGACAGAGAGAGTCAACCAGGAGATTGAGAAGACTCTCAGATGCCTGGTCTCTAACAATCAGACTGCTTGGAGCTCTCAGTTGGTCTGGGCTGAATTTGCACAACACTCTACACCACTCCATGGTTCAGTCTTGCTGTGACGGGTGTCTGAGGCTGGAATTGAACTCAGGTCTTCTAGTCCACTTAACGGCCTCTTTACCACTGGGCTATAGTGGATGACAAATAACAGATGGACCCAAGGGCAGATAGATGACTGAATAAAGAGTGCTTTACTGAGGAGTTCAAGTTCAAAAGTACAACAAAAAGGAAGCCATGCTTCCATAGAGTAAAAAATACAACAGACTTAGCGTTCTTGGTGAGGTTAACTCATACATAGTAGGCTCAAGACTTAACACAACTGAAAGAAAGCAGCATGCTTAAATAGTGAAACACAAACGAGATAATGACTCACAGGTGGACGAAATCAAGTGCTAAATGAGTAGAGATACAATGAATTCTACAGAAGCTAGGGCCACCTAGTGTTTGGGAGAGTCATTACAAGCTGGAGCCTTACATATATGTATGTTTCCCTATGCGCATGTTTTGACTTGTATGTATTGTATGTAACCCTAAGACTATTAATTAAAAAAAAGGAATTAAAAAAACATCAGTGACATTCAGTTTGAACTGTGATATCACTGAATCACAGCAGATGTTTTTGACTGTTCTGTCTATCAGTTTTCTCAACGCAGTCTCAGTGTGATCAGAACATTAAAATTGTTTCCCTTTGCCACATCATGTTTGGTGTGACAGCATTGCACTTACCTGTCATGTCATGATTTAAATTATGATAGAGATCTCTAGACAGTGGTAAACCTGTATTAATTTCACTGATATTTCACAGGAACCGATGGCTGATTCACTTAAGACAGAAGCTGAAGAGGGACCCTCAAAAGATCTGCAGCAGGTAGATCACGGATACTTTACCCAAAATTCTGAAAGTCCCCTGATCATTTACTCACCCTCATGCCATCCCAGATGTATCTGGTTTTCTTTCTTCAGATGAACACAAATGGATTCTTTTAGAAAAATAATCAATCTGTGCGAGTCCATATAATGGAAATGTACAGGACAATAAAGGGACATTCATACTACACTTGTGCAGGTCAAATGTACACATGCACGTCAAAGTTCAAGTTTGGTGAAATCTGCCATGCGAATTCATATCATGTGACCAATAGAAAAACTGAAGTTTCACAGTGTGCCCATAGAAAATATGGCATGCACATATAGTGCAAGGGTGCCCAACCAGTTGATTGCAGTCGACCAGTCGATCACAGACTGCTTTCCAGTCGATTGCAAGAGTAAATTGCACTCTGGTTTGGCCTTTATCTCTCTTCATCGTTCCCACGTCTCAGACCTCAAATACATAAAATATTAACCTTAGACATAGTATTTCTTGAGGAAAGAAAATGCTGTACTTATTTTATTTGAACTGATTTATGTTCAAGTCAGGGACGTGCACAGGAATTTTGAGGGGCAGTTGCTCTGACCTAAAAAAAGGGCACTCGCCTACCAACACCCCCCCCCCCCCCCCCCACACACACACACACACACAAAAAAAATTCATTTCATAAAACTTGATGATGATCGTCCGTTTGTTATACCTTTCCGACAACGTTAAGTCGTCTCACCTGACAACCGCGACAATCTCCTAGTGCCGCTCATGCAGGCTCAGCTCAGGTGCCGGTGTTCTGACGAGGACGTGCTACCAGTAGTTCAAGCTGTTGTGCAAATCTAACAACATGAGCTTCTTTATCAGAATGAACTACCATCTTAATAAATGATAATAAATGATGAAGAAGCAGAGGTAGCACAACTTGTCAGTTATAAACGTCTATCAGAATGAACTACCATCTTAATAAATGATAATAAATGATGGAGAAGCAGAGGTAGCACAACTTGGCAGCTAAACGTTTATCAGAATGAACTACCATCTTAATAAATGATAATAAATGATGGAGAAGCAGAGGTAGCACATCTTGTCAGCTATAAACGTCTATCGGAATGAACAAAATATCACATATTTAATGTAAAAGATTTGACGTACAGTGAAAAAGTATTTTATTTAGTAAGACAAAGACAAATTTTATTTAGTAAATCAAGGACTTGTCAAAACCGCATGCTTTTTTGAAAAAGCACCCTCGTGATAATGTTAGAAAACTCGTTTTTGTTGTTATAAATTATTAGACAATGAAGAAATTATTACATATTTACTGGGAGAGATTCAATTTAACCCAAAAACACAACTTTAATTAAGCTAAATTGATTTTACTTACGCGCTCGTTCACAACTCTGACAGGGTAGCTCAAATTTATGGGCGGGTCTTCAGATAGAGGATTTCCAACTGTAGTAGGGTACTGCGCATGCGCATTGGGTATGGGTAGCTCATTCTGAGAGGTAGCACAGATTGTCGGAACACCGGTCGCTTGCAGCGCTGCAGCCACGTAAACAGAGTTTGCCCTTCCCCTACTGACTTTCACTTTCCTGAATATGGAAGTGAATGAGGCTTTGCGTTTTTTTTTTTCTTTTATCTAGGCTTACGTGAAATTCTGCATCCATTGTACGATTTTTTTATTTATTTTTTTCCACCTCGGAAGGGCAACGTGAGTCGAGAAGGGTATATGGGCACTTGCCCGGGCAACCTGAGCAACCCCCCTGTGCACGTCCCTGGTTCAAGTGTTCATTTTTCTATAAAAACAGGGTGTGGTGTCATGATTGTGATCAGTGCCGGCCCTTAGGGTTGTGGGGCCCTAGGCAGGATAATGAAAATGGGCCCCATTGTAGTGTAAAAACTGTCATAGCAATTCGAGGAGTTAAGAGAAAGCACATAATATGACAATTTAAATATTTAAGCATAAATGTGCATTAAGTGTAACACATTCAACATAAACATATAAAAATATTAAAAACAGATAAAAAATAAAATAAAATAAAAATAGGAGTGCAAGTGAGAGTCAATATCCAGTGAATTCCAAAAACTGTTACAAGAAATGTTTTCAGACAAACCTTTTCTTTATTTGCTAAAAATGATAAAGAACACAGAGTTTGTTGTGCATGATTGTAGGGCTGCACAATTTGGCCAAAAATGTTGTTCAGTATGACTACAAAAAAATTTGATTATTGTTATTACTAAATAAAACCATTAATCTAAATAATAATTATTGTGATTATTATCAGTATATGTCACAGAAAACTGCAGCATTAGGCAACCTGTTAACATGCAGGAAGCCTATAAATATAAATGTCTTAAGGATTTATTATAAAATAAATAGTGAATAAAAATCTTTGACAGTTAGTAATTTCTCAATTTTTGTCAGGAAATCTTATGCATGCACTGAGAGAGAAAAAAACCCCTCCTCTACACTGGAGAAAAACTTAGATTTTTTTCCACATTTGTGTAGTTTTTGGAGGATTTATGATATTTTTTAAATTTATATAAATTAAAATATATTTTATATAGGTTTTTATACAGAAAACAGCTTTTTATGTAAAATTCACTTTATAAAAGACTCACATTTCTAACTTACATTCTTGGGGATAACATGGATCATTTGACATTGTTTAGAGTAAAAGTTTTTTACTCTAAAGCACTGTCTGTGCTCTTGCGATTGGGTCTGTATGGCGTTCCGATAGGTTCTTTATTGTTACGCTCATGAACGAATCGTTCTTTTTGAACGAATCTTTTAAGTGAACGAATCGTTCTCGTTCACTTAATGCATTGACTCATATTTCTCGTTCACTGAAATTCCTCCGTCCGCAGCAGCGTGGCGCTATTAGCAGCGCATGCGCACATCAGTGAACCGGGTAGTTGTGTGGACTGTTTCACCCCGTCAAAGAATGACTAAACCTCGAGCCAATAGCCTTCGAGTATGAGATGTGAAGGAGCATGTGATTTGTTGAATGTAGTGAACGAATACGCCCATCACTGACCGAGTCGCTGTTTTGAGTCTGAACGAGAGAGAGATCTCGTTCGTGAATGAGTTGAATGAACTGGTGCATGTCGTTCGTGAACGAATTGAACGAACTGGTACACGAGTCATGACATGTCGTTCGTGAATGATTGTGTACCAGGTAGGTCGGTCATTTTAGCATGTGAGTCAGTCTCGTTAAGCAATCAGCAGAAAGTGGATGCAAAGCGCAGCAGGTACTGTGGTAATGTGCACATACGCTTGTTTATATATATTCATATTTAACATAGGCTACAGAACATAACTCCACGATTTATGAATGTGTAAAAGTCCGACCAAACAATTAAAAAAATAATTATTCAAGAAAACCTTATGTTTTGGCCATCTGAACCCATTTTATTTATTTAATGAGTAGATTACACAACAAGTACAATCATTTACTTTAGACATGAGACATAAGACACTCTTTTTCGCCCCCTGCTGACGTATATATGTAATTTGAAGAAATGGTTACTGAACGAATCAGTGAACGAATCTGAACGAATCATTTTGGTGAACGAACTGAAAATGAACGAATGCCTGGAAAGAATCAACATTTCCATCACTACTGACGTCTTTATTTTTTTTTTTTTAATT
This sequence comes from Acrossocheilus fasciatus, assembly GCA_036784905.1. Classification (NCBI taxonomy): domain Eukaryota; kingdom Metazoa; phylum Chordata; class Actinopteri; order Cypriniformes; family Cyprinidae; genus Acrossocheilus; species Acrossocheilus fasciatus. The sequence continues at coordinate 39,647,479 of CM071942.1, read as the reverse complement.
TTAATCCATTGAATTTAAGATGCAGACGAGGCATAGACGTCACGTAAGTCACATGTGGCAGTGAAGTGTCGAGCCAGACCATAACTGGACCGGACCATATACGTCGCAGCGACGTACCAAATAACGTACCAGCGACGTAACTTTGTGATTCCCATATTCGTCATGGCGACGTTATAGTGGTATGTCACTGGAACGTGCTGAGAACGTCCTAACGACCAAACTGGCACGTTGTGAGGACGTGACAGTACCGGATCATATTGGTTGCAGCAAGGTACCAAGTATGTCCTAAGGACTAAAATACAACGTTAATTTTTATTTTTAATATTTACACCTCACCTTTAGTCCGGGTCCTGAGAATGTGTTCCGACCATTACCTTGAAATACATATAGAACTAATAAACTCATCTTTGGAGCAAAAAAGAAACCTTATAAAATCTAACAGTAATTTAATTATAGGGGATTTAGTAAATACATTCATTACATACATGCAGTGCAAACCAATTCAAAAACATTAAATTCTAATAGAAAATAGACAAAAACACAATGCATTCATTCATGAATCAACATTTATGCAGTGCTACTTTCTACAAATACTAAACCAAAACATTCTGAACATTACACCTGTTCTTTAACCATGCAAAGTGTTACCAATCATGAGCACAGAAAACTGACCACATCAATTCATCAATAGATTGCTATGCCATATAATCAACTGAAAAAGTTTGTCTCATTAAGGATGTGCATAGTTAAATAATGCTGTTATCAGTGAAAATTATCAATAATTATCAGTACTCTTATTGATACAACTCCCTTAATTTGGTGCAAAAAAATAAAGACATGATAAAAAGATATGAAACAATTCAGTAGATACTTCATTATTACTTCTTTGCAGAAATAAGTTACATTGTTTCCTGAGTGTCCTGTATGAGGTACCTGCTACAAATATCTGGTGCTGATGTGCTTTAATACTGCTTCACTATCAGAAGATAAACCTAAACAATATTACAGTCACCAAAGAACCACAGTTCTTGAGCTTCTCAGAAGATAAAAGAAATAAAGAAAATAACATTCATAAAGAGTAAAGATATGTAAAATGAACAATATAAAGATTTCTAGCATCACTCCTGTATAATTTGGCCCACCCCAAAAACATAAACAGTTTTTGTTTATAAAAATGAGCATGTTGACTTTCTCAGGAGAATCTGTGATCTGTGATTACTGACTGTGGAGAAGAGTCTTTCAGACAGTGCTGAGGAGGCAGAGTTAGGTGCTGGACGGCTGTGAGAGAAGAGGAAGAGTGTCGTTCTTACCCCAGCAGCTGAAGGCAGGCTCTTCTGGGGGAAGGACAGGAGGGAGACTCTTCACTCTTCATCTTGTCATGGAGGGTTGATGCAGTGTTTTGCTGTAGAGCAAGGCTCCTCCTCAGCACTTGATCTTCCTCAGCAAAGAGTTCCTTTAGTGCAGAGTCAGAGACTCCAGATTCCTTGCAAACTGGAATCTTTTAATAAAATTTACCATATTATTGTAGTCAGTTTATTGTTTTTATTATAACACATGGCAAAGGTATGAGAAAATTATGTTAAAGGTGTTCTTCCTCCTCTTCGCCGTCCTGAGCCTGCCCTGTCAATATCCTTCTCTGGCAGCTGAAAGGGAGGGTATCATCATGTTAATGTTGCTAATGTATGAACACAACCAGTCAAAAATCTGTAATCTTTTTTTAATGATTTTTGAAAGAAATCTCTTCTGCTCACCAAGGTTATATTAATTTACAGTACAGAACATTAATATTGCAAAATATATATATTTTTTATTTAAAATAACAGTTTTCATACCCTTTTTCTAATACACTTTAAAATGCATTTCATTCCTGTGAGGCAAAGTATTACCCTGTTGTTCCTGAGCCGTAATATGATGTGGCACCACAGTTACTTTACATTGTGCTATTCATGCACCACAGTTAGTGGAAGCTAGAGATTACGGTTTATAAAGTTTTAAATATGGATATTTTACTTGCAAAAAAGCATTGTTACGTTCCCAGTTAGTCTAGGGTTCAAGGAACCAGTAACAGAATAAAAAGGTGATGTGTGGAGGCAGCAAGGTTCAATTCCCAACTCCAGTGCTTTAACAAATGTCAACAACTCAATCTCAAGAAAACAAGCTTATTTATTTTACAGATATGGGATGATCTCAAGGCTTCAAGAGGGGGCAAGGCCAAAATAACAAACAAAAACCCTCTTACTACTAGGGAGAAACTAACTAAACTAACTCAAAGAAAAAGAAACAAATACAATCAATACACTAACTCCCTAACTAGCATAAACAGGAGAAAACAAGGTATAAAGAAAATGGCACCCACCTCTCTACTAACATATTCCCAATAAATTAACAATAACTTCATAAATGAAGAATATCAGAAGAAAGTACAAACAAATGATAACTTCTAAACCAAACCAGATTTCTTAACTTAAGCAGCAGTCACCACAAAAGTGTTAACGCTATAACACTATAAAGAAATCACTTCAACAACATTAATTCAAAACAACTAATACAGCTTGTGGGGTTGAGAATAGAAACCTCACGACACAGCCTCCACACACACACACCACACTGTGCAATGGTGCAGCTTATATCTGGTTTCTCCTCCTCCTGCAATCACATCAGATCACCAATCATCGGAAATCAGGTGGCAGCCATTACCTCCTGCTTATGGGAAGTAGAGAGAGAGAGAGAGAAAGAGAGAGAAACAAAACAAACACGTACTTGGACGTAACAGCATTGATTCACTTCAGGAGGCCTTTATTTTCTTCCAAAATGAAAATTATTATTATTATTATTATAACTTTACAGACATACATATGTGTATGAATCCTTATGCATATTGAAACTGTGAAAGGAATATTTTCCTTTTATTGTATTCAGTTGTCATATCAATGACATTGTTTTTAATTACATTCATTAAACAGTTTACACATTTACTTAATATGAAATTATAACATTTCATTCTGTTGTGTGTGACTTCGATCACCTTGTTTCAAAGGACAAACAAAGCTACACTTTAAAACCTTAAAATGAATATAATTTGAATATGAATCATATTGAATATAATTTCTGTAACCTTTTAACTGTTACTTATGTAATATTTATTTTGTTTGCTGTGGGACACAAAAAGTTTTTTTTCTCAGTATAGGCCTATTGCTGTGACTCAGCACCATGAAAAAGCATATAAAATCACAAAAGTAATCACAAAAATATTATTCAGGCAACTGTAATTCAAATCTTCATAATCCAATAGACCCAAATTCAAACCAGTCATCAGCAACATCCGTAAGCGTCAAAACCATATTGAATGATATCAAAGGCTCTTGCATGCTTCATATTGCAAAATGCAGTGTTTGGAAGAGTGATGTAGCCTATGTTTGAATGAGAAATGTACGCCGCTTCGGAAACCGCCATAAAACCCCAAAAGAAGAATAAGATCGGGATAAGATTCTCAGCGATTAACAGTTTAAACTCACAATGAAGTAAAAACGGACAATTCCTACTTTTATAGAATACTACAGTGTTTATTATAAAAAATTTATCTGTGCACATCACTTTTTTATTTATGTGCCCTCGAATTCTTAAATCAAAATAACTTCCCCTCCTTCTTGTAACAACGTCTCTTCTCTGATGACGTGTGTCAACCTGTCACTGACATGAGATCACAGCAATACCAAACCGCAACGATCCAACGTGCAATCAATTCCCAGTGGACAAGTCCTGCCCTACATTTTATTTTTATTTTTTTGTTATTTGATAAGCCATTTTACTCGGATATATGTTACAATAGGAAAGAAAAGACTTGCAACCTCTGTTTCCTGCCAACTTTAAATTCTGTTCTTCACCTCACGCAAAATTATTGTATACTGCCAGAGAGGACTGTGATTGCAACAAGTTGTCATTTGGACTACTTTTAGTACCACTTGTGAAATTTTTGTAATAAATAAAGTAGTTACCTGATATTTTCTTTATACTGTACATGTTTTTAAGAAATGGTTATGGTTAGGTTTAGAGGTAGGAGTGGGATTAGTGACTATGTTTTGTTACTAAAATTGTCATATAGACTTACATATTTCTGTTATTTTTATATACTCTATAAAACGGTTACGTTTAGGGTTAAGGTATCAATACAATTATCTTTGGTATAAAACATTCATAAATATTTTACATTTCTTTAGCTATAAATGTGTAATAATGTTTACAATATTTGTTGTCAATACGTCCATACTGTATGTTTTACCATCTACCCAAACGTACAAAAATATATGTTTTGTACCTGTAAATACGTAATACTTACATATAAACAATGAGACCAGGCTGGGCTCATATATATGCAGCTTTATTACAGCGATGGCCATCTTGAGGCTGTGGAGGAAGGTGTGGATATGGACATTTAGCTGTGTTTCTGAAAGAGGCTGAAAGTTTGGGGCAAAGTGTGAAAAGCAGAATGAAAAATCATAATTTTCACACATATTTGAACTTTTTTCCACATAGTTCTTCTCATAAAGGAGGTTTAAGTTTACTTCTGATGGTTTGTGTATTAAAAAAATCATTGTTTGGCAATGTTTAGGGGTGAATACTAAAAAAAGTTCTTGTTTTTCTTCATTTTAACAGAGGCCAAAAGGGGAAAGCCACACTTTCAAGTTCAGTACGAGAAATAAAAAGGAAATCATAGCGGAATATGACACATCCCAAACTGTGTTTGGAGCAATTAATAAGTTCAACCCATTTAGCAGTCCTGACACGATGGGGAAGGAAATAATAATCATAAGATCCAAAGGCAAAATTTCTGGAGCAGTTGTGAAGACAGATTTCCCCTGCTGTCTTATTGAAGATGACGAAAAGTTTAAAATAAACCTATACAACAGTGAAATTGCATCTACAAATCAGGAAACTACTACAGATACTGACCCTCAAAGCTTAGTCACTTTTTACATCAGAACGAGAGGGAAGAAAATAAAAAAAATAATGAAGAGCAGTGTTTTTGCGACAAACAACCTTGACTACGTTTGTGTATTTGCACACAAAGGAGACATTCTTAAAGAGGCTCTTCTGCATGATGGCAGATTTATTGATAACATTTTTGACAATGACAGTGAACTCATTGATGATGGTCACAGAAGCTATAAAATGAATTTGACTGTAGATCATTGTGATGGCATGAAATTTCAGTTATATGTTAATAATCCTGTAAAAAAGCCAAAAAATCGTGCAAAGAACAATGGCAAGCCCAACAACACAGAACAAAAAACAACTGAAGACCATGCAGCTCAGAATACTGCTGGAAATTCTGGAGATTTGTCTGGTGATTCAAGTCAGAATCCCATCAACACTAGGCAAGAAAAAAAACAAGATGGAAACACAAAGTTCACAAATCCTTCAACTAAACGGTATGTCGCTAAACCCATTGCAGATTCTGAAGAGATTCTGGAAATTCTGCGTGATCAGTTTCCAGTTTTACTGAAGCAATTACAGCAGCGAGAGAAACTAAAGAACAAGTCTGAGGTCGAGAAGTTCTTCAGAGAAGAATATGGTAAGAGTGTTGAGAATTTCTTGAAGGTGAAGAAGGTGAAGCAGCTCATGAGACTCTCTGACTCTGTGTGTCAGATTCGACAGGGGGGGTCTGCTTTAGGAACTGGTTTCTTGCTCTTCGACAGATACATCCTCACTAATGCTCATGTTATTGGAGAATCTACTGATGTTAACGCTGAACCGATCACAGCTGTATTTGGTTATGAAGACCTGGATTCAGAGGATAGCAAGCGCATACCAATTGAACAACTCACAGCTTACTTTCGTGGAAAGGACGATAAAGGAAGGTATCTTGACTATGCTCTTCTTGAACTTGAAGATGCTGAAAACATTGCTGAGTATCCTGATTTGCTTTATTATTACCGTCCAAACGCTCCTATTAACAGAGGTCAGATCTGTATTGTAGGACATCCAGGTGAAGGGGTTAAGAAAATGGACCCCTGCTTCATCATTGAGAGGGACAATCGACTAGAGGCTGCAAATAAACATGCATCTGAGAATCAACATTTGATTCAAGTTATGAATGAGAAGTACTTGGAAAAGAAATGGGATTTTTCAGCACATGAAAACCAGATCACTTATCACTCTTGTTTCTTTCACGGATCTTCTGGCTCTCCAGTTTTTGATGTAGACTGTAATCTGATTGGCATCCACACTGGTGGCTATAAGTACAAAGAAGAAGGAGATAAAACTTACAGCGTTATGGAATATGGCTTTTCCATGCAGCCCATCCTGGATAGCATCAGAGCACGGGCTAAGATAAAAGGTTTGCCAAATATCATCAGTGCCATAGATGCCTACAGCAAGCAAAAGAATCAGATCAACACTGAGATGGAAAGTGCTGAAGAGCCCGACGAGAATTGAATGAATCTGTCCACACGTCTGTGCTGCCATTTTTTGTGTGACTGCAAAACCTTAAATTTTGAGAGACCTAAAAATCAGAGATGATTGAGTGTTTAAAAGTTATGTTCTGTTTCTCTTATTTTTGTATTGTAAAGTCATGTATCTCACCTGCAGGTGATTTTAGGTCTGATTCATGCCAAGAGAGCAGAACAGTGAGCATTATTCATTTGACAAAGACCAAAGAGACAGTTATAGATCATTCTTTATTGTATTTTCTTTACATTTTCATTCCTACTTGTATTCATTGATATTCACATACATACTCATTTAACTCAAATAATTCACAAATATTGTTTGTTATTTTTACTTTTTATTTTTTTGTGCTGATGTTACTTTGATCTTAATATTTTGCTTTTGCTGTAAGGGATCATGGTCAAGCTTCCACATCAAATCATCTTTGAATCACACAAAATTAACACCAAATTAACTGATTTGACAGAATCACTGTAATGTGAGACAAGAATACACAAATCTGTATCTTCACCAAAATAAATACATTTAGAATGACATTTTTCAGTTTACAGCCAATCACTGTTTTTCATACGTTCATGATCAATTTAGATGTACATTTCATTAAATTAAACTATTTCTATGACGAATACAGCTTGGTTTGTTTGTCCCACTTACGTTTATTATTCCATTAGTGTGAACCTTGTATAATGCATGTATTGTCGTTGGTGTGTGCCGATTTGATTATTCATCATGTTGAGAAGCTTCTAAGATCTTCAGTTTGTTGGGTCTGGAAAATTTTGTGAATGTCCTGTACAGCAGAAATGTAATCATAATTAAAGGTGCCATAGAATGCATTGATACAATATTTTAAATTGCTCTCTGATATCTACATAGAAGGTATGTGGCTTAGGTAAGGGCAAAAATTCTCCAGAAACGGTTTTACATGTCCATTTACAACCCTAGGATTTCTCCCTAGAATGAAATGGTCTGTTATTACCTTATTTGGAAGGGTCATGAATAATAATGTTTAGCTTCACAGTGCGGCTCATTTCAGTAGCTCACACAGGAGGAAGGAAACAGAGAAAATATATTTTTCAATACTTTCTCGCGCAGTTATATCATTGGGCAATTATACTGTAAATAAAATGCGGACATCAGGAAGCCACTATTAATATGCGGGGCATTGAAACTGCTTTTGAATGCACGATCTGTAACGTCCCGACTGTAACGTCACAGTCAGTGTTATGTTCTGAATCGCCTATTTTTCAGGAGTCTTTTGCATTCACGAGATTTACATAAGGAGGAGGAAACATTGGTGTTTGGCACTCATGGTATGTCATTTCCGTGTACAGAACTGTTATTATTTAACTATGCCAAGGTAAATACAGTTTTACATTCTATGGCACCTTTAATAAAAACACAACCTTAATTTGTATTTCACACATGCAATTACAATAAAGACTCTTAAAAAGGCTTGACAAGTGCATTTTTCTTGTGTTGATGTATTTCCTATAGAATCGAATATTTCATGGAACATGGAACATAAAATGTTTCAAATGGATGTGTATTATTGCAAGCAGAATTGACGTATTTGACTGGAATCTTCTGTGTAGAGATCATTCAATCACTAAAATAATATATTTTTTATATATTTATTCAAACTTTTTTTTTTGTCAAAAAGCTCTCACCACTGAGCTCTGTTGTAGTAAGTGTGTGAGATCACATATTTATTTGTTACACTCACAGGAAGCAGGTACTGTGAGGATCCTTCCATCAGGTCCTGCAGAAAGGGATGCTGGGATAGCGTGGAGAAAGGAATCTTCTCCTCACCCTTAAAGCCCAACTCCTTAAACACCTTCAGCAGCTCCTGAACACACAACACCACATGAAACACAGTTCCATACAGACCCTTTACACCATCTACTGATCTACAGAAACACATCACTCTGTTCCAAAACTAAGAGAAATACTTTCCAGTGAACACCTACTGGACACAAAGATTTCACAAATAGACCTACATTTACAAGACAGTTATGAGTGTCTAACACACAGACACAATCACATATTGATTAAGTATTTTTGCCATCTTGCCAGATTAAATAGAAATGCTTCCTATTTGTTTATATTTTTCATTAAAATGGTTCAAATGAAGTTGGGATGCTGGGATCTTTTAGTTTGGGAGCAGAGCTGTTATATTCTACCTCTCTGAGTTCATCTCTGCTCCTGTGGTTTGGCTGGAAGCGGTTCAGACGTGAGGAGACACGATCATCTCCATGACCCAGAACTCTGAGCACATCATCCACAGACACGCCCACTTCATCAGACTCCACCCCCCTCTCCTCCTCTTCATCAGCGTCACACTCCTCAACTCCAGCGCCCTCCATATACGGCACAGACTACAGCAGGAACACAGCGGTTTGAAACAAAACCAGAGTGAACCTCATGAAAACACATTTCAAATATTTCACAATTTCAGTAATACATTATTTTTGTGCATTACAGTAATGAGAAGTCAATGCTTGGTTGAATACAAAATGAAAACAATGCAAATCTTCTAAAAACAGGATTTTTTTTCTGTTAACCATGTCATACTGTGTGTACCTCTGTGAGGGGACTGGTGTGTTTATAGTGCAGTGTGTGTCCGATCACGAGGCTGAGAGCTCTGGTGAAGCCCTGAGCCGGTTCAGGATGGCAGCAGAAATACAGCAGCATGCTCAGATAGTCCAGCATCAGCGGAGATGAGTGTGTGCTCGCAAACAGACTGAAGAAAAACTACACATAGAAACAAGGAAAAAATTACATACATGTTCATACACAGATTGTCTATTCAGAACATCTTTTGGGAAACATCACAGTTGCAGTCAAAGTTAAGGGAATACTTCACTCGAAAATTTGCTGAGAATTTACTCAATTTACTCAACCATTCAAGATGTAGATGAGTTTGTTTCTTCATAGAAACAGATTTGGAGAAATGTAGCATTACATCACTTGCTCACCGATGGATCCTCTGCAGTGAATGGGTGCCGTCAGAATGAGTTAAAGGGTTACTCCACCCCAAAATGGAAATTTTGTCATTAATCACTTACCCGCATGTCGTCCCAAACCCGTAAAAGCTTTGTTCGTCTTCGGAACACAATTTAAAGGGTTACTCCACCCCTGTGTCAGCTGCATACCGGATATGCTGTTTTCGTTCAAATCAAAGCATAAATACATATAGAAGACGTATCCGTGAGGTGACAGCATACGCTATTTGTGTCCAGCGAATACTTTCCAAAATGGCACTACACTGACGCAGAGATGACGAATTGTTGAATAAAGTCGTTATTTTGGGGTTTATTTGCGTACAAAAAGTATTCTCGTAGCTTCATAATGTATCGGTTGAACCACTGATGGCAGATGAACTATTCTGACGACATCTTTCATACTTTTCTGGGCCTTGACAGTGTTAATTGTTTGGCAGTCAATGGGACAGTCACAAACCTCCCGGTTTTCATCCAAAATATCTTAAATTGTGTTCCAAAGACGAACGAAGCTTTTACGGGTGATTAATGACAACATTTTCATTTTGGGGTGGAGTAGCCCTTTAAAAACACCCATAAGGCTTGAAGTTAAAAATGCCTTGATGGATTTGTTTCTTACAAACATGCAGCTTTTCTCTTTGCAAACACTGAGTGAGAGACTGGATTGTGGATTACTTGTGGACTATTGTGATGTTTTTATCAGCTGTTTAGACTGTCATTCTGACGGCACCCATTCACTGTAGATGATCCATTGGTGAGCAAGTGATGTAATGCTACATTTCTCCAAATCTGTTCTGTTGGAAACAAAATCATCTACTGTACATCTTGGATGGGCTAAGGGTGAGCACATTTTCAGCAAATTTTCATTTTTTGGTGAACTACGCATTTATTCAGTTATGTTGTACTGCATATTATAGGGTCAAATCATAAGGAATGAAGTTATTCTTTATCTTTTCTGCTATAAAAGCTTAATGTATAGACTCTGTAACTTCACAATACATCTTTGAAAAGATGCTGTTATGGAAGGATGGGAGAGGTAGACAACTGCAGCAAAAAGAAACAGACAGGTAAAAATTTAAATAGTAAGTAACATGAACAAAAACAACAACAAAAAAATATGACCCCATTTGAAGTTCAAAAAAATCTTTTAACCTGCTACATTACCTTCTTAAGATTGGCTAGTCTGTCATAGGGCAAAGGTTCAGCTGGGTCACCAGGGACAGGAAGATCTCTTTCACTGGGAAACCACAATTCAACCTGATCAAAAAACAAAACACATATTAAATTGAACTTATAGGCACATATAAATGAGGCAAGATTATACAAACAAAGCTTGCTTTCATTCATTTTAACTGTAGAAACAGCATGCAGGTGAAATAAAATTAACTATAGAACCATATTTGAATTATTAAAATGCTGTAAAAGTGATTATACTACAAAAATCTGTTGTTTATAGGTCTGTGTGTAGTTTAATGTTTCAGTGATGCTCTATGAGTGTAATAGACCTGTGCATATTGTTCTTGTGTGATGAGTCCAGTTCCTGCAGTGTCGACAGCTCTGTAGCACTGGAGGGTTTTTAACAGCTGAGTCTGAGAGGGAAACGGCCACGGCAGAGCCGCACTGAGCAGAAACTGACGCCAGTCAAACATCTCAGAGTCCTGAGCTAATACACACACCAGCTCATCGACCTACACAACCAATAGCACATGTGTTATCATGCGAGTACAAGCAGGCTTGTCTGTAAAGGGAGAGTCACATTAGTGCATTTTTGGCAAAATCTTGTGGGCAAAAAGGTCCATTGTCAATAGTGTAATGATTAATGAAGCTCACACAGAAGTCACTTTCATATCAAGCAGTTTTCTGTTAGTCAACTCAGGGAATTTGAGTGATAAACTTAAAAATGTTGTGAAATCTGTCACCTTTTTATATACCCAAGCCAAAGCAATGAAGACACTTTTAAAATGAATAAATTTCATCCACATTCTTTGAGCAAGTTGGTTGGTTGGGAAAGGAAATTAAGTATGAATAATTGCTATCAAATATTCACAACAAACCATGGAGGAGTTTATCATTTAAAGTGAAAGTGAAGTGACATACGGCCAAGTATGGTGACCCATACTCAGAATTTGTGCTCTGCATTTAACCCATCCAACGTGCACACACACAGCAGTGAACACACACACACACTGTGAACACACACCCAGAGCAGTGGGCAGCCATTTATGCTGCGGGGAACAGTTGGGGGTTGCTGGACAGTCACTCCCCCCACCTACAATCCCTGCCGGCCCGAGACTCGAACTCGCAACCTTTGGATTACGAGTCCGACTCTCTAACCATTAGGCCACGACTTCCCCCTTAGTTGAGTGAAGATGTACCTGTGAGGGGGTGATATGCATCCAGGGGTCAGGCAGGACATCACTACCCACGTGAGGAGAGGTTAACTCATGCAGAACATCAGTCAACTCATTACTGCACATCAGACCTGAACACATCACACAATACACAAACAACAAAATACAGTAAACTAGCTTCTACTGAAACATGTTGCATTCAGTTCACTTCTGCTGGGTTCTGTTCATTAAGTTATGCAGCCAAGGCTTGTTTACCCAAAATTACAGTTTTGGAACAACATGAGAGTGAATAAATAATGATAATTTTTTTGGGGTAAATTATCCCTTTTTTAATAAAAGAATGTAAATTAGTTGTTAGTTTGAGTAATGCTGTTTCTGACCGGTAGGTGCAGTCTTGTGCAGCTGGGCGCAGAGGATGTGCAGCTGTTGGACAGTCAGAGTGCTGTTTTTGGGCTGCTCCAGCAGGGATCGGCGCGGAGCGGGAGATGGACTCGCCACGACAAGTGTGTCTCCATCCACACAGAAATCAGCGCTCTGCAGCACCAGCTCATGATGGATCTGAACTCCATTCTCAATGTGCTGCTGCACCAACTCTGACAGCTGGTCAATACTAGTAAACATACACAAACATATTATGCACATATAAATTAATTTATGAACGTGTACACTATGATGAGAAGCGCAATTGGTATTGTAAGGTTATTGTCCTAAAACATGTTAAAATGTCCCAGTCATATTGTCATGCAGAGTGAAATTATTTTTGCTAAACATACTTCTCCTGTTTTATAAGTTCTTTTGTTGTTCGTGCGTGTGTATATATATATATATATATATATATATATATATATATATATATACATACACACACACGTGTCTGTACGTAACTTTTTATGTGTACACTTTTTATGAAAGTAGTAAATTTTTAAAATACATTTACAATATTCAAAATAAGATGACTAAGAATTTATATTGCAAAATGAAAATTTAAATTTATACATACAAGTGTTTGTTCTACTGTAAAAATGCACTATTTAACTTTTAATAAACAGAAGAAAATATATCTAAAAGTTAATATAAAAATATCTAATATAAAAAAATATATATATTTTAAGTATATTCCAGATACCAAAAATAGGTTGACTAAGAATTCCTTGCAAACCAAGAATTTATACATAATGGCTTTTGTTTTACTAATGAATTTTATGCTATTTTTAATTTAAAAAGTAATAATTTGAAGAGTCAACTAATTTTGCAAATGTGATTTGGAGTGAAATTCTAAGATTCCCCATTTAGAAGTACATTATTTAAATTGGCTTCTGCAGGACAATTGCAACCAAGAGAGCCAATACAGTGTTCTCATCCTCTCTGGATCTCTGGTCACCTATCTTCCTCTCACCTGTTCATCTCAGACAGGAAGCGAGTTCCCAGCCACTCCTCCATGTTCCCGTAGGCCTGCTCTGCTTTCTGCTGCAAACTGCTCACCGTTCTCAGCGCATGAGCCTTTATCAGCTCCAGACGCAGCTTCACTGCATGTTCTGCCCACATATATAAAACATTCTTACTGTTTATACATCACATGAAACACAACATCCTGAAGCTGAGGCTAGCTCACGGCATACCTTCACGTTTCAGTGCAGTTGTGAATTCCTGTTTGATTCTCTTCCTCTCTGCTTTCCTCTTGAGCTCCTCAGGGTTCCTCTCCACCACGGGTTGAGGACTGGGCTCCTGTGGAGGGGTTGGAGCACCTAAAACACACACTCATTAGTGTCAACACATAACACAGCTGAAACTCGTTTTATAAATGACGAAGTGGTGGCTTTTCTTCACCTTTCTTTTTCCCAGCTTTCTTATTGTCCGTAGCAGAGTTTGAAGTCTGCACTCTCTGTGCCTCCATCTGCTTCTGTTCTTCATCACCCTCCTCTTCTTCTCGCTGCTGTGTCTCTGCCAGCACCTGACACACAGTTGTGTGCAAACACACATGAAGACAGAGGCACAGTCAGAGGTAAGTATATTGAAATTTTACAAATACAACTCACCCGATCAGAATTTTGAGCTGACTTTTCATCATCATTACTCCAGTCTTCAGCGTCACATCCTTCAGAAATTATTCTAATATGCTGATTTGCATTTGCATTTCTTATTTTTAATCAATGCTGACAAGAGTTTTGCTGCTTAATTATTTTTTTGTGGTAATCGTGATGCAGTTTTTCATGATTGTTTGATGAATAGAAAGTTCAAAAGAACAGCATTTATTTGAAATGGAAATCTTCTGTAACATTATAAACTGTCACTTTTGGTCATTTCTAATGTGTATTTAAAAGTACTATCTTTTTCCTCACATAGCTATCGCAATCACTGTTTCCTGCTACAATAAAGACAGATTACAACCTAATATAGTTAAAGTTGCTGATAACTGATCTTCAAGGGAGCTGAGGTTTAGCAATGCCAGTGTTCTCAAAATATTATCTACTGGCAAAACAGGGCCCCATATTTTTAAGCTTACCAGCAAAACCATTATGAGACACACTGATATAAACACAAACCATGCTCCTGATGGCGCTGAGTGCTGTCTGGAAGAACTCCTGCAGTAGTTTCTCATCAGGATGGTGCAGAACCTGTCTGAGCTGCTCAGAAGTGGTAGATCTGCAGGAAACCAATGGAAACCTGACAGCACAAACACATCCAGTTTTCAACAAACATGCTTAGCCTATATCATTTTCATACACACCCAAAGACAAAAATGGAAAGCACACATACAATTTAGTTTTCTTCTGGTCCTCCATTTCAGAGTCTTTTTCCTCAGCACTCTTTGCGAGTCTCTCTGACGGCACAGGAGCAGGGCTAAAATATGAATTTGTTATATTTTACCACATTAAAGAGTCTATCTAAATATCTTTACAGTAAAAAAAACAATGTCTATGTTCAGAACTGAATGTTAATGCACTGTTTACTGCACAGTATAAACTGAAAATTGCTAACTATTTATGTAAACTAGCATGTAAAACAGCAGACGTTATTGCTAAGATTGCATAATGCTTAAAAGGCAGTTAATATCATATTTTTTATTATTTAACTGCACTGACGCTATCAGACAAGAACAAGATTTAACTGAATTGGTGAAAATTTGCATGCACACTGCAAAAATAGTATAATTTTATTCTAAACACAGTCATGCAAGTCATATATTATGAGACAGACAGATTAATAATTACAGTAGCTCTGCAAAAGATCTATAGGCCTGTATTGTCTGTGGCATGATGATAAAACACGATAGTGTATGTAAGGTTCCTACATTTTTGGTTCCTCTAGCTCGACATGGTCATCTGCAGTGATGTCAATCAATGGGACACGAGTGAAGCCACGTGTAGATTCAGGAAACGCAGTTTTACACATCGCTGAGTAGTAATCTCTCAAGAGACACAATGAGTCTTGGAAGCGGCCCACTTCTATCTGCGCACACACACACACACACAACACACACACACACACACACACACACACACACACACACACACACACACACACACACACACACACACACGAACAGAACCATGAGATCTGAAACTCATCTAAGACGGTTCTGTGATGTTTTAGAGAGAAAGTGTGTGTGTGTATGTTACCTGCATTAATGCAGAATAATGGTTGATCAGTACAGCTGTGTGATCGTCTAACCAGCTATCATCAATGACACCTGCTCTCTCCTGCTCCGCCTCTTCCTTGCGCTTATCACAGATGTCCCAAAGACGCTCACGCAAGTCCTGCACAAATACACAACTCACGCTGATCACAATATGAAAAGAAGCATAAATGTGAGATAAATGCCATAAATTTTGTGAAAACTGTTCATTTGCAGCTATTTGTGATAAACCTGCAGCAAACAAATATTAATGAAAAACTTTTGCACCAAAACTTTGGCAACTGTGAATATTATATTTACTATTATATTGTTCATTTTTAACAGTAAATACAATGTAACACAAATCAAATCTTAATACAAAACAAATATACAAAAGAAAAAAACTTGAAAAACATTAAACACAAACAACACATCAAATGAAACAAAAAATAAAAACAAATAAATAAATAAATGAAACATTTTCCTTGCTTTATTGCAAATAAATATTCTGCAAGTATATTTTAAGGATTTCTCCCAATCTTCACTGATTTTTGTTTTTCGAAGTTAATAAACATTTGAGAATATTTTACAAAATGTTTTCTGTTTTTTTGCTGAAATATAGCATGTATTACCTGTAAAAATATATAACTTCTGTGTGTGTGTTTTTTTTTTAAATGTTACACTGCAAAAAAAAAAAAGAAAGAAAGAAAAAAGAAAAAAAACTTGTTTAAAGAACGTTTTTCGGTACAAGTACATATCATAAACATTCTTAAATAAAGATACATTTACCTGAGGGTCTTCTGAAAATGTTATTAAAATTAAATGAGTTCATAATTAATACACAAAAACATATCTACCAGTGGGGTAACAAAAATGGCTTTAATTTCAAAAGGAGAACAAGTTTACTTTTCTTTTCTTTTTGGCATTTTTCACTTTATTGTGACAGGACAGATCAGAGTTGACAAAAAGTGAAGTGGGAGAGAGAGAGAGGGCGAGATCAGGAAAGGTCCTTGAGTTGGATTTGAACCCACAAGGCTATTAGTGCCGACTACATTTCTTACCCCATTAGTAGAACTGTTTAGCACAGACATTTAGTTTCGATACGAGACTTTATATCTTGTCATTTTCCTTCTCAAGTAAATGTATCTTGATTTTAGAATGTTTAGATATTTGTACTGGAAAACAAGACAAAAAAACTGAAGAAAATCCCCCCCCCCCCCCCCCCCCCCCCAGTGTAGGAGATTGTCTCACATCTAGTCTTTGATGGAGTTCTCCTTTGGTCTCCTCGTCCTCTCTGATGTTGTCAGGAACGCTGTTATAATCACGCTGCCATGCGCTTACAAACTCCTGCTTCAGATCCGGCTTCTGTAGGTACTGCCTGAAGTTCTCCCTGAAACATACAAACACGCACATATTATACAATTACACGCACATACACAGGCCTCACGTCACGCACACAAGCACTGTTCTCTCACCGGATGTTGTAGAGGTGGTGAATGATGAGCTCGCGTTCACTGCGGAGGTTCTGCATCACTGTCTTGATGTTAATCACGTATGAATTACAGACGTTCTCCCAGTACGGCACAAGATACACTGAGATCTCCTGCAAAAATGACCAACATAACAGAAAAACAAAACTGACATGACATAAATGGGTCATATCATACATTTTTCATATAAAATGTTTTTTGTGCCAACAAACCATTTTGAGCCCTCTATACACTACAATCCCTATATTAGACGTTCTATATTAAATTTCTACTTTAAATAAATGCTGTTCTTTTGAACTTCATAATTATCCAAGAATCATGACAAAACTGATTGAACAATGATGATTAGAAATGTTTCTTGAGCAGCAAATTAGCATATTAGAATGATTTCTGAAGGATCATGTGACACTGAAGACTGCAGTAATGATGCTGAAAATTCAGCTTTGATCACAGGAATAAATTACATTTTAAGGTTTATTCAAATAGAAAACAGTTTTTTTGAATTGTAATAATATTTCACAATATTACTGTTTTTACTGCATTTTTGATCAAATAAATGCAGTCTTGGTGAGTAAAAGAGATTTTTCAAAAGCATTAAAAAGATTTAACCAAGTCAAAACATTTGAAGAGGTAGTGTACATCTGTTAGATATCAGAAAATCTGTTATTTTTTCATCTTAATTACAACAAATTCTCTAAATGAGTTTTGAAAGTTACAATACTGGTTTTAGCTCTGTGAAGTAGCCTTTACAGATTTCACAGCACATCAATCTCTTTCAGGATATTGTTTTATTCATATCATCCCTTTAAAGGAGTCATTGACATACAAATCTGATCTCATCTGACCTGCAAGCTAAGTTAGCAGACTGCATGGAAATCCCATGTGCTGCAAGCATGTTTATGCTCATACCAGCCTGAACACACCTCAGTCTGAGTAACATTAAACAAGCTAGATGAGTGTAATGGCTCTCCATCTGATATTCCAAATCAAACAGACTTTTTGAATGTCATTTTTACGTTTAATCAGAATCTGCCAGTCTTCTGAGAGACCGTGTGTTACGTGTGTGTATGTGCCTTGGGTAAAGGTTCCTCTACATAACGCCGTCCAGCAGATTTTGGGGTAGCTGCTTTAGACTTAGCAGAGCAGGCACTTTTTGGACGTGTATGTTCAGCTGAGGAGGACGTAGACATTTTCCTGGAGTGACCCAGAGCTGCTCCTATGGGGAGGACAGAGAGCATATTTCACTAGACATATAAGGAAATATAAATGCTTGAATAATGGGAGATTTTCAAATTTTAAAGTCTACAAAATATTAGAATGAGTCTGTAGCAAGCTAAATTACTTGTAGAAAATTGTGGAGAAGAAATAAATATCATATTTTTGCTCAGTTTGAATAAAAATTAGGCTTTTTCCTCAACAAAACCACGTATGCAAGCTTATCTTAATTTTTTGTTTTTATATTTTGTTTAAAGGTTCAATAAACTTACAGGGTTAACTTACAGCTTTACAGGGTTAAGTAATAGGTTTAAGTGAATCTACCTTTTTCAACTGAGTCCATGGTGTCCATCAGAACTATCTTCACGTTACTGAAGAGAGTGTCCTCGTCTACATCTGCCATGACTTTCACAAGAATATTCTGCTGGTCACCAAACCATTTCTCCAGTTTTGGCCATGTGTCATGAAAACCACTAATTCTGTTAAAAAATGATAACAAACCCAAACTTCTCATTTTGTGCTTCACAAAAAATGTCAAAGAAAATCTGAACACCACAGCACATTTCTTCACCAATTATGTGAAATTATTGGGTGGAAAGCATTTAATACAAAGAAAAAAGTAGGATGGAACTTGATTTCATTCATTGGGACTTGACTGGATCATGTAATACACTATTTTCCAGTACAAAATGACATCACTCAAAAAGGAAAGTAATTTCCTTCCTGTGCACGGGCGAATCATGCAAGATCACTCCAGAAACACCCATAGTAGTAAATACAGTCAGTGTGTTGTGTTGTTCTGTTCAGTGTGACAATGTTGGACAATTTATAAGTGACCTTCTTTAAAAACCTTTATTAAAAAATAAAATAAAATACAGTCCATTTATGATTTTACGTGGTTTTTAAAGGGCTCAGTATTTGTAGTTTTATTTTTAAGGGAAAATAATGTTTTGCTTTTTAAATATTAAAAAAGACAGTCTTTAAATTGTTTAGTTTATTAAAAATAAATATCTGTAGAACGTCTCGTATGAGATTAATACTTCTTGTATTCCAAAAGCAGTTTTTTGATGTTACTTTGATTATCTTTTTCCAATTAGCATTGCACTTTTCTGCTGGTTTTACTGTATTCATATGGTAGCAGAGTGGGGATTTTTAATTCATTTCTATGGGGGCCAAACTACATGCTCTCACAGGGAATTGTGGGTTTGACAGTGGATTGGAGAAAGCATTGAGAGAAGTCGAGGGCGTCCAAAAGTTGAAAGTTCTCAACTGGCAGATGACTGGCAATAGTCTATCGCTGTGAAGTTTGCTGTGAAGTGAAGTCCTCAGTCATAAGCATTTACAAATATGCCCATCATGCTGGAGTTTCTGCTGGATTTAGTGCATAAACCACATTGTTTACGTATTGCTAGTTTCATTTAGATTTCAAGTGCGGTTTGGATGCATTCATTGTGTCTGAACTGGCTGTGTTAACAAAAGTGCATTAGCATTTGTGTATTTGGAGATCTTTCCAACTGTAATTGTCTATATACTGTATATATTGGACATGATAAAAACAATCATAGGTTATACACATTTACTACAAACACACACCTGTGTTGTATCTGTTTCCTCCCCAGGCTTTTTTCATCAGACAAGGATGTTGTATCTTGTGTGATCACATCTGTCATACTCGTCTTTTCATCTGGAGCATCACTACCATCTCTCTCCTGCTCTATGCTCTCCCCGTCTACTAATAGATGAAGATCACACAGCTTCATTATCATTTCATACTAAAAACAGCAAAGCCTGTCAAGCAGGTAAGAGCAACTAATGATAAAGTACTGCGAGATTAACATCTGCAGTAACTCACCAGCCTGATGAGTGGCTCGCTCCAGAACCTGCTCATCTGAGACGTCTAAGAGCACCACTAGGTCCAGTGCAGGGGATGGAGGAGGCGGATCTTTAGGAGCGTTTTTGTCTGTGGCTGAGTTGCTATGTGTTTTTGTCTCAGCCTGATCAGGTTCAGTCCCGGTCAGAGCTTTCTCCAGCATCTGAGCCTGACTGATGTCCACTGGGAACCCGTCAAGAATCCAGCCACTGTCAGCAGGGATGTTCCTGAAGCGCATGACGGAAGGGAATCAGTTGGATTTTTAAGATTTATTTAGTGCAAAAAATAAATCATAGTTTTTCACGTGCACCACCTTTAATGTAGTTAACTAAAACCATAAAATAAACATTACCTGAAATATAATAAAACACATAAAAAATCCAAATATTTTATTTCACCTAGTTTCCAAGGCAAGATTTCCTATTTAACTGTAGTCTAACTTGAAGAACTAAAAGAACTAAAACTAAATCAGCTAAAAGGAATAAATAAAAATGACTAAAAACTATAGAGACATGCAAAATAAAACCAGTAAAACACAAAAACATACTAACAAAATTACTAATGCTTTAAAAAAATAACTAATTCATAAACTACAAAAATATCAATGGTACTAAAATAACACTGATGTGCACTCAGGGAAGAACATTTTATTTAAATTTTTATCTGCTTAAAATAAAACAATAAAACAAGTATGGAGTGGAGACAAAGCTCTTTACCTGATACCATCCACTATGATGTCAAGCAGGAGTTGATCAGGAACAGCTTTGCCTGTCCTAAGAGCCTGCTCTACTGCTGCTCCATGCTGTGCTCGCAACGACCACTGCAGAACAGATCACAGTACATCATGGACCATATCAAAGAGCTCACTGCTGCAAAAATACAGAGAGGAAAACTGAGTTCACATGGAGAGCGGCTTTGCGATTGCCTTTACTTTTTCTTTGTCCTCTTTTTCAAGAAGTCCAGATGTCTTATGTGGCTGAGGTCCTGATGTAAGACACACAGAAGAGTCAATGAGTGAGCATTTTCATAGAAAATAATATGTCTTTATATGGTTTTCATTTACTGTATATTAAACAAATTATGAAAGAATGCACTAATATGAAGTTAAATGAATAGAAATATACATAATAAATTCAGAAATAAATGTAAGAATAAATGTAATCAATTAGCACAGTAATCAATAAAAGCAAATAAAAAATTTAAATACCCCAATGAGTCTTTTAGTTTGCTAAATGATTAAATGTATCTGGAAATACTTGGTCCTCCATGGGGTGCATAACATCAAATTAATAAATATATGAATCTAAACATACGTAGGAATAAACAAAAATTACACTACCTTTCAAATGTTTGCAATTTGTAAGACTTTGTAATGTTTTTGAAAGTCTCTTTTGCTCACTAGGGTTGCATTTATTTGATCAGAAATGCAGTAAAAACAGTAATATTAGGAAACATTATTACAATTTAAAATTACTGTTTTCTATTTGAATATATTTGAAAAATATATTTGAAAATGTAATTTAATCCTGTGATTAAAGCTGAATTTTCAGCATCATTACTGAAAATTTAGTGTCACATGATCCTTCAGAAATCATTCTAATATGCTGATTTGCTGCTCAAGAAACATTTCAGATTATCATCAATGTTGAAAGCAGTTGTGCTAGTTAATTTTTTTTGGAAACCATGTTACTTTTTTTTTCAGGATTCTTTCATGAAAATTCATTGGAAATAGAAATCTTTTGTAACAATATAAGTCCTTATTGTCATTTTTGATCAACTGAATGCATCCTTGCTGGAAAAAAATACTTTTGAATGGTATTGTAAATAAATTAATTAAAAAAATATTCCCACAAACCTGCTTCTAGAGGAGATGATTTCTTCTCCTCTTCTTCTCTCTGAGGCTGCTCTGTTGGAGAACCATTCCTCTCCAAGTTCTTCTGAGCATGGCAAATACAAGGTCAGCTCCAGCAGGAAAATTAAACAGTATAAATAATGAAGTAAATTAATTGGTTGTACAGAAAACGGCACAGTCACACACACAACACAAACTAATCCAAAAATATTGTCAGACTTGGTGGATGCTACTTCAGATTAAATATTCCTGACCTGTAACTCTTTATGGCTTTCACTCGCAGCCAGTTTTTCCTGCTGATAGGCTGATAGAGCATCCTGGATCAAAGAGTTGGCTGAGAGCATATAGAGGCCGAGAGCTGATTCCCAGAGAGGAACAAACAGCAAGTGAGAAAAGTTAGTTAATATTCTGACGTGATGAAGAATATTCATTCACTATGATGAAGCATCAACTCCAACCGTTGCTGATTTTGGCGAGGCAGGTGGTTTTGCCCGAGTACGATTTTCCCAGCATGCACGCTCTGATGGTGAAACGAGGAAACAGAGGAGGAGGAGGAGTGCTGACACTGGGTGGCACTATCATGCTCTGTAGACGGCTCAACACATGATTCAGAATATCATTTACTGGAGGGGCTTGACTCTCGCCCTCTTCATGCCAAACCCACTCACCCTTCATGGCCTGAAGCGAACAGACAGAAAGACAAATGTGCATTACACTTGCACAGACATGTAAACGAATCCGTCCCTCAACTGTTTCATAGGCAAGGTTCAAGCGGTTTTCACTTATGAATTATGATATACAAAAAGTTCTAATATATTAGAGCAGGGTTTCCCAAATAGGGCTTTGCGAGGGTTTATGAGCTCATGAAAAGCTAATAATTAATGATATATAAATTATAAATAAAATACAACCGATCAAATCAAAGGCTTTGATTTATAACTCTATACAGCATGAATGGTCATAAAATGATGTGCTTCAATGTGAAATGTGTTTATTTGACTCAAGATTCAGAGGCAAAGGTAACATAACAAATACTTTGCATCAGTCAAGTTAAAGCTACAGTAACTCAGCACGTCCTTACCACATACTCATTGTAGTCTTGTTTGTTGAGTATTTGGAGCTTCTCCAGCTCAATGATCTGTTCTGGTGTGGGGTCAGCAGGGGTGGGATCCACACTGGCCACTTCATACAGCGGCTTACCACTGAAAAACAGCTCCATCCACTCCTGCATCAGCTTCACTGGTATCAGACTGAGAAAGAGTGAAGATGAAGAACCCACCATATCTCCAAATCAGCATACTGGAATGATTTCTGAAGGAACATGTGACACTGAAGACTGAAGCTATGATGCTGGATATCACAGGAATAAATTACATTTCAAAATATACTCAAATAGAAAATAGTTATTTGAAATTGTAATGTTATTTCAAAATATTACTGCTTTTACTGTACTGTACTAGTTTTTTAAATAAACTTTTACTGACTCAACGTTTGAACAGTCGTGTCCATATAAAACATGCAGCAAAACATAAATTTTAGTTTTATTATAATGCACTATAAAGGTAGTTTACATAACACACTGAACTTTTTATTTAAAAATCCACTCTGCCTTTTATTTGCTGTTTAGTAGAGTGATCAGGGAAATAAATACTTGGCTGTGAGGAGCCGATATTCTCCAGCTTTGGTTGCCAGATCGACAATCTGTTCCAGAATTCCTCTGCAGATGTCAAAGTGTTTGCGATAGCGAGCTTGAGCGCGCTCGGCAACTAGCTGTTTGTGTAGCTCACACTCCATCCTGATCTCTTCACTGCGCTCGAAATGTTCCTGTTGGGCAAGAACCTGAACAATGGCAATGATTGGACATAATCAGGACCACTCAAAAACTTTTTCTGATACTCTGTGGGTTGTTTTGTTTGTGTGTGTGTTTATGATCTCTCACAGCTTCTCTGTCCAAGGCCTCTTGGAAGTCTCGAAGGCGTCTTTCCTGGTACTGTCTCTCCTGGAAGATCCGGTTCTGTCGCAGTACCTCTTTCTGCTGTTTTATTTGCATCAGCTGCACAGCGATCCTCTTCTCCTGCTGCGTCTGACGCATCAATCGACTGACCATCTCTTCCTCTCGTAATACCTCCTGCAGAAACAATATCAATGCAAAAATCAGATGTAATCAAGACAAACACTACCAGTCAAAAGTCTGACACTGTTTTTGACATTCATAAGCATTTCTGAGGAGTCTAAACACAGAAACTTTGCATATGTGTTTTTGTTATCATATTTGATACATCAGGTTTTTATGGCTCAAGTATGAAATAATAATGATGTGAATATGGAGGTCATACTCAAGGAGGAAAACACCTCAATTTTATTTAAGAGTCCCAAACTAAGCAAAAATGTGCAATTTGATGCAGCTGATATTTATATGGCAAAAAAGTAAGATGAAATTCTGATAACCTGTAATGCAAATCAATGAGATCTTTATAACAGTATAGCAGACTGCTTACGTCAAATGCATATAAATATCAGTTGTCACTTCTTTATCTCCCAATAATGTTTACTTGATTATATATTTAAATCCTTTAGACTATATTTAAATGCTTAGTTTTATGATCAAAGCTCTGTGGTTTCAAAACCCATTATGCAATGCAATACAATGATTGAGGGATGAGCAAAAATGTTCCATAAAAGCCTGATGATCATATTTGACACTCAAATTTTAACATGATTTTTCAACCAAAAAAAAAAGAAAAAAGAAAGAAAAGGATAATCAATTAAGCTGCTTTAGTGCAGCAAGTGTTCATCCTGAAATATTACTAGCAATATCAAAATGATTCTTATGTTTACTTTATAAAAATATGCTAATTTTTCAAAAGACGTGTACCATTATCTGAAGTGGGGTAATTATAGTAAAAGGCCTTCTACTTGCTAAAAAAGTATTAACTCTCAGTCAGACGACAGAGGCATGTAGTAGGTTGCGTACAGGTTTTGATCATATTTATAAATTAGCTTGTGTATCAAATATAATACAGTAGGTTTTATAAGGCTCAAATAAGCCAAGCCTGAGGTCACCTGCTGAGCTTCATGGGCTTGTAGTTGTTCCATCAGCGCACGGCGTCTCCGCATCTCTCTTTGTTCCCGGGCAGCAGAGTCTTCCTCCAGACGCTGACGGATGTTCTCGATGTACTCCTTGTTCCACTGTTCTTTGTCAACTGTAGTCATTGGCTGGGTCACACGACCGCTGTAAATTGAGGTACAGTTCATCATACCAAGGTCTCAAATAATCAAGAAAGTTTTTGAGAGTTTTGTGTGAAACTAGACATAGTCAGTGAAAGAACTGTGAGCAGTATGTCGGCCTGCTTTTGTGCATTTATTGTTTGTACTCCTGGATTTTTTTGCAAACACACCTGTAAAGAAAGGCTCCACCTCCAGCAGGAGAAATCCTCTTCTGGTTCTTCTCAAACTGTGCTATCTCATGATGAACATACTGGAAATCACACTGCATCTTAAAGAGTGCTCACTAAACACAATCAAATCCTGTCAAAACAACTTTTGACAATTCATATTGTTTTTCTGTATATTGTTTTTATTTCCAATCCATCCAGATTTAACATGTCATTTTTCATCCCATAATCAAAAACAAAACTGTAATGCAAAAATGATAACATATTTTAATGTATTTATACAACATAGTAACAGTGTTTTTTTTAGTATTAATTCTAAACTATTATAGTCTTTATTAATGTTCAAAATTATTGTTATACTGTATTTGCAGTTTACATTTTAATTTTAACATTTATATTTAGCTTTAATTCATTTTTCATTTTATATACTTTTATAGTATTTATTCATATTTAAAATTGCTTTTATTTTTGTATAGTTTTAGTTTAATTTTTAAGTTTTAGTTTTATCTGCTTTTGTCAATATTATTATTTTTTTAATTAATATTTCTATTTATCTATTTTTTCAGTTTTAGTAATTCTTCAACTTAAAAATTAGAAATGTAGTCTTAGCAAATAATTGAAATAAGTTTCAGTTTTTTAAATCTAATATTTATATTTTATTTCTGATTTATTTCAATGACTGAAAACAATTTTTAAATAGGAATAGTTTTAGTTAACAATAACAACACTGCTGTACTGTACTATGCAAAATAGAGGGTAAATGTGCATAATTATCATGAAAATAATGTCAAAAGTGTAAAACTGTTGTTCACCTCAGCCTCTTGCTTTTTGCGAAACTGTTTCTCAGTAGCTCTTGACGTGCGAGTGTGTGGAGGTTTTGGGATCTGCACAATAGCCGACTGAATCTGAATCATGATCTCATGCTGTTTTCTGCGTACCTGCCGGTGCTGACGAATAACAAATCATACTATCAATCTCAGCCACCACTATCACATGCTGATTCACCAGTCAATGCACAGTAAAGCACAGAGGGCATAAGAGAAGTTTTAATAACCCAAAAAACAGTTTGATGCTACTGAATAAATAAGGTTCAAAGTAGTTATTGATAGCTATGAAAATGTATCTATGGTCAGCTGTAGAAAGTCACACCTTCTCAATGTCCCTCAGCCTCCTCTCCTCCTGCCGTTTGAGCCGGTCCTCCTCCTTCAGGAGTTCAGCCATGACCGAGCGGTTGTACATGTCCTGACCTCTTTTATGGAAGCGTTTTGCGATCTTCTGCATCTTCAGATCTGTCTCACGCTTTACCACCGTCTTCAAGCGCTGTGAGACAAACAGCCTGAAATGAAACTCCTTTCTGTGGTCCCAACATGCAGTGTTCGTAAAGCTAATCAAAACATGAACTAACTAATCTACCAATAACAACAGGCAGCTTACCATATTTGAACTATTTTGTCAATATAAAAATGTAAACATATTGTGAAGAGGTTAGCTAGATAAAGTTAGGAGTTTAAATTGTGTAATACACTACAATACCACCAGGGCACTATACCAGCCCAGAAGGAGAATTATTTGACCTTGTACGACTGTATTACCTCAGTATAGATGCTGTTCTCTACGCGGTGCAGTCGGGCTGTGGCTGCAGGCTGCATGACTTCTATGGCTGTGGCAGTGAGGCCTGTCTTCTTCTTCTTCTGCAGCAGTATGTAGAGCTGGTAGAGCAGATGTGTGGCCGCCCCCTGCCTGCCCTGCATCACCGCTTTGGCCATGGACAGGTCAAAGGGCACGCCCAGTAGCTGCAGGGTGGGCTCAATGCGGGTGAAGTTATTCAGCTTCGCATTCGCCGTGCTGTGGAATAACAATTTAATAAGTTACAATGTCTTTGTCTGACTATAACATTAAAATTCAATTTCCTTCATGGGATTAATAAGGTGTATGTCTGGATGAATCTCACAAAAACATGTCACACTTCACCACAACAACAAAACATTTTTAAAAATCCATCTATCTATATGTCCATCCCTCCTTACCATACCTATGTTTGGAGAACAGGTGAAAGTCGTCCTGCAGCTCATATCTGTGCAGGATCTCTCCTATCAGATAACCGTTTGCAAAATCCCTGGTGAACGAATAGGGCTCTAAAATAAAACATATAACATTCACAAGACGAATAAATTATTACCTGTACACATTAATGTACACATTTTTGAATGGATAACGCGCATTAATCCGTTTGCTAAAAGCTAACGTTATTTCGTAATTTACACAACAAAACACTCACCAATGACTTTTGAAAGCCGGAGCTCTTTATTCAGCCACTGACAGATAATGTCTGACATTATGAAGGTTTAATTTGCTTAAGTAAAATCAATAATGTCCATATAAATGTAAGGATAATCTAGGCAGCTGTCTAGTTCATATTGTTTTGGGGAGTGTCTCGTTTTGGCGTGGTGTTGTCACAGCAACCAAACTACCAGGCGCTGCGCTGAGCGCTAAGGTCCAACCAATATTTCCTGAATGGAATTCAAGGGAGACTGGATGTACCTTGTGATCTAGATTTCCCACATTTTTGCTAAAGATATTCGTTGTCACTATGTTCCGTTCGTCGTTATATGATAAAATACGGTAAAATAAAATAATAAACGTGTGCATGTTTCCCCATTTCATTTTTATATATAAATTTGAAACATATAGACAAATTTTAAATAAGGCTTTTTAAAACCAAATCAATATTATCGAATATTATTTCCACCACGCAATAAAAATAAGCTAATTGCGGCTTTATATCTTGCAATATATAAATATTTTTTAATATACAGGTGCTGGTCATATAATTAGAATATCATCAAAAAGTTGATTTATTTCACTAATTCCATTCAAAAAGTGAAACTTGTATATTATATTATATTCATTCATTACACACAGAGTGATATATTTCAAATGTTTATTTCTTTTAATTTTGATGATTAGAGCTCACAGCTCATGAAAGTCAAAAATCAGTATCTCAAAATATTAGAATATTTACATTTGAGTTTGAATAAATGACCATAGGGTAAGTCACAGAAGGTCATTACTGAAAGGTGTGGCTGTTTACAGAGTGCTGTATCAAAGCATATTAAATCCAAAGTTGACTGGAAGGAATAATTTGGGTAGGAAAAGGTGCACAAGCAACAGGGATGACTGCAAGCTTGAGAATACTGTCAAGCAAAGCTGATTCAAACACTTGTGAGAGCTTCACAAGGAGAGAACTGAAGCTGGAGTCAGTGCATCAAGAGTCACCACGCTCAGACGTCTTCAGGAAAAGGGCTACCAAGCCATTTCTGAACCAGAGACAACGTCAGAAGCGTCTTAACTGGGCTGTGGAGAAAAAGAACTGGACTGTTGCTCAGTGGTCCAAAGTCCTCTTTTCAGATGAAAGTAAATTTTACATTTCATTTGGAAATCAAGGTCCCAGAGTCTGGAGGAAGAGTGGAGAGGCACAGAATCCATGTTGCTTGAAGTCCAGTGTGATGTTTCCACAGTCTGTGATGATTTGGGCTGCCATGTCTTCTGCTGGTGTTGGTCCACTGGGTTTTCTGATGTCCACAGTCAACGCAGCCATCTACCAGGAAATGTTAGAGGACTTCATGCTTCCTTCTGTTGACAAGCTTTATGGAGATGCTGATTTCATTTTCCAGCAGGACTTGGCACCTGCCCACACTGCCAAAGGTACCAAAAGCTGGTTCAATGACCATGGTGTTACTGTGCTTGATTGGCCAGCAAACTCGCCTGACCTGAACCGGTATTGTCAAGAGGAAGATGAGAGACACCAGACCCAACAATGCAGAAGAGCTGAAGGCCACTATCAGAGCAACCTGGGCTCTCGTAACACCTGAGCAGTGCCACAGACTGATCGACTCCATGCCACGCCGCATTGCTGCAGTAATTCAGGCAAAAGGAGCCGCAACTAAGTATTGAGTGCTGTACATGCTCATACTTTTCATTTTCATGCTTTTCAGTTGACCAAGATTTCTAAAAATCCTTTCTTTGTATTGGTCTTAAGTAATATTCTAATTTTCTGAGATACTGAATTTGGGATTTTCCTTAGTTGTCAGTTATAACCATCAAAATTAAAAGAAATAAACATTTGAAATATATCAGTCTGTGTGTAATGAATGAATATAATATACAAGTTTCACTTTTTGAATGGAATTAGTGAAATAAATCAACTTTTTGATGATATTCTAATTATATGACCAGCACCTGTATATCTTAAATATATAAATACTTACATTTTGACATAAATAGATCTTATATAAACTCGCAATTCTGAGAAAAGAAGGATGGAATCAGAAAGGGGTGAATCAGAATTCTGAGTTTATTCTGACTTTTTTTTTTTTTTCTTTAGAATTCTTAATTTCGAGATTTCGGAGTTTCGAGAAATACATGACGCAAACAGCTTTTTAAAAATTTTTGTATTCCAGGGCTTCATTAACTCTGCAAATAATAAACTGGAAAAATCTACAATTTATTCACACTCAACTGAAATTCCATAGGTTTCGATCCAAATTATGAACTCAAATGGAAATCTAACACCCAATACTTATTAATGAATATGAATTCCAATTTAATAAACCTTATACTGATTATTGCTGGTGGTTTCAAAATGCATCAATTTAACTTTAATTAAAACATCAAAATTTCAGCATCTCGGTAGGAAAGATTAAACTGCGTGTTTTATTGGTAAAGAAGAAAGCCCTTCATATGAAACAACCCAAAAACACGTTTTTAAAAGCAAAAACACGTAAATTTGAGAATCACATAAAGGAGAGAACTGAAGGAACATGTTGCTAAAGCATTAGGACAGAGCCTCAGTAGAACAAGAGAAGGGTGAAAGTTGTGGTGGGTTTGTAGAGGTGAAAATAAGGACAGCTGACCTACATAGATGTTCCTTTACGAGCATGCTGCCATCCTGTCTGGAGAAAACAATAGCTTTCTCTGCACATAATAATCAGGGCCATCTCAGACTGGAATAAGGGTAAAATGGAGTTGAGAGGTTCAGAAAAACATTACCAGGGGAATTACTAACAAAGCAAATATTCCTGCACTTTTATCGCATACAGATTTCTCAGTGCAGTTACAAAAGCAATAATATACAATGCAATGTCCAAAGGCAAAATAATCACAGAAAAACACACTGGATTTATTTTTCAGGATTTTTTATTGTCTCTAATAATACAGACTGGTTGATATTCTGTTAGTGTATTAGCAATAGAAGCTCAGATGCCTGCATACATCTTGATTTTTTTCTACACGTGTTTACACACACTCATATAGTGCTATATGGAATTATTTCATATTCCTCATTCATAGCTCATCTCTTCCTCTCTCTGAACGCTGAATGTGGAATCTGTCATGCATACAAAGGCAATAATATTACTGTAATATTAACTGGGGTGCAATATTACCATCTGATGATCTTCATGCTTAAGAGAAAAGCTTATTTACATCAGTGATAACATATTTACATTAAAGCCTCATACATGTAGTGGGACATCCTACTGATATCTCATCTTAATTGGATACGGAAGTTGCTCAAATCTGATTTAGAAAAATGAAATGCCCTGCTCAGACGTTATATAGTAATAATAATAGTACTTATACACACATATATATTATGTGTATATATATATATATATATATATATATATATATATATATATATATATATACACATATATATTATGTGTGTATATATATATATATATATATATATATATAATGATATAAAATCAGATTTGGCCCATTTTTTTCCTGTAATGAGACAGCCTATAACATTGGCTCATTTTCCATTTATACTCCTAATAACACGCTCATCTCGACTATAAAATCCAAATCTAAGCCTTTCAAAGCATATTCTTCAACAGTTAAAAAACAAAAACATTGCATACACATTGACATTTGTGTATTATACATTCATAAAAGCGAATAAAAAAATAAACATTAGTAGGCTTCTTTAAAAGAAATGACATATTAGTAACTAATTATTTCAACAAAATAAAATCTTTCACAGTAGTGTTTAAAGCTTAAGCAACAGTAGATGCTGACCTCTCTCATAATTCTTCACAATCTCATTCTTAATGTTCATCTAATGCCCTTTCAATCACACACCACATTAGGAGTTTAATGACTGCTATCTGATGCTCTGCAAAGTCAACATGAAATTGCATCGCGACCCATTTTACTTCCACACTGTGTTTCAGAGTGAAAAGAGATATTGAACTTGGCTTGATTTCATCCATCAAACATAGATTGGATGGTGCACAGTGGGAGTTTCATAGCTAGCAATCTAGCTTTCTTATTAAAATTGGAATAAAACATCACAACAGCACCAACAACGTGTATTAAAGGGATAGTTCACCCAAAAATGAAAATTGAAAATTCTGTCATTTACCCTCAAGTAGTTCCAAACCTGTATGAATGTCTTTGTTCTGCTGAACACAAAGGAAGATATTTTGAAGAAAATTTGTAACCAGGCTGTTTTGGGGCACCATTGACTTCCATAGTAAGAAAAAAATATACAATGGAAGTCAATGGTACCCCAGAACTGCTCTGTTTCCCACATTCTTCAGAATATCTTCCTTTGTGTTCAGCAGAACAAAGACATTCATACAGGTTTGGAACTACTTGAGGGTGAGTAAATGATGACAGAATTTTCATTTTTGGGTGAACTATCCCTTTAAGAAAATAAACGGGGTCACTTTTGATTTCATGTCGACTTTCATCATTCCTTCTCACCGTAGTGACAAGCGT
Source organism: Acrossocheilus fasciatus (assembly GCA_036784905.1). Classification (NCBI taxonomy): domain Eukaryota; kingdom Metazoa; phylum Chordata; class Actinopteri; order Cypriniformes; family Cyprinidae; genus Acrossocheilus; species Acrossocheilus fasciatus. The sequence goes on along the minus strand of CM071942.1, from coordinate 39,615,455 downwards.
CATGTTGTCCTGATGTGATGCATCTGTTGTTCTGACTGCTGCACAAGGTTTTGGAGGACTAGCGATATGCACAGTGCTCAGAAAAAAAGGCCTTCACAGTAACATTAGATACACAGCTCTCATATATCTGTATGCTAGATTGATAAAGTCCAGTCTAAAGGAATAGCAGGTTCTTCTGACGTCAGTAAGGCCAGTTAAAGTAATTACCCTGTGGTCCATGCGGGCCTATGATCCAAAGAAACTGATCTAAAAGAAGGTGCTGTTCTTTTTTTTTTGGGGGGGGGGGGGGGGGGGGGGGGGGGGAAGGAGATAAATAAAAAAATAACTAAGCTCCCGAGGCACTGTGGTCATTTTAAAACCATAACAATCTCTGGACACAAGACATATCATCATCCTGGACAGATGCATCTATGATTAGATACATAGCTGAGTTTATACTGGGAGTATTATGTCGTGAGAGTCCCATATTCATCAGGTGTGAAATAAACTAAAAGGTGCTTCACATGTTGTATGGATAATGCCAAATTCATTAAATGTCTCTGACCTTTGGAAAGCAAAAAAGCAAAGACTAAAAAAAATGAGTCTTATATGAGTCTACAAAACGGATTATTACACCAAGAGCAGAGATTTTTTGGAAAAATGTTGTAGAGAATAGGGCTGCACGATTAATCAGGGGGAAAAAATAAATTGAAATGATCAAATTGAAAAGGCTGCTTGTCAACAAAACAGAGGCTTTAATGGTTTTCCACCAAAAGAAAAGCTTGATGGTTTAACGTTAAACCAACCACAAATATTAGTATTGTAACAATTGTAAAATATGATAATATTTTTCTTAGTTTCTTTTACAGTGAAATATTACAATAGTAATATTTGTTATTTTCTTAATTTTTTTTAGTAGTAGTAGTAGTAGCAGCAGCAGTAGCATTAGTATAATCCTTATAATTAAAATTAAACAAATATTATTACTCATACTGCTATATAATTACAATTTTTTGACCAAATTGTGCAGCCCAACAAACAAGCACAGCAAACCTGGAGATTTAAAAAAAATAAAATAATAAAATTTGATTTTATTCCCAAAATCGTGCAGCCCTAGCAGAAAAGGTCATTTTTCTACAAATTATACTGACTAAACGTCAAACACAAATCAAAAATACACACAACTAGCTAGCTGCATCACATGATTAACAGTAACAGTGTGTTTGCATGCATCTTACACAGATCAAGTTGATAATGTAAGATCATGAAAACACTTCAACAGCTGGCAAACGGTTTAAGAAAAATCTGAGATGAATGTTTCTCCCATTTTCCTTTTGTTCTGTCAGCTTATTCAACGTGCGACTCGAGAAGTTGTTGCTTGAAGCTACATACAATTTTTTTTAAATCACCTGAAAGCAGTGCAGCTTTGAGAACAAGCCTTAAATGCACTGGTTTTGATCTTTTGAAATGCAAATGCTAATGTTTTACTGGCAGAGAAATGTGTGCAAATCTGCTGGAGTCAGTCAACTTAGCCTGATTTTTGGACCTCCTATGTTTGACTGCTACAAAACTGTTAGTAAAATTAGGACTAAAAAAAGCAGTGAAATGTTGCGCACAACATAATGCTGTAAAAATGAAAATTTACTGCGATCACTCCAATAACACTGCAAGAAAGAGGCACGAACACTATCGTATGAATAGAAGCGACGTTCCTAAGGCAAAACGTCATACTGCTCCGAGCAAGCGAGAGAAGATACGACCAACTTTAGCTCTTCAGTAGTACTTCACCTGTCTGGTCAGTATCACAAATCCTTGAGAAACAGTAGTGATGTTGATTACGTAAATGTGAGCGATTTCCAGTAAGGGCACAAACCCTAAAATGAACCGAAAACATCCTCCTAAAGGTGAACGGCACAAACGAACGTGAAAAATAACAGCTAGTGCGTTCTCAAGATTTTCCAGAGAGAAAATTGTGGAACCAGGTGTTTGAAGGCTGTGGTTTCTCTTCAGAGGATTCTGGGATGAGGAACTGGGATGATGTGACCGACGTAGGGCTGCCAAGCGAACCGCTGAAGTTTTCCGCCTCTGGAGAATCCATCTGCCAGGAACACTGGGGTTTGTAGCCTGTATTCAATGCATCATCTTGGAAGTCGTCCCCAAACTCGATTTGGGGCTCGGCCGGTGCTGCGGCGGACTGCATTTGAGGCCTGTAGCCTCCGCCACCGCACGCCCCCTGCGAGGAGGTGGGGCTCTGGATGCCTGCGTAGGTGATTTCAGTCTGCGTGGAGCCCACCGAGGCGGTCGAGGAGCCGGAGGAGTCTGAGACGTGGTTACTGTGTGAGCCATCACCGACCACCTGGTTGTAGTATCTCAGCAGGGCCGGTTCATCCGAGTCAGTGTCGACCTCGATGTTGTCGTTCTCAGACTCCTCCTCTTCCTCTGGGACCGGGAACAGACCTTCCTTAGTGAAATCCCACCCCGGACTCTCCACAATGTGGACCATACTGTGAGGAGAGGGCTTCACATCCAGAGGACCCTAAACGCAAACAACAGCAAAGCAATTTGAGGAATCATTTATGTTCGTAGCACTAAGCTGTTAGCAATAGTAACAGTGATTCCTGTCTTAAACACTACTCAAGAAAGGTTTTACCTGTGGGGAGGACCAGTCTCCAGATACTTTAGGGCCAGGGATTTCAGGATAGAAAGCTTTCTTTACCCTAGAATTAGATAAATGAAACAAAACCATCAACGCAAGGCATCAATAACCGATTTACATCAGTGTTGTTACATTGTATGTGTTGTATAACTAAAACAAAATGTTTTAAAATTTATTTTAATTGAAATGAACATTAAATTAAATGAAATAAAAACTTTAAGTTTCACTTTTTATTTCAACCTCATTTTTTTTCAGTTTAAATTGAAGCACTAAAATGAATAAAACTAAAACTGAAATAAAAATGAATAAAAACTAAATAGACTAAAGGTAATAAAAACATTCAAATTAGTAAAATTAAAATGGAAAATAATTATTCATTATATGAAAATGCTATATTAGTATATTAATGATACTAAAAATAACACAGTGTCAGTAAGACTGAAAGAATACAGTCTGTTGTAAAACAAGTACTGTAGAGAAAAATTAATTTCAGTTACCTGCCAACATTTCTAATTTTAAAAAGTAGTAGTTTTTGAAATACTAAAATTACTAAAACGAAAACTGAAATAAAAATGTATAAAAATAGACAAAAAAACCCCTAAAACTCAAAAACAAAAACACTTTATTATTATTATTATTATTATGCAAATATTTTATTTTTAGATTTTGCATTTTCTATTTTATTTTAAACACTACATCAAGTTAATGATACTAAAATATCACTGACGTAAGTACACAGTTATAGTACACATACTATCTCAAGCCATTTCGATCAAAATAACTTGATTTAGTGGATTTTTAAAAATTATTTAACTTGATGGAAATGCTATTAAAGCACAAGAGTCTCTTCTTCTAGCAGCAAAAGATAAAAACTTATTTAATTTCAGTTAGTTGCCAAGGCAACATTCCTAATTATAAAAGTTGAAGTACTAAAATGACTAAAACTGAACTAAAATTGAAAGACAAATACAAACAAAAAAAAAAAGACAAAAAAAAAAAAAAAAACTACTGAGGAAAAATACAACAAAATTACTAAAACTTAAAATGACCAATATATTAATAGAAACTCATTTAAATTTTAATAATCAATATATTAGTATATATATTACTAAAATAACAATGACTTGTGTTGATCAGTAAGGCAGAAACAATAGTCTGTTGTTGTAGCTCATACTGTAAGCCACTTAGGTTGAATTGATTTGATTTAGTGGGTTTTGGAAATTATTTAACTTAATGGAAATGCTATTAAAGCACATTAATAAAGTCCTACCACTCTCTCTTCTTGTAGCAGCAGATGCTGACGAGGATGAGACAGCAGAACATGATTCCCAACGGCACAAGAATGCCAATAAACAACATGACGGCAGCTGGATGAACACAGAAAAGCAGAAGTTTAGGAGAACTATATAATCCAATTTGTTATCTGCAATATCAAACAATCTGAAACAACACTAGTTCTTCTATTTAAAATAAAAAATAAAAAGAATGAAATCTATAAATGGGCGTTGACTTCAATATCAAATCAATATCAAAATACAGAACGATGATAGAATACTTGAAGAAATTTCATAATTTCTTACTGTCCATCTCCACTTTAATGGCCACAGTCGACCCCGCATCCTCCCCAGCTGAGGTGTAGGCCTTCACTACGAACTTAAACAAGCTCAGAGACAAACCCTTCACCCTGTACGACTGCACTTCAGGATCAGAGATATTAGCTAGAAACACAAACACACAATTATTTAAATATACAAAATGATAAAATTTACATAATTACTTTTTTTTGCAATATATCTGCTATGTGCTTACCAATAAGATCCAGATGTGCAGCATTTGCCAGGTAGACGGTGTATCCGCGGATGAAACCTCTCTGGTGTTCCATTGCAGTGTCTTTCCAAGACAGCAGCACATCAGAGCCAGTCTGATTGGCCGACAGATCATTAACCGACTGTGAAGGAACTACAGAAGATCCAGCAAAAGAGAGATGCACAAAGAATAGATTCACATAAAAACAGTCAGCAACAGACAAAATCTAGACTGCGAGACTACGCAAGAATCAACAAGCACCATTAACAGCAGTGGTTTATGTCATCTGACATCATGAAATCAAAATTGGACTTTTGTGGCTTTGTCTGCCAGCTTTGAGGCCATTGATATGTGAGTGTATATAGTGTATAAGTTGACAAAATAAACACTGCAGATGCTGTATAAGCATGCTCAGGGTACATACTAATCAGTAAAATAAAATGCTGCCTGAAATTAAATGCCCCCTCCTCCTTAGCTATAAATATCTAAATATTTAATAGTAGTACTAGTATAGTAAAAGTATAGTAGTAGTAATGATAATAACAACAATACTGTCATCAGTGAATGCTCTCCTTTACCATCCATCATACGGATGTTTGTTTCATTCATAGTGTCCTTTTTTTTGTTTTGTTCATCCACATGTCAAGTGTGGTTTTTCCAGGCTGTACAATAAACTATATGGCATTAGTAATATTTCTTATTTTATTTAATATTTCAGTAGTAGTAATAATAATAATAGTAATAATAAGCAATAATAGTTATTACTATTAATAATAATAATTTGATAATTATTGTAATAAGTATTATTATTATTGCTGTTGTTATCATATTGCTATATAATTATAAAGTATTTGTTTCAAATCATGCAGCCCTACAAACAAGCACACGAAACATGGATTTAAAAAAAAAAAAAAAAAGGTAATTAAAATCACAATTGTACTTTTTAAACCATAAATTTATAATTGGATAAAATTGGTGGATTAACTTTTCCAGTAAATGCATGAATACATTATTCAAACAAGCAATGGCTGTTTGTGTTTTACAGAAAGCTACCATTCATTTGCCACTGCAAAAAGTTTAACGGTTTGCTAATATTTTTGTCCTGTTGACAAGTGACCTGTAAGCAGAGAAATGTTGTGGAATTGTGTATGAAAGTGCCTTATGAGCGGTGAACAGCTTAGGTTCTCTTACCCATTTCCTGCGAGTATCCCTGCCATCTCTGCAGCAGCGTAGGAGCGCCGGTAGAGAGAGAGTACACGGATACGGTGTACCTCACTCCTGCCACCAGAGAGTCTGAAATCAACAGAGACTAATAATCAGTGAAGTGCACAGAGAAAACATGCAGTCGTGATGTAAACAACGCATGAATTAATGCAAAATGCAGTAGGTTTCTACTCTGTGTGGTGTAAAGTAACCCAGAAAATATGAATACCATTGCATCAGATGACAAAATAATAAAACAACTGCCATTTTTTTTTAAAGAAAGCACAAGAACTGACCATTAAAAAAAATCATCAAAACACCCGCCGATTCAATAACAGTGAAGTGAAGATGATGAAGAGCGAAGTTAGTGTAAAGAAAAGATGTTTTTTTATTATTTGATTATCCATGCAATGCCATTCAGGCATTAAGTGTCCAAATACTTTTAAGTGTCACTGTATTCTAGGGCTGCCCTCGACTAAAGATTTTTCTGGTCGACTAGTAGTTGTTCATTTGAAGCATTAGTTGACTAAACGTATGTTTATTAACCATTTAAATCATAATAATGCACCTTTAATTGCCTTCATAGACTAATAAACGCTAAAGCGCACGCATAAAGCTTGCCACAGCACACCGGCAGAAGTAATAATTACGAATGTGTCACAGAAAAACAGTAAGGAGGCTACATTAGCATTTTAAAAATTAATTGATAAATTAGTCTAGTGCTTTCTTTGTTCCCGGTTTAAGAGATGAACTCTGCGACACTGACTCGTCATCTCCGCTGTAGTGATGCGCTTGTATGCATGTTTTATACGGATTACTTATGATTAATCTCATCTGTCATGCAGTGAGTGCGCTACTCGGCTTCAACACTCTGCACAAACACTTGAATAGCGCACATTTCTCTAGGATAACATTAGATTGAGAGGCCATGTAAAGTTGCTGCTACTTACATATTTCAGATAAGCCATATTTGAGGTCGATGATAGGCGAGCATTTGGATGTCTTGCCTGATGTACTATCATATAGACCAGCCGTTAAAGATTCTCTGTGACTTGCTTGCAATTATAATTATTATAATTTTTTATAATTATTTATTTTATTAAAGTTACAAAAGTGATTTAGTCAGGAGCAGTGAGAGATTTTCTAGCAATATGCTATGATTAATATGAATGGCAGACAGAACGAATATTGGACAGCTTCCCCTTTAAGACCGAAGTCCGGATCCAATATACTGTTACATATGCGTTCTCTCTTAAGACCTAAATCGCTGTCTTTATGAGGATACTTGCCAAGACGGGGATTCTGACGCATATAGCTCTGTTGTTTGCGTTTCAACGGCTTAAAATCAGTTGTTTTAAAACTGCAGTGCTTAAAAACGCGTGCCCATGCTACTGATGTAGTCCCTCATTTTGTCCTGGCTGGTCGTTCTCCACCTGGTTCCGCCTCCCCATCACGCCCCGTGGTGGCATGTAAAGATCGCACTCATCCAAATGATTAAAAAGTATTACCGTAAACAATGTATTTTGCGACACCTCGAAATAAACGATAGAGCATAATATGAAACGATAGACTTTTTATTTCGTCCATCCGATATATATCGTCATATCGCACAGCCCTAACTAACGGTTAGTCGACTATTAGGGGGCAGCCCTACTGTATTCACTAAAAGAATTAAATATTTAATATGTTAATATTAAAAGACTCACCTGAGTTCACTGACAAGCTGCTGTCTGATTCTGGAACTTTCTTCCAGTCAACGGGGCACAGTCCACTGCAGCCGGTCGGCACCCACTCCACAGCGTACCCGCTGCTTGCATTGGCATTAGGCTGCCAAGAGAGGTCAAGGGATCCATTTATGGCGAGCAGCTCAGACACAGACAGCTGGGAATCTACAGGAAAGAAGATCACATAGACAACGCATGGAGTTTAACACTAGTCTGAATTAGCTGCCTTGTTGTATATTACAGCCATCAATGGATTAAAACAGTTAACTGCGATACATAGCAACTAGTGCAAAAGTTCCACACAAAAAAAAAAACTTTATTAACTAAAAATTAATAACTTAATTAACTTAAACAGTTATTTTAGTTGAATTAGTTTATTTATATTTCGAGTGAGTGTGTCCCAGCACTGGGGTTAATAATAATAATAATAATAATAATAATAATTATTATTATTCTAAATTTTTTATATTATTGTATACATTGTATATGTGAGTGTAAGTATAATAAATACATTAAAACTGGTTATAAGTATATTAGCATCTAAATATATTTATATAAAGTTTAGAAAATATTTAAACTTTATATAATAAAATATAATACATAAAAACATCAAATACGATGCACAAAACAAGAATTTAATAGCCTAGCAGCTGAAGAATGAAATGGCTCCCTGTACCTGCTCTGTATGCTGGTGTGGTCACAGTGGAAGGCTGAGAGAGACCAGCTGGGTTTCGCGCTGCCACGGCAACGGTGATGTCACTGCTGTTGTTAAGGATGATGGGATAGCTTAAGTTCCCAGGAGGAAGAAAAACCCGTGTCCACCCGTCTTCCTCCGCTGAGCTCTGAGAAACCTCGTAGCCGACTAATGCACCGTGACTTTTTCTCACAGACAGAGGCTGAATGAAAAGAGGCACATGGCACCATGTTACTCAGTTTTATGGCATCAGTCACATTTCATGACGGCAAACGTAAAGCTGTTCTTACTTTCCAAAAAACACGTCCTGTGTTACTGCTGTCCATCCAGATCCAGACATCAAGAGCATCAGGACCTGAAAATGAACTTTGTTATAGATCTGCATAACGCTAATATATAATAAACATAAAAATAAGAGGAACTGATGTAGAAAAGCAAGCTATGAATGACATGAGCTTAGTGTATTTGAGTTTTTGCACTGACCACTAGGCCACAGTTTTAATTAAATTGCAAATATCTAAGCTGTTGTATGTGGTGAAGTAACAGAAAGTAGACTGACTAATTTTGATTTATTATTTAATTTTCTGTAAGTTATTTTAACTACTCACGGTCCATTTTAGTGTGGATCCTGTAGGGGGCGCTCTCATCCCCCCACTTCCAGAAACTGTGCTTAGAGCCGCAGCGCAAAGTCACAGTGTAGTCCACATCTGGCCACAAACCCTCCAGATCCACAGAAGATAAACCAGGATAACTGTAGTTACGCTTCAGACAGAGACAGAAATATCAGCTGATCGCCTTACAGCAGCCATTTTCAAATATTATATAAGTGATTTCCCCACATGCAATAGGTTAAATGATAATTTGATGGGTTAAACTGATTTTTGAATGCAGTTACAAAACATCACTGCCAAGATGGCTTGAGGAGTTTGAAATGTGCATCAAAAAACAAACAAAAGAGAACGGGGAAAACATTTATTGCAATAAAAGGAAAAGGTAAAAAAAAAAATCTATCTATCTATCTTTTAATGCCATATCAGCAATGGCTTTGAAAACAGAAATATTTAAATGAATTGTAGACAAGCATTTAATAATATTAATTTACAAACAAACAAACTTCAATTACTTTTAATTTGATATTAGATTAAAAAAATACTTTACCCAGGAGAAACTAAAAAATAATAATAATTCATGTATTTTGAAAAATATATTGAGAGCAAGCATGAATAATGTTGAGCCCTATGAAATCAGTTTTATTTATTTCCATTTTAATTTTTCTTGACTCCATCGTAATGGTTAAAATACATTTTTAGCAATCAAAAAGCATGACTAATTAACTGAAATCAGAAAACTTTAAATTTAGCAACAATTTACAAAAATGACATCTTCTGGGCCCTATTACAACACGTTATTTCTTCTCATATTCAGTTTATTTATATATCCATTTAAAAAAAAAATCTAATTCTCCATTTTAATTATTCAATTAGCCAAAAAATAGGTCTACATAAAGAACAGAAATTTAAGTCATTATTCAAATGCATGTGCACAATTAGGACAGAGGGAAATTTTCAACGAATGAATAAAATTTACAAATCTATTGTATTACTTTAGGCAACTTTCATGGTGCTTTTATTGAACTTCTTGAGAATCATGCATTTGGTCACAATCACTTAAAATCCTTAAGCTCTTGGCATACAAGCCGTTTTCTGTTGTTTTTTTTACTTGAGTAAATGTCAGTAAATGATGTTAGAAGTTTCATTTTTGGGTGAACTAACCCTTTAACTCTAAGACCACACCAAAAACAAACAGGGTTCTGGGAGCTGAAAGCTGAGCAGCGAACTTACTGTGCTGGAAAGTTCATGGGCGAAGATCTGCAGCTGGCAGACCATCTCTAGCTTTTTATACGCCGCCACAGACCAGCTCCACTGCAGTTTGGCGCTCCACGCCTTGACTTCAACCGCTGTCACATTCACTGGAGCCAACAGATGTACTGGAAGAGAGACAAAAACCGTCGCAAGAGTTCACAATCATGAGAATATTAAGGCACTCGCTCTGACTGTATTTATAATGTAGATATACTCATTGAAACGGAACATGTATTGAAAATGCGGTACCGCGGTCAGTGAGTTTGGCCGAGTCGGTGAGCAGGACAGTTCCAAGAGGATTTCGAGCCAACAGACTCATGCTCTCCTCCCAGACCTTCAAGCTACACCACCATGTCTTCCTTTCATTAGCCTCCAAACAGTCCCTGTGGATAGAAATATGCCTTATAAAATCATATTCATTATTTAATCATATTCAGACGTTCATTAATTCAGACAAGAAATGGTGTGATACTTATATTAAAACATTAATGGGATTCTTGGATTACATATATATGACAAGTTAAGCAGCATAACTGTTTTCAATATGCAGCAAATCAAGCATATTAGAATGATTGCTGAAGGATCATGTGGAGTAATGACTGTTAAAAATGCAACTTTGCATCACAGAAATAAATTGCATTTCAAAATATATTCAGACAGAAAATAGTTATTTGACACTGTAATATTTCACTGTTTTACTGTATTTTTGATCAAATAAATGCCGCCTTGGTGAGCATAAGTAATTATTCCATACTGTATGTACATATATTAGTATTAATTGTTATAATAATAAATAATTATTAAATATAAAATTTTAACTTCTCCTTAAATCACAATAGTTAATAACTTAATTGTTTCTATTTTATATATAAAAAATACATACATTCAAAATGATATTGACAATCTCACCAGAAGAAATGGCATAATAATTTTATTAGAACATTAATGGAATTCTTGGATTAGCAGTAAAAATATACATTGCATTACACAAGTATCCTTTTCCATCTCATTTAATGTGGTTTGCTGTTTGGGGATCTTTTTATGTACCGAGGACATTACGGTACCAAGAGCCAAATGGGATGGCGTGTGCGGTCAGTGGTTCTTGTGTAGTGTGTTTCTTGCCTTCCATTAAGGGTGTATTTAGTGCGGCTGCGCTTCGTTCTCAAGTAAGTGTCTCGTCCTTTCTTCCAAGAACATTCTGCGGATGCCAGGTCCCTCGTCTCGCAGACCAAGCCCTCATCGCCCGGCGGATCTACAGCAATTACATACAACAAAGCCACATGCAAGTTGCTTTTTAACACTGCACAGCAATCATCTAGTGCCAGTCATTACGCTAAAAATGAACACTCAAATTTTCCTGCTTTCTGACGTTGTATGTGCATTTCACAGTGCTGGATTGAAGTTTATAGAGCTTATATATCATAATACTTTAGCAAATTGCTTATGAAAATAAACACCTAGTAGGAAAACTACAGCCACTTTCATTCATATAGCCTTTTTCATAAATTTTACCCAATGTTTGGACTCAATTTGGGAAAAAAAAAGAAATACAATATTAAAATGATATATACAATTATTTAAAAAAAAAAAAAAACATTATTTTTAATTATATTATTATTTTGTCACTTTTTTTAATGTATGTAAATTAATTATGATGTATGATATAATGATAATGTATGATATAAATGATCTCAAATATATGTATGATATAAATATGATATAAATTTCCTTATATAATAGTATTCTATATATTAGAATTAAACTCACAGCCTACAAACACCACAGCTCCTGTGAGGGTCAACCTTTGGGAAAAGCAGATCACGTTGGTGCCCGTGTTGCCCGATGCTGGCTGGTTGGTTACTGTGATGGCATACGTTCTTCTGCTCAGTCGTGTGGCGCTCATCTCCTGAAGCTCGTAATTCATTCCTTTGAAATCTTCCTTCTCCTTAACAATGCAGCAGAAGGTCGTGTTACTGCCCACAGGAACCACTTTATCTTGGGGAAACATGTAAGACTCAGACTTCTCAGGAATATCTGACCCTAGAGACAAAAGGATGAGATTTCATAAGTTTACAGAGGAAATGTTTTCTAGTGCATCCAAAGAAACAGAATATGTCCTTCCCAAGTATAGTTTTCAAAACAAGAGCTCCAAACGTAAAAAGAAAACTATATGGTACGAAATTAGATCACTGCCATTATAATCAACGGATGTGTCTGCATTTAAAGGCCAGCTCCTATTTTTATCACACAGCACAGCTACTCCAGCAACTTTAGTTTCCCAGTCTGTTTGAAGTAAAGGGTTTTAAATACCATATCAATGAATTAACAAATAAAACTCACGGCATAAATTTAAATAACTTCTTACTGTCACAACAGACGGATAAGACTTGCTTTGGATGCTAAAATAAGTTCCAAAAATAAGGGCCACAAAGTGCTATGTTTGTTAGTGGGCTGGTTTTGAGAAAGGTTTCAGGACCAGCACCATTTTGAAGTGTTTTTAGTACCTGGAATGGTCTGAAGGGGGCTCCACTGGCTGACCGACTGCTGGTTTCGTGCTCTGATGCGCACAGAATGAGAAGTGCACTCCAAGGGTAAGGGTGAGTGCCAGGTCCAACTATGCAGTCCTGTTACAGCATCTGCTTTAACTGCCACCGTCTCCTACAAATTAAAAAAGAAAATTTACATAAATATAAAAATGACAAAAAATTACATAAATATGCATTTTGCAGATGATTATATCCAGTTCATGCATACCCTGGAAATCAAACTCACAGCTTTGGTGTTGCTAGTGTCATGCTCTACATTTTGAAAACCAAACAGCTGAATCGATCCTTAACATCTTAAAGTCAGCATTCGCAACCCAATTTACTTGCATATCAATATTTAGCTGTGTACTTTGTCTTTTGGTCCAATTTTCAAATATTTTATGGATTCAGATCAAAGTTTGTAATGTGATTCACCTCATTGCTGGTTGGTTTGGTTCATGGCTTATAACTTTTAAACTAAGACACTTTTAAATCCCTATAGAAAAAAAAAAAAGTACTCCCAGGCAGCTGAAAAAGTGGACAGGCACTTTGCAACTTTTGCAATCTTTGGAGTTGGAGTTGAACGTGAGTTTGCAGGAGATTGTGGACGATCTGCTCCTTTACATTTTTGAGGCGGCTTTTTGACCAGGATGTGGAGACCGAAAGTCAAATTCGCTCTTCAGAACATCTCAAAACATCCCTTAAAGCTTCATTTTTTTTTTTTTTTTTTAATTGTTATTAGCTATTAATCACCGGAAACTGTACGTGTTAACTATTGGAGATATATTTTAAAAAGGTCACATTAACTACAACAACAGCTTAAAACTATGACTAAACAGCTTGATTTGGGCTATTGGTTCACATTATTTTCCTGCCAGACTAGATGAAAAGTCGGTAAAAAAGCGGAGCAAGTTATTTCTTTTTAATTAAAGATTTGCAATAACATGAACTTATGAATTGTAAATAAATACATATTGATTTCATGATGACTTGTGAATATTCTGCATCAAATACATCTTAGATGTATCAAGAGTCTGTGGCATGTTGTCGATTACCACAGGAAGTCATTTCGACTCGTCCCTCAGTTAAAAGGGAGCAGTAATGCAATTACAATAAAAAGCTAGCAGACATTATTTTCTGTGGTAATCAACATGCTGTCGACAGAATTGAATTTAACCCTGACGATTCCTTTAAGGGTTGAGATGCAATAATAAATCATCCCGATAAAAAAGATTTAGCAATATGGAAAAACAAACATTGGCCAAGTGTACGTCTGAGCTTTTTAATCACAGTTGGTGACTCGTACCAGACATGAAAACATTGAGCGGAAAAACTGGTTCCAGAGTATTTGCATTTAATCTCTTGTTATTGAACTGAAGGTGGAACCGTTTTGCAATAGGATGTTACTGAAAGGATTCCCAGCAGTATTCAGTGCTTTATGGCACACATCCAAATGTATGTTTCAACAGCTAACTGCAACAACAGATTAACAATTGAAATAACAAATGCAGGGATGTAAGAGCGCTTACATTTAGCACCACATTCATGAGCTCGGTGTGGAAAATCTCAAGGTCAAAAAGCGATGAGTCACTCTGCCATGTCAAAGACAGGGTCTGTGCAGGTAAATCAGGATTTAGGGTTAAACCACGAGGCACAGGAAGTTCACCCACACCTGTAACATTACAAAGAGGGAGAAGAGACATGAGTAAAGGATTCGTTTCATTTGTTAAATACTGCCATATACTTATAATGAATCAAACCAGCTGTAAAATGTGATTATTCTATCCACTACGATTGTTGGTGGTCAGATAATGCAAAGACAGCTCCTTACAGTAAATACAATACTATTCAAACGTTTGGGGTCAGTAAGATCATTTTTTTAAAGAAATTAATACTTTTATTCAGCAAGGACACATTAATCAAAAGTCTATGATCCTATAAACAATTTTTATTTTAAAACAATAAGAAGGTTCATGTAACACTGAAGACCGGAGTAATGATGCTGAAAATTCAGCTTTGCATCACAGGAATAAATTAGGCCTCCATTTTAAAATATATTCAAATAGGAAACCATTATTTTAAACTGCACTTATTTCAAAAACATTAAAAAAATAAAAAATAAATTCCAAACTTTTGAATGGAATAAAATGTATTAATACATTTAATTGTGGGTGTTAAAACCACACCAACAACAAAATTAAAAACGAGTTATGAAATGTGTCATTAATGTCACATAATCCAAGTTAAATCTGGAGTGACTAAGCAGAATTCTCAAAACGTCTTGATCAGTCTTGATGACACTCACCATTCTGTCCGAGGGAGCGTTTGACCCCGAGGCTCAGCAACAGAGCCAGAGTCACCCAGCCCTGCATACTGACCAAACCGGAACCGCTTACAGAAAAAGCAGAATACTCGAGATCTGGAGAACAGAACTCACACCTACAACAAATCACAAAAACATCAGATTAAAGATGTAAATCAGATTTACGTGCCTTCTTATATTTTGTTAAAGGAGAGTTAAATATAATATAGAAACAAAAATCAATAACAGCTTGAGAATGAATTTGCATATACTGATGAAACTGATTTTCTTTTCTCAATTTCTCTTTATCACTAAACATTTTGAATGACACAAACGTTTAAGCGTGTATCTTACAAAACATGCTGGGGACAAATTTCACTCCAAAACTCAAAGAAATATAAACAGGAAATTACTGCATAAAGACAACAAAGCCTGTTTTTAGGACCATTAACACATTTTCCCATCCAAATTCTCAATATTTCACTGATATTATGTAAGAAAATGTCATGTAATGTTTTATCTTAAAAGGTGCAGTAAGCAGTTTCTGAGAAACACTTTGCATACAGTTAATGCCTAAGATTTCAATATCTCTGGAACTGAACCATATCCACCTTATTTTTCCCATAAGAGCAGGCATGGCCATTTGCAAATTTTATGGCTTCCGGTATCATCCATGTCCTATTTTTAGCTGTACAAAACAGCTTGTTTTGCTGCTTGACATTGCAAATTAGTGTGTCTACCATATTATTTTACTGTATTATCTTAATGAATTCCAATATAATGGCTAATGAACCATAAGTCTCGGCCACAGGTAGCTAGGACCTTAAAAACAAGGATATCAAAAAAAAAAAAGTTTGGTAAAAACTTAATCCAACAGGATATTAAGTTGACCTTAAATGAGAGCCATGCAAACTTTCACGGAAGGAAAAAAAAAAAAAAAAAAAACTTGCTTTTTCCCATTTTTGAACTGTCACCATATAATGCAACAAAGATTAAGTCAACAGAATTTACTAAAAGACCTACCAATTTCAGTGTAAAAATAATGATGCTGCCATCCTTCTAAAGTCATTTTTATCTTCAAATCTCAGGTGAGATTGTCATTTTGAACCCCCTCTACAAAATAGTAGGTTGCTCAGTAAATGTTGATCCATGACATTTAATACTTGGAATTTCATTACTATTTATGTTTGTTTTTATTTAGAAAAAAATATTAACAAAATCAAAAATTTGAGCTGGGGAAGTTTCAGAAATTTGGTTCATCTGACACGCAAGGCCTTGCTTGCCTGATTGAATCTCATTCCTCTTTAGTAATGTCTCCTCCTTCTACAAATGCCTCTATACAAATCTCCCGCTTGCTCACTCTCTCTCCTCCCCATCATGAGTGTAAATGCCCCTACAAAATTATCTTTTTAGTTGTTGATTTATGAGTTGTCATCACACAATCATCAACAGTGCTTACTGCTACCACTGGTATACTATTATTCCCTGAAAAACAAGAATTTCCAGGCCTCACCTGTTTTTTTCAACCATAAATCAGAAACAAAACTTATATTATGACATGCTCTTACACCGACTGTAAAATTTTACTGGTATTCCGGGACAGGCATTAAGATCATTTAGATCCTATCCGTCTAACCGTCAGCTATTTTATTTAAACAGAGAATTATCTAAGTTAATGTCAGTAAAGAATGGAGTGCCGCAAGGATCTGTCTTAGGCCCTTTGTTATTTTCAACATACAAGCGTCCCCTTAGAAATATTATTAGAAAGACATGGGATTAGTTAGCATTGTTATGCAGATAATATTTAGTTGTACATTTCATCAAGACCAGATGAAATCTCTATATTATTTAAGTTAACAGAATGTGTTAAGGATATAAATGATTGGATGACAATTTTTTTCTATTAAATTTGGATAAGACAGATATTACAGGACCAAAAACCTGTACACAGAAGCTCTTAGAAATCAATTTGCAACTAGAAGTAGGCTAGCCTATGTACTGTTACTTCTTCCTCTACAGTCAAAGACCTGGGTGTTTTTTTTTATTCAACCGCATGGTTTTTGAAAATCATAAATTTACATGTTACAAAAACAGCCTTGCTCCATCTTAGAAACATTGCCAAGCTATGGAACATGTTATCTGTTTCTAATGCAGAACAGCTAGTTCATGCATTCATGACCTCTAGGGTGGATTATTGTAATGCACTACTAGATGGCTGTCCTGCATCCTCAATAAACAAGCTACAGTTAGTCTAGGTCAAGAAAATATGATCATATCACCTCAATGTTATCATCTCTACATTGGATAAGCTCCGCATTGACTACAAATTATTACAGCTTATTTATAAGCCCCAAAATAGTTTAGCTCCAGTGTATTTACCAGATCTTTTAACATACTACAATCACACTTTTTAAAGTCACAAAACTCTGGACTCTAAAGTATTTTTGCATGTGGTTCCTAAACTCTGGAATAACCTTTCTGATAATCTTCAAGGCTCAGACACACTCTCCTAGTTTAAATCCAGATTAAAGTCGCATCTCTTTAGCCAAGCATTCACATATAGTAACGCTTTCTTAACCTTGTGCTATAGCTTTATTGGATCAAATGCACATGATTAGCCTATTTTTTGTTTGAAATGTTATGAATAGCAGCTACAGCATGCAGGTTGCTAGATTGAGGAGACAAAACAGGAACGAGTGCAATTGACAATGAAAGACTATGAGTCTTACACTGTAAATTGAGGAGTTGATTTATCTGCGTTTTATATCTACCTCTGGTCCTAGAGCTTTTTCGATGGATGCCTAAACTTTTGAGGTTGGGTAGGAATATGCTGTGTTTTTCACTGACTGGCAACCCGTGATGTCAAAATAGGGTAAATAGGCAGTGGGCAGAATCACACAGCAAAACAAAAAGTAGAAAACAAGTACCTATGTGGAGAAACGAGTATGTGAATTTAGCATTTAGTTTCCTAAATATCTGGCCACATTATGGCATTTTATGCTAGTACAGTCAAAAAATACAGTACCTATATTTGTAGTGAAACATTCATTATCTGTGAAGCTGCTTTGTATATGTATTACGAAAAGCGCTATACAAATAAATATAATTGAACTGAATTTAGGAATGCAAATCTGATCAAACAAGACCTGTGTAGATATGTTTTCAGGTTTTAGCATGACATTCATAAATCATTTGATAAGTTATCTGATCAATCAAAATAACACCGAGGCCTGAGGCAGAGAAAATGTGGCACGATGTTGGTTCACATCATGAGCATCTTATCAGAGCAGGACATTCCAAAGTGAATTCACAAGGGCACAAATACAGAATACATCACATTCCTACGAAAGATTAAATTAGCACAAAGCTGCAGCTCCTACTTCTAAATCAAGGCCGTAAAAAGAAAGACACATGAAAACAGAAACTTACATTTTTTTTTGCAAGAATGCTAGAGATAATGGTTGGCAGGGCTTTGTTCACTGTATTTGTGCAATCAAGGTCTAAGGTCTTCTGAGCGGCTTTTAGCAAATTTCTGTGTGGTTTCTAGGAAGTTACTTACTGGTTTCAATACAGCATATGTTTGAGGAAATATATGTCTGTAGCACTAATGTTGTGGTAGAGTTACGCACCACAGTTTAATACTTAACAGGTTTTAGCAAGGCCCGCTGACTACCAGTCTAACAGATTCAGCAATCCAAGGTATTTTTAAGTTTTTTTTTGTTTTTTTTTGCAACATGGCACAGGGTGAAGCTGTAGCTCATATGACAGATCTGGTCTTGGGTACTGATGCCAAATACAAGTTTAAACAAGCCTCCAAGCACAGTCCCTCCCGTAAACGAATCCCCAAACACCACCTCAAACTGAAACTGAAGCCATTTCACTTTTCCAGTAAACTGAAGCCTGAAAGAAATACTGTATGCAAGAAAAAGAAACAGTTTAGAAGCCAAGAAAGAAAAAATAAATATTTTTAGAAGAATAGCAAATTTTGGCTACTCAAAAAAAGAAGAAGATAAAACTGTTTCTGCCAGAATAACTGATGAAGATATTTAGTGGTGATTCTTGCCTTAGCAAACATCATCACTTTTGCTCAAACTCTGAGCAAAAATGTAAGCAAACCCCTAAACCAAAGAAATGATTTGCCTTCAGCATGTTAGCAATCCAGCACTATACTAAACAAAAGACCCAATGCATATCTGGAGACCAGAATATTACAGGACACTATGAAAGCAACCACCCAGAACACTCATCATTGTTTGCACATGCAAGCACCACTCACGTTTTCTTAAAACATAAAAACCTTGGATGGAAAAACAGACTAATCAATTAGTAAGGTTGACTAGATATTTTCTTATGTATTTTTAATTATGGCACTCTAAATGAATAGTTTGCACTGTAAAACGTTGGAGCAGACATTAGGACAACCCATCAACTAGTATTCCATATAAAAAGCATGTTTGCAAATAACACATATCCTTTGTGAACAGGATCCTCAATATTGACTTTATATCAGGTCAGGGATCCATGCGCCTAACGGTAAAACAGACCATCACGTGTGTGTTTGCAGACCTTGTTTGTGGTTTTGTTAGAGAGCTCACAATGGTCTTGCTGACAGATCTCTTTAATACTCCACCGGCTGGAACTGCCGGGGGCAAAGAACAGGAAAACAGATATTGATTTTTTTTTTTACCATAACAAGGACTGGAAAACAATACCACTTCACGTACAAAACCCAGGCTCACTGCCAGCTCATTTCCTTGCATCACCATCATAAAAAGTCATGATTGGAAGGAATCTGAGATATAGCACATGTTTACAATCTGAAAGGTTACTGCATTTCTCACAGGTTCATCAAATCACTCTAATCATCCAAAAATAACAGCCCACGCATGCCCAAACCTCGGCAGAGCGCTGGAATTCAGTATTTGCATTGGCACCAATGGTGGGTCTTCCGTGAAGTGTGACAATGGGAATGTTATATCAAATGTTTGGACAGTTACAACAGTGAAAAATGCAAGCTATAAACTACTCACAATTTTTAGTTTAACTACATACCATTACAAAAATTTCATTTTTCAATCAGCGCGGACTGCATTTCTACACAAATGAAAAAGCTGAAATAAAATAAAACAAGTATTAGATTAAAAAATGTGACTAAACGAAAATTAGAAATGTTGCCTCGGAAACTAACAGAAATGAACTAAAATTACAAACTGGAAATAAAACATAAAATAAACTAATATATAATTCATATTTAATATTTATAATAATATTTTTAAGATAAAAACTACTAAACATAACTGAAGAGCCCTGACTAATTACTAAAAATTAGGGGTGTCAACGTGTTAACGCATGCGATTAATCAAGACATTTTAACGCGTTAATATTTTTTTAACGCAAATTAATCGCTTGATAAGGTTTGACCCCAACTTCTTCCTGTCATCGCAGCGCGGAAGGTTGTCTATCATTGTGTGATGAGGGTACAGCGAACCAGTGTTGCCAGGGTAACGGCACAAGTGGGCTATTTTGAAAATGCAGTCGCGGGAAAAATTACAGAGCCATTTTGGGCTACTTTTTTAATGTACCGCAGCCACCCAAAGTGTATACAGACAAATAAAAATTAAAAAGATCTTTTTACTAATGTGTATTATACTTGGAATGTATCCCTGGCAACTTAAGAACGGAGAAGCGGTTATAACATCAAACAACGTGAGTTTCAGCCACAGCAGCAGAAATAAACATGACAACAGCCACTGTAGATTATATTAGATAATAAACACACGATTATGATAGGATATGGTCTGTATGTGATTTTTTTTTTTTAGCTGGATGTGTACATCTGAAATGCTAATTTGTGCAGCGATATAAAAGGCTATACATAGAAAATTTAACAACAGTAAACGACCAAATTCCACATGTGATCGCAAAAGGAAGTTATTACAAACACTCGATGGCGGTTTGAAGTGAGTTCTGAGTAAAAGTGTACTATTAATCTCATAAATTGTCTTATGAAGCATGATGCTAATATTAGCTCTAATGCACCTGCAGAAAAGGTCCAATTCTTCTTCATAATGCCTTTTGTCATAATACTTCACGTAAGCTCGCAAGAAAATGTTTTGTTGTATTCATTTAGAAATACTTTTGATAATAGTTGGGTAAATGTTTACTGGGATTGAAGCGATGTGGCTTGGTAAACGTTTAATTCCCAGTTTAAAGGCTGATAATAGCTGAATAAAAACAAAAGAAAAATGATAAAAGAATAATAAGGATTATGTGTCATACCTGGCGGAAGTGTGAAAGGTTCTGTTTCCTTAAACTAGTTTGTCATGCATTACTTTTTCAACACATTTACAGGTAAATCCTAGTATTTTAAATTTGTGATTAATCATGATTAAATCACAGTGCACGACTGTGATTAACGCAATTAAATTTTTAATCGATTGACAGCACTGCTAAAAATTTAAATAAAATCTGAAATTACAAAAATAAAAGCTCATTCAAAATATAATAAATTTATAATAACTAATAATAATAATAAAAAAAACACAGGCACTAAATAGCCTTCAACAAATAAAACTTAAAACACTAAATCAGTATTTAGCTATAAATACTGGTTGTGCTACCAAAAAAAAAAAAGCCACAAATTTAAGTATAACCTGTGTGTGTCTGCTTTAAAGCTGGTGGGAAAAACTAAAAGGAGAATAACATGCTGGCTGCAGCTGTGTGTGTGTTTTTTTTACAGGATAAATATTTTACAGGAACTGCAGAGTCTGAGCTCAGAACATTTCTCTGGAATCCATGAAGGCTCTGACAGAATCCTTTGTGACATCTTTTATATGCATTTTTATATGAGCTATGAACAGACATAAATGCCCTTCTTTCCCACCCAGCACATTTACATATGCTGAGAACAATGACAATCTGTCCAGAACAGAGCGCTGTAATGGCTTCCTTCCTCTCATATCGCACCGACCTACACAACTGAATGAGTCTCACTGATTCATAAGACCCTTAAACCTGACAAGACAGGAAGAATGTCGCAATTCCAAGGTTTACCACATTTGACTTGAAACAGACAAAATTACAAACTATAAATAAGGGTGACCAGTGTTGTTATTGTTAATTAAAACTATTATTAAAAAAAAATTATTAAAAACTTTTAAACTTTTTTTTGCTTAAGTATTAAAATTATTCAAATTAAAACTAAAAATATAAAAAGAAAGGTTAATTCAAAATACTTATAAATGCTATAATAGTATATAAATAATACTAAAATAACACTAAGGATTAGCAAAATTCTGAGGGTCACCTTAAACACAACAAAGTATATACAGTTATAATAAACAAAGGTGTACTTAAAAAAACACCCACTCAATTGATTGTGACAGAGAGACTCAAAATATCTTGGACACGGAGATCTCCGACATCATATTACTACAAGGACAGTCCACCAGAAAATGAAATCCTGTCATCATTTACTCGTTTTCATGTTGTTCCAAAAATGTAGCAAATGTAGAGATGTTTGGCATAATTTCGGTTTCAGTCGCTATTCACTATTCACTTTCAAGAAATTCAAGTAAAGGGTGACTGAGGCTGTCAGTCGATAACATTCTGCCTAACACCTCAATCTTCCTGAATAAACGATGACAGAATATTTAGGTCTCGAGGCCGAGACCACAAGATCAAGACTCCACTTCTGCTAATTATGGACTGCGGGATTTGTTTACTAACAGTTCAAAGGACCTCATATGTACAAAACTGTTGTGTAATAACTTACTCGCTGATTCATATAGTCAACATAAGCAATGGTAAAAGGTGTATCATTAGTGGAAATTGATCTGTAATTGTTAACTCAGAAAATAACCTTGCATTGTAACATTCACAACAATGCTATCAAATCATCTCATGGGACTGGTATATAACAAAAGTGAGTGTCACTTTACATGAACTAATAAACAAGTACAACGGTACTGCCATGCACCATGATATAAGAGTACTACTTAAATACAACGGACAGGAGTACAACAATCATTCAGTACCATGGTACACATGAAAGCAAGGATCTGGCACCGTCACTGTACTATGGTACACCACAGTTTTTTTTTTTTTTTTTTTTTTTTTTTTCCATTTTTAGAAGTGGTGGAGTGATAATTTGAAGGAAATGCTTGAAAATACAATTTATATTGTTTTAATTTAAGCAATAAATGGTAATACGTGTATAGGGTAACTTGGACAGTACAAGATATTCTGGGTTAAAATATAAACTGATAAACACACAGTTTACAAAAAACATTTACCAAAACAGCACAAGAACTAAACACACACACAAATCTATGAAATAGCTATATAAACACCTTTCCTTATATATATATATATATATATATATACACACACACACGCATATATACATGTGTATGTATGTATGTATAAATATAAAGTACAATAGATAAATAGATAGAGGACGTGCTGAGAATAACAAACCAGCAACTTTAAACGAATACATTTAATTTAATTCACTTCATTTGGTTCAACAGTTCGAAAACAGCTAAATTCAAATGACTCAAACGGAATGGCCTTGTCCAGTATTACCACGAAAACTACTCCAACTAATCTTATAAATAGCTTTACGTCGTGAATTTCACCGCGAAACATCTCGGTATGTCAACTGGATTTCTATTATAACTCGATATATTCAGAAAACAAAAACACAAACGTCACGAGTCGATACAGATAAACAGGGATAATTTCTGACGTTAAAAAACAAACATATTCCCAAACTGTTACCTTGATGTTTTGGTATCCTTATGTCTTCGAAATCACCAGGTTATATTCATTAAATGAGCGTTTGATTTAATGGCAGCACATGGCCTTCCAGACGGGTGTCTAAACTGGGGGAACCGAACCGGATTCCCAGAATCGCTCCTGAATTGGATCGAAGCGCTCTACTAACCGTTCATTTTGCGACAAAACCCGTCTTTCCTCCAGGGGGCGAGTGTCGGCTCATGACCGCGTCTCCGCGTGCAAATCTCAGCATGTTTTTGTCTTATTAAAGACATTTGCATGCTAGTGAATATAATCGTTTAAATATATAAATGGCACTGATTTAATACCTGACACGTAAATGTAAATTCGCCTGAGTACTGTTTGTAAAATTATTAAATGCAACGCCGTTGCCGCTAATCACAAGCACAAGTGATTAGTTCACCTCAAACAGCGCTGAGAAAAGTAACAGGTATCATGTGACAAGGTTATCCGCGTGATTCTTTAGCAGCAGTGTGCACAATAATTTATACGTGAATAATGATACTGAACAAATGTAATAGCTACTGAATTGGAAATACAGAGTGAAGAGGTAAAACTGGAGAATTATTTTTAAGCCCCCTATATGCCTGACCAATCAGAATCAACTTTTTGATAGCTAAGCCACGCCCACACGTGGCTCACTTTGAGTAGGTAGTGATGCAGCTGCACTCTCTTCTCTTTCTATGGATTTGTTCAACAATGCTTCTGGACGGAGGGGATTGGAGATGGGACGGGCCACGGTGGGACCGTGGGCGGCTTCGTGACGTGGGTGAAGAGCCACTGAGCCAACACCAAACACTAAAATTAACGCGCATGATTTTAACCAAGGATATTCATAATCAGTAAACAAACCTATATTGGCATGGCATTACCGCAGTGTGTACTTACGCCACACAAATATTTATTAGGTCTAACCACAATAAATAAGGTGAAGTAGCAGGGAAAATAAAAGGGACAAAGGTTTTTTTTTTTTTTTTTTTTTTTTAAATAACATAAAATAAAAATTAAAAATAAATAAATAAAGTCGTAATTACGCAAAAAGTAATAATAATTAAAATGTAAAAAACAGACGTATAAATTAAACAATTATAATTTGTTAAAAAATAATTGAAAACACGATAATTGCACACTAAACGAAAAGAATCTAAATCCTAAATATTTAGTTTAATTGAACGATTAATCATGTAAACATTACATTTAATGTAAACATTAATATTAAATATAATCCCTAAATAACAAAGCAACTAAATCTTGAAATAAACATTCTGAAAATTTAGAGATTGATTTCGATCTAAAGAGCTGTTTTGACTGAAGAGTGTGTTAATTGATTATGATTTGATTATATTGACTAATAAACTCATATTATGGTGCCAGAGAATGCTTTTAAAAGAATACTGTCAAAACGTTTGCTTTTAGAAGCATTTGAAGCATTTCCATCCATGGCCTGTAGATGGAACTCTGTGCTAATATAAAGGATGCAGTTTTCTTATTATTATTAAATATAACTACCATGACATAGCCATTTATGGTTTATTATCATTGTACCTTTCGGTACCTTCCACGGTGATTTCAGAAACAGCATATAATTAAAAATAACACCGAAGCAAGTACATCGCTCTTACTCCATGACTCACAGGCAATAAATCTGAGTCTGGAGGCATTGCTTCCTTAACCTCAAACGGCAGTAGGAGGAGAACTTTAACGGTTCATAGAGTAACACCTCCTTCACTTTGACTGAACCTCAGAGCAGATGCTGAGAGAGTCTACATCCACCGAAATGATTCACTACAGGACACTGATGCTTACAGTTTTCATCCTGTTCGAAAATGTTAAAGGCTGGAACACTTCTTCAGGTCAGATATAAATCAATATAAGTTAACAGTATTGTTTTCTTCTGAAATGTATATGTATTGTAATTGCATCTGTCTAAGTGTACAGCTTCACAACACCTGAATCATTATAACCCACAGATACTGTCACTGTGCCAGATGTTATTGAACTTCAGGCTTTGGACATGTGGAGGCTGGAGGTGAAGTGGATGATGCATCAGAATGAAGTACAGAGCAATCAAACGTATGAAATACAAGTTGGACGCACAACAAACATGGATGTTGTTGACAGCGTGCGTAAAACACACCAGTCCTCAGCTCCTATCACATTATCACCTGATTTTGTGTTTTGCACTAACTGTTCACAGTCTGTCCACAGATGAATGTAAGCAAAGGATCACTGGAAGCAGTTCACACATTGGTTTGGACCTCACAGCTCCCGCTGAACTGTGTCAATCACTCTGTTAGAATAAGACTCATCTCTGGTGCTTTACCCTCCAGCTCTTGGAGTTCATGGAAAACCATCTATGGTAGGATATTTAAAGTTCATTTCAAAAGAAGGCTACGTGATCAAGAAGAATATCTCCATGAAATAGTGGGGTTCAAAAGTTTAACTTGTCAAATTTTGGAAACATTATGATTTTTAAAAGCGTCTTAAGTTCACCAAGGCTGCATTTATTTGATCAGAAATACAGTAAAACAGTATATTCTAATTTAATGTATTTAAAATGCAAAGCTGAATTTCTTTAGTCTTTAGTGTCACATGATCCTTAGGAAATCATTCTAATACACTGATTTGCTGTTGAATTATTATTATTAGTGCTTAATTATTAATAACGGTTCTTATTATTGTCAATGTTTTTGCTTCTTAATATTTCGTGGAATGTTTTTCTTTCAGGACTCCTTGATGAATAGAAAAAGAACAGCATTTATTTAAAACAGAATCATTTGTAACATTCTAAATGTTTTCTGTCACTTTTGATGAATTTATTTGCTAAAAGTATTAATTTCTATTAAACATACCCCAAACATTTGAGCATATATCATGGTTTTTGCACAAATATGAAGCAGCACAACAGTTTTGATCATTGATAATAATAAGAAATGATTCTTGAGCGGCAAATCAGCATTTTACAATGATTTCTGAAGGATCATGTGACACTAAAGACTGGAGTAATGATGCTGAAAATGCAGCTTTGCATCCCAGGAATAAATTCCATTTTAAAACATACTCAAACCAAAAAAAAAAAAAGTTATTATAATACTATTTCACAATATTACTGTTTTTACTGTATTTTTGAGCACATAAATGTAGCCTTGGTGAGCAGAAGAGACTTCATTAGAAACATTTACACGCAAAACTTCACATAACTTCTTGTTTTCATCCATGATGTGCTGACTTTTAACATGCCTGTCGTTTGCCTCTCAACTGTCACTGATGAGTGTGCACTTCTGAGAGCATGTTAGTCAACCAGCCTCAACAGTTAAACAACGGCCACCTAAACCATAGCAACAGCATAGAAAACAGAATTAAAAAACCTTAGAAATAACATAACACCCGGAAAACCTTCCACATGACAGTAGCAGTGTGTTGATGATTTCTGCACATTCAAACACCATTGTTTAAATATACGGAGTGGCTGGATATTTACTCATTTTCTTGTAGGGGAGATGAACTTGGCCCACAATGAAATCAAGCTGTTTCCAGATGGCCAGGTGCTTCGGGAGGGATCCACGGTGATGTTCTGCAGCATTTATCCCAAAGAGACACACATCACGTCTATGTTCTTCGGAAACACTGCCTACAATGTCATCAACATAAGCCCACAGGTCAAAGCCATTCGAGTGGAAAACATCAAAGCCACAAATTCATTCGGTGTCAACTTCTTCTGCGATAGCAACAGTGATGTAACAGCATATAACTTTGTCACTTGTGAGTATTAAGAATTCCATTGTCCAACACAATTCAAATGCCACCATATAGGTCAAATATTTCTTACAGTATTTCTGTTGAAATTATGATGAAGATGCTAGTTTTTAACTTTTTGATTCATTGGTTATATATATATATATATATATATATATATATATCTTTATTTACAAAGTATATCTATATATATATTACTTATTGGTCTTAATATTTATTACTTAATTCACCTCAGTATACTAACTGAATTAACCTCAATTAATTTAGTGATTCCAGAAGTGTCAAGAATTGAATGAATATGCTGTAAAAACATAAGTTAAAAAAAATATATAATTTAGATTATTTTAAGTCATCCTGCAGCCTCTTTGGAAGTTAAAAAAAGGTATATTTTTTAATGCCACTGCATTAAATAAAAAACAAATCTAAGTGTTTTTTCTTTATTTTGAAGAAAGATTTTTGAAATAAAACATTTTCCACTGAATTATAATATAAAGTACAAGAAAAACATGCAAGAGTAATCCATTATAAATGTTTTCTTCTTAACATGATGGGAGATTTCTGGTAAGAGATATTAATTTCTGCTAAACTTTGTTCAGTTCCTCCTGAGAAACCATTAGATTTTAGATGTGAGACTGAAGACATGAGACACGCATACTGCTTGTGGAAAATAGGCAGAGCTCCTAACCTACAAGGCGATCAGAGAAGAAAGTACACATTACTAATCAGGTTAGTCTGATTTTGGGCCTGTCCAAAAACCCACACTTGCGGTTTTTGCACTTGACCACTTGTCTACTTACATGACGTATTTCCTGTTTTTGCTCCAAGAGTTCAGGTGCGCTTGAAGACCACAAGTGTGTGTAAAACTTTTCATTACCTGATGGGACACACTTATAGTGTGCAAGTGTTTAAATGCTTTATTTTAATACTTCTGTTCAGTAGTCTCTATAACAGATGACTCAATTTAGTAATAGTGGTGCTTCTAATTAAAGCTGTAGTCCGTAACTTTTTTTGGTTAAAAATGATCCAAAATCAATATTTGAGCAAGTACATAACCAGCCTTACTTTAGCCCGATTCACAACGGTGAGTTTATAATAATGTTTTCTAATTCTTGACTCGTTACAAGTTGAATATAATGACATTTTCCCCTTTTGTTCAGTGACTCCAAGTCTGTCGACTGTGATGTGAAAGACACAGATCCTGCATCCTGCGGTTTTGAGGTCATCCAACAGCAGATCACCTACAACATCACATTACTTGTGACAAACAGTTTGGGGCAAGAGAGTGAGACCTACATATTCAATATCACAGATAGAGGTGAATATGAATCATTTTATGTGAAGATTAAATCTGAAGGATCAGATAACTCAGCGATGTGGAATAGTTTAAAATCTGGGACGGATCATAAACAAAAGGTTGGAAGTTGAAACCCCATATTAACTATCACCATTGTACCCTAGATGGAGATGCGTTATCTCAGGGGAATGCTTCTTATAATAAGTGCACTGGAAGTTGCTTTAAATAATCGTGTTATCCATAACATAAGGGTGAATAAGTAATGACAAAATTATGTCGTTACTAATCCATTTCATTCGATTTCACCTCAGTTTTTCCAGTCCCTGAGCATCCTGAAGTGACTGCAGGTCCGTTTGATTCATTGGTGACCTTGCAGCTGATTGGGAGTTTCAAAGGACTTCTGCTGACATGCCAGACTGAACTTGAACCAGGAGGGATAATACAGGTAAAGGAATAGTTCACCAAAAATGAACCAACATTTTCTGAAAGTGTACTCACACAATCTGTCCATCCAAGATGGTGTTTGTTTCTTCATGGGAACAGATTTGGAGAAATGTAGCATTATATCACTTGCTCACCAATGGATCCTCTGCAGTGAATGGGTGCCGTCAAAATGAGAGTCCAAACAGCTGATAAAAACATCACAACAATCCACAAGTAATCCACAATCCAGTCCATCAGTCAGTCTTGTGAGGTGAAAAACTATGTGTATCCATTACTTGTGGATTATTGTGATGTTTTTATCAGCTGTTTGGACTCTCGTTCTGACGACACCTAATTAAAATTTCTCTACAACTGTTTTGCTAAAGTAACATCTTGGATGGCCTGAGGGTGGGTAAATTTTCAGCAAAACCCTCTTCCTTTAAGGTGTTTTTCCTGTTGCACAACATCTTGTTGTATTTCCAAATAATGTGATGGCGTCAGAAATACGACAAGAGGAGAGTTTTCACACAGTTAATCAAGCTTATGAAACTCCATCAAAAGACTTGCCATATCAGATAAACAAAATGAACTTTACAGAAATGCTGAAGCACATCCTGTGTTCAAGTGTTGTTATTGTCTTGCAGGATTTAGATAAGAATGGATCTGACTCAATGCAGTCTTACACATTCAGACTACAGCACCTAAAGCCCAGCACGCGGTACTCTGTTAGGGGGCGCTGTGCAGTACAGGGGAACGCCTGGGGCCAATGGACAACACAAAGACAATTCTTCATAGGTAAACAAAGAGTCATGGGAGTAACAGATGGAGAATTCATATATATGTGTGTGTGTGTGTGTGTGTGTGTGTGTGTGTGTATTTATTTATTTATAAATCACACAGCAAAATTTTGCACAGCAAAAAAATGCAAACATACAATATATATATATGTGTGTGTGTGTGTGTGTGTGTGTGTGTGTGTGTGTGTGTGTGTGTGTGTGTGTGTGTGTGTGACCCTGGAGCACAAAACCAGTCTTAAGTCGCTGGGGTATATTTGTAGCAATAGCCAACAATACATTGTATGGGTCAAAATTATTATTTTTCTTTTATGCCAAAAATCATTAGGATATTAAGTAAAGATCATGTTCCATGAAGATATTTTGTAAATTTCCTACTGGAAATATATCAAAACTTAATTTTTGATTAGTAATATGCATTGCTAAGAACTTCATTTGGACAACTTTAAAGGCGATTTTCTCAATATTTTGATTTTTTTTTTTGCACCCTCAGATTCCAGATTTTCAAATATTGTATCTCGGCCAAATACATCAATGGAAAGCTTATTTATTCAGCTTTCAGATGATGTATAAATTTAAATAAAAACAATTGATCACATAAATGTGTTTTTATTTTTTTCTGCAGATCCTCTAGTGACCATAGATCTATGGAGACAAATCAGGGACCATCCCAATCGCACTGTCACACTGCTGTGGAAAGCAGTAAGTTTATCATGTTTTTGGCATTCTTCAAACTTCAAAATTTCACCATACAGAGTACTTTATGACATTTTTAGAGCAGTGGTCCAGTTACTTTTATTGACTTTATTTGGTGTTTGTTTGGCTAAGAAACATAATCAATATACATAATCAATGTGTTCATGTGTTACTGTGGTGGTAACAAACCTCAGCACTCTAGTCTTATTATTCAGGTAGCAGCTTTGATGTGCAGAATTTGATAATTGATTACAATAATTAAATTATGAACAGATTTCAAATGGAATGTTTTGCCATGTTTAAACATAAATTGATTAAAAATCAGAGTAAATATTTTTGTGCTACCACAAAGTAATTTCTGATTCAGTTTTATTTTGGTATTATTGTATTTATTAAACATTTTAATTAGTTTTTACTTTTAAGTTTTAGAAATTTGTGCTTCTGTCATTTTTATTTATTTATTTACTTAATTTATTTTATTATATTATTGGGCTTTTTAATATTTTTATTTACAGCAGCTTTAATTTCAGTTTTAATTATTTTAGTACTTCAACTTAAAAAAACTTTTTTACTTTATAAATTGCTAGGGCAAAAATGCCCGATTCACAATGGTTAGCTTATAATAATGTTTTCTAATTTGAGTGGTACAGGTAGGTTTTCCTGGGAAATTTGAGCATGGCACTGCGTCATTATGTCACGTCTGTAAACATTCCCGGCTACTAAGCTATCTCATGTGAGGATCCTGCAGGTGGCGGATCGTTTATATCAGGGATCCTCAAATCTGGCCCACAAAATCCACTTTCCTGCAGAGTTTAGCTGTAACCCTAATCAAACACACCTGAACATGCTAATCAGTGTCTTCAGGATCATTAGAAAATCACAGACAGGTGAGTTTGATCAGGGTTGGAGCTAAACTCTGCAGTGGATTGGCCCTCCAGGGTAAGATCTGAGGAACCCTGGTTTATAGCCTTTTCTCACAGCAGCTATAATAATTAAATGTATCATTTTGATGGCGGATTGTAATCCAGAAAGGATTATGTGTTTATGAAACAAACGTGAATGAAATTAAGTTATATTACAGTTTTAAATGTGCTTCTGATTACAGATAGTGCCTGAGATTACACAAGATTTGCATTTTAAAGACAACCAGTTTGAAGGGAGCATAGTTTGCTTTTTGGATTAAAAGCATTTCTTAATATCAAATTCGAATGGTATGACAATTAGATTAGACTGTACACAAATTTAAATCTACACGCTAATGCACACTATACTCATAGTCAGGCAATGCTAATGTTGTTAACCTTAATAATTTGAGAATAAAGTATAACAATAATAATACTTTGCACGGTTAGATGTGATATGAGCTAACTGATCGTTAGATTTAATTACCATTGGTAGCGCAATGTATTGTAATGCTTTTTTCCTCAGTTGGTCAGAACAAACGTGGCAGACTTGTTACTTGTTCAGATGGCAATATACGGTGAAAATTCTTATTTGGGTCATATATTCCAAGACATAGGCTAGAATATGTGATTTCAAAGTATAGTATCCACATCGGTGCAGTGACTGACAGACATACTCCTCAAAACATTAGATTCATCTGCACTGGAGCCATGCTGGAGCACAACCCCACGCATGGAAGATAATTACGCACAGAGCTGCAATTTCCAGGTTTTCAAACAGAGATGGCGACAAAGAGGCAAAATTTACAGACTGCAGCGTTAACAAGATCAACACTGCTTTAATTTGAGAAGATCAGCATGCAGATTCTGCTGTTGAATCAGCAATAGTGCTAAATGCTTCATTCACTCCAAACAGCAAAAAAAAAAAATTATGCAAAATATATGTTATGAACAACTCGGATTAAGAAAATATATTTTCAAATTTAATATATATTTAGTTTAAAACTTTAAAATACAATACATTAGAAAATGTACTGTAAGGGGCAAGAGTACATTTTTTAATATATTTTGTTGACAATATAAATCTCTTTACATAAAAACATTATATTTATGGTAATTTTTTTGTATATTTTGAAATATATTTAAAAATATATATGGAAACACTAAGATTTGCACAAGCAGTCTGTGTTAACACGATTCACTCTTCCTCAGGTCAGCAGTGACTCAGAATCATATTTTAAAGCCTACGAGGTGTGTGTGAGCTACAGAAACACAGAGAGGAGCGTGTGCATGAACGTCACTCAGACACAGGTGGAACTAACCAGAGAGATCAATATGAGTGACGTCACTGTGAGGGCCGTCATTCAGTCTGGCTTATCTGAACCGGCCCACATCACTATTCCTGCAGCGTATACAGGTGACAAAGCACACACTCAACATTACAGTGTGTTCTTCTGTGCACTGTTTATGTTGTTCTGTATAACGTTAGATAACTTACTGTTGTTACTGATGCAGGCAGCATGCTGACAGAGAAGAGGATTATGGGTAATGAAAAGGGATTCCAGATGACCTGGACGAGGGACTCGGCTGCCACGTGTGGTTACACCGTAGAGTGGTGCATGCTGGGTATTGTGCTCCCCTGCAACTTACAGTGGAGAAAAGTCCCAACTAATCAGACTTCCTTAAACCTGAATGCAGGTAGAAAGCTGTGTTTGTGCATGATGCCATATTCTTACAACACAAGCGCCATCAAAATAAAATTGTAACATGAATGTTTCTGGCTGTCTGACAGCATTACATATAAAAGCAGCATTTATGCTTTTTCATAATAACACTTTTGCACTGCGAGATGATTAGTGATAGCTTTCAAGCACAAACAATTACATTGATTGGAATAAACATTTTTAGGTTTAACTTATTTATCTAATGTTTATATTTTATTCTGTTTTATTTCAGTTGCATGTGTCCTTTACAGATAAGGCAATGCAGTTCTCAAAAACCACATTTATATAAAACTTGATTTATGTATACTTTTCCAGTCATTTGTAATTTACTTGAGTATTATACAGTAGATAAGGATTTTAAAAAGTGTTTTACTCACAATTCTTAGCTGATAAATATTTTAGAGCTTGGCGTAACTACACTGTAAAACATGACAGTAAAATAACAGTAAAAATGCTACAGTAAAAACCTGTTAATTGATTAATGATAATTTCCCTTACTATTATGAAATACTGTAACGGGGCATTTCATGTAACATTACAGTAAAATACTGTTAAATTTAACTGTTAAACAGTTTTTGCAAGTGAAAAAGCACGTGTCATCTTATAATATACGTTATATATGTTAACATTATATAGTATCAGTTAATTAATCTTTTTACTGTAAGTTTATGTTCAATCCATAAAACTCGAAATGTTGCTACTGTAAAGTTCTAGCAATCGCAGCTGCCATTGTTTTTATTTTATTTTTTTTTACCATCAAATGTGCTTTTTATAGTGTATATATAAAAATATTTTTTTATAAAAATGCCAGTGGAGTCTTAGGCTATTAATTTCCATGATTTTTCCAGGTCTAGAAATCACACTTCAATTAAATACAAAATTAAAATTAGGCTACCTCATATATACAGGTTACTCAAGAGAGTGAGAATCCTGGCTCTTCAAAGAAAAACAATATTTTTGTTGTTGTAGCTTATTTTAATTCTTTGTCTAATTTGAAGTTTTCCTAAGATTTGTTGTTCAAAATCAAATGTAAAACTAAATTTTTACAGGGGATTTTAAAGCAGGAGTTCAATACGCATTTGAAATCTACGGCTGTAGCGCTGAGGGACACAGACGTCATGAGAAACAGATCGGATACCTACAAGAACAGAGTAAGAGTGCACACACACTTCACATGCAGAGCACAAAACAGGTGTCAATCCACATTATTTTTACTACAAGTATAAAAACAGTATGTCATGCTGTTTTATACTGCAAGCTGTTATTTGTTATATTACTTTAATATATTGTCATAATCATAAACACACTGGTTTGTAGCACAAATAGTTTGACTGTTTACTGCACTTTGTTATTCTTGTAATAACTGAATAAATCGGAAGTCTCACACATGCACAGAAAATAGCTTATTTCCGGTTTGCAAAATAAGGTGCTGTGTTGCAATGGAAAGTGCATCAAATTGACATCTTGAGTTTGAGAACTTGAAATCAACAATTTTCACATCTGCATTGTGCAATGCAACACATTAATATTATGAAATAAATATTACCATATGTATTGTTTGTGTTGTGCAGAGCCCACACGACGCCCTACACTGGACTCTAGCCCAGACATAACATGGTCATCTGTAAATCTGAGATGGAGTTTCAATGAGAAGGATCCGGGTCACGCTGGATTCATAACAGGATATGTGATTACGATGAAAGACTATTCAGAGGCCGGCTCTGATCTCAGTGAGTCTAAGCTTATTTTCTAACAGAGTTCCTTGCAAAATAGTCCAAATATTCAAATAATCTCAAAAACTGCTTGCAACACTCACTTTAAATATTTGGAAGCAGCAACATGCCCCATGAATTTTGTTTTTTTTATGCTAAAATGGTGTTTAAAAAGCTTATATTTCAGGCTGGACCAACCAGTGTGCATGTGCAGCTTTTCAGGACACATGCTTTACAGGTTTAAGCAGCTATTTTTTGACAGTATACTGTAGCAGTCTAGCATGACAACACACCCCATCGCTGTTTTTAATCTCACATTAAATCTTTATCTTTGTTATTTTCTCTTCTCTGTATCACATGCATCCTTCCTGTTTGTTCTGGCAGGTTCCTTCAGAGAGTCAGTGGATGATCCTCACAGCAAGTCTTGGACAGTCAGTGGTCTTGAGGAGGACCGGCCGTACACATTTCAGCTGGCAGCATGTACGTCTGCAGGCTGTGGACCGGAAACCTCTGCCACCTTCAGAACCAGACAGAACTGTGAGTTCAGAAACTGATTCAAACCAGATTCACACTGACAGGAAAGAGTCTTGAATGGTGTTTTGTAATAGAAGACTACTATCTTATGTACATCTACACTATCTTAAATGGATAGTTCACCCAAAAAGTTAAATCCTGTCATCATTTACTCACCCTCATGTCATTCCAAACCTATATGTGCTTCTTTTCTTTTGTTGAACAAAAAAAAAAAAAAGGATAGTTTGGAAAATGTAGGACTCCACTGACTTTTATTGTGTAGACAAACAGTTTGGAATAAAAAAGTTTTTAAAACAAGTCACTTATGCTCAAGGCTGCATTTATTTGATTAAAATCCAGTAAAAACAGTAATATTGTAAAATATTATTACGATTTAAAATACTTTTTTTATTTGTATATATAATAAAATGTAATTTATGCCTATATAATATAATAAACATTTATTATTATTATCTACATTGAAAACATCTACTATTTTTGTTGAACTGTAATGGATATATAATAATGGAAAGGAATAATAATTCTCTCCTCAGATTACCTGCTGATGGTGAAGGTTCTGGTTCCTCTCCTGGTTTTGGTCAGTTGTTGTGTTTGTCTGTGGTTGTACAGAAACCTGTAAGTCTGCTGATATACAGTATGTGCTGTGAGCTGATGGACTGTACCTCTCTTCTCTGTGGCACACTGACACTGATGACGTCTTTCTCCATCGTTTCCAGGATAAGAGGACTTCCAGAAGAATCGTTCAGCTTTCTGCACATAAAAGCACTGAACCTGGATGAAGATACTTATGAAGT
This sequence comes from Acrossocheilus fasciatus, assembly GCA_036784905.1. Lineage (NCBI taxonomy): Eukaryota > Metazoa > Chordata > Actinopteri > Cypriniformes > Cyprinidae > Acrossocheilus > Acrossocheilus fasciatus. The sequence goes on along the minus strand of CM071942.1, from coordinate 39,579,276 downwards.
AATTCATCACATCGATGCTGTACAATAACATAACAGCATTGCCTCTATTTCTTTTGACAGCTTAAACCAGCCTAAGCTGGCCAGGCTGGTCTTTTGGCTGGTTTTAGAGTGATGCTGGGACAGTGTTATTTTAGTATAATGAGATACTGTTACAGTTTTTTTTAATATTATTATTATTATTATTATTATTGAATAATTTAGTAAAGTTAATTTTGTCATTTTTATTAGTTTTGTTTTAATGTATATAGTTATTATTTTTAGTTATTTTATTTTTTGTACATGAAGCTAAAGCTGCAGTCCGTAACATTTTTTGGTTAAAAATGATCCAAAATCAATTTTTGGGCAAGTACATAACCAGTCAGTATTTAAAAACTGTTGCCTTACCTTAGCCTGATTCACGGCGGTAAGCTTGTAGTAATGTTTTCTAATTTGAGTGGTACTGGTAGGTTTTTGCGGGAAATTTGAGCATGAAGCCGCATCATTACATCACATCTGTAAACAAATAATAACAATAACAATAATTTGCAGGGTTTGATGTGATATGAGCTAAGCGATCATTAGATTTAATCACCATTGATAGCATGATATATTGTAATGCTTTTTTCCTCAGTTGGTCAGAACAAAAGTGGCAGACAAAACAAAAGTTTGAAAATGTCATCTGAACAAAAGTTACTTGTTCAGATGACATTTTCCAGTGAAAATTCTTTTTTGGGTCATACGTCCTAGACATATGCCGAGTTCACACTGCACGATTTTAGCCCGATTTTTCACTCGCCGACATGTTTTGATAAATCGCCGACAAATGCCCTATATCGGAGGCAAATCGGAGCTCGTTCATCGCGCAGTGTGAATTATCAAAGACGCGATATGAGGGAATCGCCGACATCCGCGAAATATTTGGCATGCTAATATCTGGAGCTGTCGGCGATTCACAATCCTGCTGTCTGCAATGATTTCTGACTGAAAACTACATCGCGATGACCTTCAGCCAATGAGAGACAAAGATACAGGGCAGAGGGAAGTTCAGTGAGGAGTTATGGAGCATATCAGTATTTTAATATGTTCAGTTATATCATACAGAAACGAGCACAAACGCTTGACCAGCCGCAACATCAGTTTAAAACAGTTACTGCAAAATTATTATTTACCACTCTTTGCAAAACACAATCCCTGTTCCCTGCATCTCCCTCCTGTATAATCGGTTTTTCTTTTTGTAGCTGGAAATCAGCGCACAGACAATTTGCTGGCTATATTTTTTAAATACTTCCAGTCTCGCTCAAGAACAACGGGCTGAAGCACACAGGTTCTCGCGTTAGTTCCTTATCACTTCTCGCATGGGTTTTGTTGTGAAACGTAGTTTGCGGATCAGACAGAGTTGTCGGCGATTCTTCCTATTGTGAAATCGTGCAATGTGAAAGCCCCTGTCGCCGATCCATCGTGCAATGTGAACACAGCAGCGACTGAATGCTACCCCGGATAGTCGCGCAGTGTGAAAACAACAGCGATCCGACGAGTTTGAAAATCGTGCGGTGTGAACTCGGCAATAGGCTAGAAACTGTGATTGACAAGATTGACGACTGCAGACTGCAGCTTTAAAACTAACTGAAATTGAGAAATGTTCAAATAAAATTGTAAAGCTTAAAATAGTATAGTTTAGTTTACTTTTTAAAGATTTTCTTTTTTTTTTTTCAGTTAAAGTTTAAGTAGCCTACTTTTTTAATATCTGTAGCTGTAGTTAAACCCTTGGCTGGGAGATCAGCTTGCCGACTTACTTAACCAGCAGATAACCAGCTTGAAGAGGCTTGAAGATCAGTTTAAACCAGCAAAGCTAGCTAAGCTGTTTTTATTAGCAGGTTACATAACAGATCAAAAATACATGTAGTGGTCTATACCAACACTTTTTACTCAGTGTAAAAGTCACACAGTTTCTCCGTTGTTTTTTTTTTTTTTAAACAGTATTTTATTATTTTTTTCCTTCTTGTTTTCTCGTGATCTCGATATAACAAATGTTGTTTTCTTGTTATCACGACTTCATTTTCTCGTGATTTCAACATTACTATTGCTATAGTAACGAATGCAACTTTGACAGGAACATTCTAAAATACTTAACCTGCCTTAATGCGTTAATTGAGAGTGTTTTTAAAAGACAAAACTCAGTATATACACATAGTAATTAATACAGACAAGATGAGCCCATAATAAGAATGCAATTTGTTTAATTCCGCGTTAAGCGAAGACTTAATGCGTTAATGCAGTGCTTTTAAAAGACCAAACTCAGTAAACACATCATTAATAAAGCATTCCATGTACAGATAAACAAATAAGTCTATAACAAGAACGCAATACGTTTAACGCGATAAGCGTTTACCCATAGAAAACAGTTAGGCTATAAGAAAAAACGCATTGCGTTCGACTCATCTGCTTGTCTGTACAGGCTATTAATTTATTAAAAATGTGTTTACTGAGTTTGGTCTTTTAAAAACACTCTCTTAACGCATTGAGCAGTGTTAAGCGTTTTGGAATGCCCCCTTTGAGGCGCAAATGATCGACATAACCGTGTGCTCTTCTACTCTATCTTGTGGATATAGAAATGACGTCTACAATAAATTAAATAGGCTAATCAAACACTGCTGATTTTGTCCAGATTTAAGCTACGCTAAACATTTTATTTGTGTAATTAACATGTTTAAATGGTCCAACAACAAAGCATTTAACGCCGCAAGCGCAGGCCTTTAGAAGAATACAGAGAACTATTCTAAAAATCTTAAACTGCTTGGATTAAACTCACTTCATTTTCCTCATTCGTTTAAAATTATTATATATAATAAAATTATACATAATAATATATTATAATAATTTGTTTGTGATTTTTATTAGTCATGTAGGATATCATGTGCGTAACAAGCTTAATGCTGCTGCTGTGTGTGTGTTTTACAAACAAATGTAGAAAATACAAAAGATTAGGTTACAACACTGTATAACATCACTGAACTAAATTATACACATATGTATATCTTATTACATTTATTAACAATAAAGATTAAAAATAAGAAAGATGCACATTAGAAATGGGCTTCGTCGTTGTATATGAGAAACAGTGATGAGTCGTGCAGCAGTAACGTAACGATAACAGATACAATTTCAAGCAAAATGATCATATTTATTCAAGCATTTAACATTTATGAGTTAATTAAATGTCAGTAATGAATGGCACAAATTGTAGATAACCTAAGAAGGTCCTCTGCTCTGTCCCAAACGCGTACAGTATGCTGATACAACTCCCCAATCGTAGTTCTGTACTGCCAACTGTTGGCGCAGTTGTGTAACTTGAGAACAACCCTAGTTATGTCGAGATCAGAGAAAATTAAGTCGTGATAAAGACAAAACAACTTTTGTTATGTCGTGATCACGAGATAACAAGAAGGGAAAAAAATTCTAATGCATGGCCGCTTAGAACTTCCATAGAAAAATCTATTATAAATACACTTATCTATAAATATCTAAAATCATTAGTTAGTGTTTAACTAACATGAAATAACAAATAACAATAACAATAATGAGCAATATAATTTTACAATGTTTAATAATCTTTGTCAGTGTTAGTTAATGGTAAATGTTGAAATTAACATTAAGGCTAGTAAAAGCTGTAGAATTAGTTAATTGTTACTTCGTATTAATTAACATCGTTAACTAATGTTAAATGCAAACTTATTGTGAAGTATTACACTGAAAAAAACTTGGTGTAGATACAATTTTCACCCAGAAATTGCTAGTAAATGTCACAATTACAAAATGGCAAGTAACACACTGAATTAAATGTAATTTTTTTTAGTTACGCTTTATTTTAAGGCGTCCTTGTTACAGTGTAATTATACATCTGAGTACAGAGTAATTTCCAGCCATATAATTAGTACATGTAGCTTAATTAACTACATGTACTAATTATATGGTTAGGGATAGGATTAGGGTTTGGCTTGGGGTTACTTGCATGTAATTATGCATATAATATTGTTATTATAGTATTAAGTACATGTGTAACATTGACACCTTAAAATAAAGCGTTACCCTTTTTTTAATAGAAAAACTAAAAAAAATTCAAATGTACTCCAATAATCTGTTTTTTTTTGACTGTTTTGACTCTTTTCTGTTCTTTTTAAGGCGAGTGAAAAGATCCGTACTCTAATGATAGAGGACTGTGAATGGTGTGACGTGGAGATTTTAGACGTGCAACCCATCCCAACAGAGAAAACTTGGTTGACGCGTGCAGAGGACCCGTGTTGTTCATTCATTACTCCTACAATCACGCTACCATCCTGCCATCTTACCACAGACGTATGGCTGGCCACAGATCTCACAAACTTCACTTACTTGTCCTCTGTGCAGCAAGATCTGCCTTCAGAGGAGCTGCAGACAGAAGCCACAAACCCAGAGTCTGAGATCTCGGGCTTCTCAAGTGACTATGTCACTTCCGTAGCCACATAGATCTTTTATACACATCAAACCCAGAGCTGTCGATCTTATCACAGAAATGTTCAGCAAGATCACCGGTGTGTTTGTAAGGGGCCCCGCTTCCTTCTGCAAAACAGCTTTTAAAGACAAGAAGTGTTGTGAAATGCAACTGCAGTATTTGATACTTGAGATTTTGCAATATCTGTCAGGTACTTTATCTTGGTTTTGCATGTTACAAAGCGTTCTCTCTCAAGGCAAAAACATGTTCTGGAGGGGACATTTGTATTATTCTGTTCTGCATTTCTAAGCTTTATGGGTAAGTTACCCAGGGTAACCCTTTGCGTTACTGAATGTATCATGAATTTACAATGAACAATTTTACAGTTAAGAACTCGAAATCTTAATGTACATTTGTCACGCCCCTGGACTTTTGTTTGTGTTTTCTTTCCCCATGTGTGACCTAGTTTCTGCCATTTGCCAATTATCAGTTAATCACCGTCATTGTGTTCACCTGTCTGCCACTCGTTATCTCCACTATATTAGTTGCTGTCCTTTTGAGTTCCAGTGGTCGGTTATTGTTGATGTTACCCTGTGTGTGTACCTCCTCATCTTAAGTTCCATTAAATCTCTCATTCCCGTTGTTACCTTCGTCTCCGCTCATCTTATGTGTCCACCGCTCACAACCGTGACAGAATAACCGACCAAAACAAAAAGTGAAGTATAGCTGCGTGTCTTCCCCTCGTTTTGTTTCCGTTTTTTTTCATCAGTTTTTATTTTCTGTTTTGTTATGAATGACCCTGCCTGCCTTCTCCTCATGCTGGAGCAGAGGAGCCTTTCCCTCGAGGACCATACAAGACTCTTTGTGGAAATATCCAACTACACCCACTACCCGGACTACTGCCTCTGCACGTTCTACCGGACGAGCCTAAACGACGGGTGCAGAGCGCGGTTGTCCGGGGATGGTCCTCGGGGAGATTTTGCCACCTTTGTGGAGTGGGTGCTGGTGTCTTGTGGATCCCCACTGACCGTGGACTACGAGGAGAATGACACCAGTCCCACTCCTGACCCAGAGCCCAGCCCACCATCACCCCGAGCCGCAGAGCGTCAGCCCGAGCCCACCGCGGACGGAGAGCCAGAGCCCAGAGCAACCTACGAGCCATCGCAAAGAGGAGCGACTGAGCTGGAGATTGCCCCGGAGCCAGAGCCACATGGACCGTCCGACCAGGTGCGAGAGCCGGCTACATCGCAAGCGACAGTGGAAGTTACAGTGGAGCGTGAGGGTGCTGAAGGAAGCCCCGCCCACTGCACCGCCGCTGAGGGTGAGCAGTCACAGGACTCTGAGGACTTAATAAATTGGGAAATTCATGCAGACATGCCTTCCATGCTCACGCCGTCATCTGAAGCCTCTAACTACCCAGAATTGCCTCCGCTGGTCCCGTCCAGCCCACCTTTGCCTCCGCTGGTCCCGTCCAGCCCACCTTTGCCTCCGCTGGTCCCGTCCAGCCCACCTTTGCCTCCGCTGGTCCCGTCCAGCCCACCTTCGCCTCCGCTGGTCCCGTCCAGCTCAGAGCCTCCCGAGTGCCCCCTAGAGCCCGCGCTACAAGAGCGCCGCCCAGTGCCTGCACCAAGAAGGCACCTCCCTGTCTCCGCGCTGCAAGAGCGCCCCTTTGAATCCGCGCTGCAAGAGCGCCCCCTTGAATCCGCGCTGCAAGAGCGCCGCCCAGAGTCTGTACCTGCAAAGCGCCCTCCAGTGCCGGCTCCTCGAAAGTACTCCACAAGGATTAGCCCGGAGGCTCAAAAATGCCCACCCTCCCACCCGCTCCTGCCTTCTCCTATCATCCCAGCTACCTCAGCCCCGCCACCGCTGCATCCTGGCAGCCCCTCTGCTCACCCTCAGCCCACCATCTGTGCGGTGGGATCGCCGCGGGTCTGCCTGTCTCCATCGGCGTCGTGGCTGGGGGATCCCTCGTCTTCGCCTCCAGCCTCTGAATCCTGGACTCCACCTCGGCCCTCCGACCCGTCGGCTCCACCTCAGCTCCTAGCTCCCTCATCTCCACCGTCGCCCGTCGGCCCACCAGCTCCACCGGGCTCCTTCGTCCCTCCGGCTCCGCCTTGGTCGGTCGTCATCCCGCCATCGCCTCAGGACTCCACTCCTCCGGCTGTGCCTCGTCGCTCCGTCCCACCGGCTCCGTTGGGCTCCTCCCTCCCTCCAGCTCCACCTTGGTCCTCAGTCGCTCCGGCTCCACCGCGTGCCTCCGGATCTCCGCCTCCGCCTCGGTCGCCGGAGCCCTCGGCTCCACCTTGGCCCTCCGGATCCTCGGCTTCGCCCGGACTCATCTGCTCTCCGGCTCCGGCTCGGGCTCCTCATCCACCTGCTCTGCCGCCGTCGGTCGGCCCCATGGAGTCGGCGGCCATTCCTCCTCCATGGCTCCTCCCTCCGTCGGCTCCACCCTGGGCCATCGTCATGGCTGTGGCCTGGGTCCTGCCGGGCTCCTCCTGCTCCGGATCCCTCCTTCCTCCGTCCTGGCTCCTCCCTCCATCTGACCCGCCCTGGAATCTGGTAGTCGTCCTCCTCCCGGGTGTCCGTCCTCCGCCCGAACCTCCTCCGGTATTGCCTGCCTTCCTGCCAGCCTTTCGCCACTCCCCTTTTCCTTCCCCTTCTACGGCGCGGGGACGCGCCTTCCGGGAGGGGGGCGAAATGTCACGCCCCTGGACTTTTGTTTGTGTTTTCTTTCCCCATGTGTGACCTAGTTTCTGCCATTTGCCAATTATCAGTTAATCACCGTCATTGTGTTCACCTGTCTGCCACTCGTTATCTCCACTATATTAGTTGCTGTCCTTTTGAGTTCCAGTGGTTGGTTATTGTTGATGTTACCCTGTGTGTGTACCTCCTCATCTTAAGTTCCATTAAATCTCTCATTCCCGTTGTTACCTTCGTCTCCGCTCATCTTATGTGTCCACCGCTCACAACCGTGACAACATTACCATTCATAAGCTGCTTCATACTTTTGTGGAAAAAAACTGCATTTTTCTGAAATAGAAATCTTTTGTAACATTATAAATGTCTTTACTGTCACTTCAGATCAATGTGATGCATCCTTGCTGAATAAAAGTATTAATAAAATGCATATAATAAAGCTGTTTAAGTATTACTCTTTGCTAGTTCATGATACCTAATGCATTGTTAACATATTGAACTCTCTGGTACTACAACTTCATATTAACGTAAGCTATGTATTTCTCCCAAAAAAGACATTTTCTTTACATTTAATGCCTGCACATACTTGCATACAAATGCACTCAGACGACACAGATGCATTCATGAGTTTTCCTCTTTAATTTCATATCCCTTTGATAAGACCATAAGATTTTTCCAGGGCTGAAAGTGCCCAAAAAACACACTGTACACACTTTACAAGGGAAACCACAACTCAGGCAAAACAGAAAAAAAAAAAAAAGTCCTTTAAATTACACCATCTCTCACAATTTCATCTTTTAGGAAAAATATAAATATATATTTTTTCATCTCTTTTCTGTCTCGCGCCACTATGGTACAGATCCGTAGCCCAGGCGAAAGCCATGGCACTCTCTCTTCAGCCAATCAGATCGCAGTCAGTTGAAGGCAGTAGCAGCAGCGCTGAGACACATATTAACAAAAGGTCTTGCAGTTAATAAATAAGCAACTGGGTTTGTGTCAATTCAGCATGCAATCTACACACAGTTTTGGGAGAACAGGAAAGATGGATTCGATCAGTGCTTTGTGTGAACATCAGGAACACGTCGAGAACATCAATGCAAAAACTATGGCTTACTACAAGACTGCTACGATCAGGAGAAGATCCGAATACCAGTGTTTTAACATGTCAGACGCTTCAGTGCACGTTTGAGGGAACACACTGGGATTAAATGCATTTCAAAGGTGCAATGTGAAGGGAAACGCTAGCAATATATAGACAACACGTCAAGATAATACTTTAACTCTTTCTAAACCAGTGCTTTGGCAGCTCATTGAAGAAACATTTCAGGTTCAACACAAGATTCACTATCAAGTGCATCGGCGAATGTTGACGATTACAAGAGAAAATCATTTTGATTAGTCCATCAGTTTGAAAAATAGACATTTTACAGAAAAAAAATTAAGCCTGTTTTTAGGACTATTATTTTGCATTGTGACAACTGTCATGACAATTAAGCACATTTTGCTCCTCAAACCTTCCATTATTTTCATTATTTTTATTATTATCAGTATATTAAATTCTGCTATCATGTGCTTTTCTCACATTACAATTATGTGAATTTGGAAGAGAAATGTGCTTAATTGTCATGCAAATTTCAGAATTCAAAAACAAACAAACAAAAACTAAAGTATGTTTTACATAAAGGAAATTTTTTAGGACTTTTATTTTGCATTGATATTATTTTCAGAAAAATTAAGCATATTTTGCTCCCCATATTTGCATTTTAATTCCTATGATTCTCATGATTGTAAAACAATTTTTTTTATTTTATCAGTATCAACGTAGTACAACAAATACTACTATTATGTGGATTAATATTTACAAATCGTGAGAATTTGGAACATAATTAAATCAGTATCAAGGCAGTATAAAAAAAAATACTAACATGATGTGTATAAATTTTTAAATTTTAAATTTTTAACTTTTTTCACAGACTTTTTAATAGAAAAAACATTAATGGTCCTAAATGGGCTTAATTTTTTTAATTCACCCTCTTGACTGTTTACACAGTCAAAATGATTTTCTGTTGTAATCAACATTACACCAAATGTATTATGATTTGTATTGAACTCCTGAATTCCTTCAAAGGTACTTTATGATCACTTTTATTAATCATATGTCAATAAAACGATAACATGCATGATTATGTTTCACTTCTGCTTTAATTTCCTGTAAGTCAGAGTCAAATCTAACTGCCACCGTATCGCCGATCAGCATCAGATCAGAGTACGATGAGCAGACCACAGCACCGCACGAGTCTAGTATGAAATGGAGAATGAGTCTGCAGATGTTTTACTAACCGCTGTTCATCCGCAGTGAATCTCACAGGTCTGGGTCACATTTCACTCTAAAATCAGATTACAAAAGATTCAATTCATTTTTCCATGAAAATCTTTTGCATTATGACACAATTTTCATGATAATCAAGCATATTTCTCAGAATTGGGCTTTACAGTAAAGAGAAATCCGGTGAAATACGACCTGGACGTGATTGGACAGCTTTCGTGAGATTCACCTTGAAAACATCCAGACTGTTGCGAGTCGAACTAGCTCTGCGATCGAGTGTATGTGTGTGTGTGTGTGTGTGTGTATCAGTGCCCGCATACGCTTCGCCTGCGTCTTTTGGAGGAGAATTTCCTGCGAGAGTATTTCTGAGACGCTACGCGGATGACAGATTTCCAACGAAAGATGTGTGATACTAAGGGTTCAAATATCGCAAATAACGTTTTTTTTCCCCAAAACACTGAATTCTGATTGTCTGGAGGTCATAAAAAAATCCAAACACACACGTACAAAAGAAAAGAAAAGAATAAATAGTACAAATGTATTCAATGTTTCGCCCGCTCTTTCAGTTCTGGAAGTCCTGAATTCATAGTCAAATCATTCGCGCTGAATCCAAAGCAGTCGCTGAATTCTTTGTAGTGTTTGCGTGATCTTTTGAAATATCGGGATGGGGTGGATATGTACAAACACCAGTGCAGTAAACCGTCTAACTCATCCGTGCATCTGGCGCTCTTAAAGTGTAAACAGCATTTGATTCAGATCGTTCTTTGTGAACAAGTACGTCCAGACCATGTGAAGCGCTCCTGTTCACCTGTTTCACAGTCTGAAGACGTTTTTTGGTAAACTGCTCCCCTTCAGAAACGCCGTCTGAAGTCCAGGGGCTTGTTTCTGTATTCCTGTAAGCGCTTGCTTCCTCTCCTCCAGCCGCTGCCTGACTTCCTCGTCCTCCATGTTCGCTGAAGCGTGTCTCTCTGTGCCGGATGGGAGGATGGGAGGTGAGATGATGGTATAACGGCGGTGAGGTGTTCAGGAAGCTGACGGAGGTATCAAGACTCCTCGGTGTCCACCGGGACAGGTTGTGATGGTTTATTCAACACCGCTTCAGCTTCATCATACAACTGCAGACAGGAAAGATCAACGTCACAACGCTAGTCGTCGACTGATATGGGGTTTTACAAGGCATAACGTTCTATTGGAAATTTGCTATAAAATATTTACATTTAGACTACCAAGGCTCACTCAGGCTGCATTTATTTGATCAAAAATACAGTAATATTGCAAAATACTATTAGTTTCAAATAACCGTTTTCCATTTGAATATATTATAAAATGTAATTTATTCCTGTGATGCAAAGCTGAATTTTCATCATAATTACTCCAGTCTTCAATGTCACATGATCCTTCAGAAATCATTCTGATATGCTGAAACATTTCTTATTGTTATCAAAATTGAAAACAGTTGTGCTGCTTAGTATTTTTCCTGATATATCTTTGACGAATATTAAGTCAGCATTTATTTGATATAATAAATTATCTTGATACACTTTCAAATAAATCTTGCTAAAACTTGAAAAAGATAAACCCAACTTCATCTAGAAGAGAACCCTGTGTCAGAACTGATGTCATTTTTAAATCGATACTAATAAATTTTTTATTTATTAAAAAACCAAAACAAATAATAAGAATATGAATGGGAATATACTTCAGAGAAATTTTACTCATAAGAATTCCTAGGGGTGCCAATAATTGTGTCCAACGTGTATTTGAGAAAAACATTTATTTCATAATGATATTTCCCCCCATTTTAAATTCTTATTATCCAATGATAGGTTAGATTTTTGTGAATTTTTTTTTAAATAAAAGATCAAAAGGATTAACAATGCAGATTCATTTTTACAGCCGCCTTTGATCATATTTACCAAGGGTGCCGATATTTTTGGCCATATTATATATGCATATAAAATTTTAATTTACTTCATAAAATGTCTTTATAGCTTATATGATATTATAGCTTTAAATACTGGAGGTCCCTAGTATGGCTGCGAGTCTGTGAACAGATGTAGAAGCTACAAACTAACGTTTCTGAGCAATATGAACTCAGAGTCCTTTGGTTCAGATGCTCTAGGAAGTATTTTGGTGGAGATTTGTTCTAAAGGCTTTCAGGAGAGAAACCGTACCGGAATGAACTGCACATCCTGGAAGAGCTCTTGGATGAAGCGGCGTGAAGCCAGACGAAACATGCAGTTGGCCAGCAGGAAGGAGACCTCCGAGTACAGGCAGATGTCATCAAACGTGAAGGGAAATTTCTCTTTAATCCTGCAGAGGGCAGCAGAGGGTTACGCATGTATAAAACAAACACAAAACACACACTCACACAGTATTTCTCGGGTGTTCTTACGTGAGCAGTCCGGTTTCGTGTCCTTTGGTGCCGACTGAAGAGCTGAGGTTGATGACGAGTCGCAGAACCTCTTTCCTCAACAGAACTCTGCAGGTCGGTCCGTCCTCAGATATCGCCTTTCCACCTATATGAACACACACGTTTGCTTCTCTGTCATGGACTTTTCATTGACCTCCATTGCTTTGATACTGAACAACTGATATTTTCTCCTGTCTCCTAAACATTTACATTTGGACACATTTAGTTTGTTTATTGTTAATCCCTCCACAACGTAGCTGATTTTGGTTATTACTTTATTTGTAAAGTTCACTTTACTTTTACTTTATATGCTAAACAAATATCTACTAAAAAGTAGATGTATTTAATTAGATATGATCCCTTTTATACAATTTGTTAACAAGTAGATGAGTGAAATGTCAAATAATGATGACTGTGAGGTCCCTGAAATAATAGTTTTACATTTTTATTGATTGATTTATTTAAAAAACAATAACAGATACTGTTCTGATAAATTTAAGTCAGTTTCATATATTTATTATTATTATCCTTATTAGTATTACTTATTTTATTTATTTGTTATATCTATGTAAATTTAATTATACTCGTTGGGGTGGAAAAGTTTCAAATGTTTTGTATTTTGTGTTGCTGCTTTGGATAGTATAAGAAAACTGAATAAAAAAAGAACTGAAAAAACTAAACATCTATCAGTTATCTAGACAAAAACAACATTTAATTTGACACTAATAAAAAGATTTTGTTAAAAAAAAAACATTACAGATGCTGTAATTGATTTTGTTTATTATTATTATTGTCATCCTTAATAATAATATTACTTATAATAATAATAACAACAACAGCAGCAATAAAATATTTTAAATTCAATTATTACATATACTGGGGTTGAAAAGTTTGGAAAGAACAACAAAAATGAATAAAAATAGAATTGGGAAAAAATGTGGCCGTTACCAATTACCTAGATTAGAAAAAATAAATACAATAATAATAATAATAATAATATTTTATATATATATATATATATATATATATATATATATATATATATATATATATATATATATATATACACACACACACACACACACATTTATTTTTATATATTTAACAAAATAAAATAATAATTATACATACACTATTCTGATAATTATTATTTTCTTATGTATAATTATTTGATTTTTTTATACATGCAAGGATGGGAATGTTGTAATTGTTTTGTATTGTCCCAATTCAATACAAAAAGAACGTTAAAAAAATAAAAAATAAAAAAAATGAACACTTCACTCTTTATCTAGACACTATTTCAAACAAAACCTTTGTCAGAAAAAAAAGATTTAATTTGACACAATTGAAAATGTTGCACCATTGTACACGTGGATGTTCACTGATGTCCCTTCAACTTCCACAAATTTTCAACGCACTAAACAACTCCAGAAAAAATGGTTGTGAGAAGCTGTGTCTCAGGTAAAACAGAAGGTCTTATTCTCACCCAGAATGAGCTCTGCGCTGGGAGTGCTGCTGGCCGAACCCTGACTGACCGCCGCGTCGCTGCAGCCCGAGATCCCCGAGAACTTGGACTGGGCGACCACCTCCAGGTGATTATGGGAAGGCTGGCTGTGCCACTGAGAGAAACCATCAGACAGATCTGCCAGAGAGAGCAGTCAGGTATGAGGAACAAAAGGAACTAAATTACTCATTTTTACCCAAATCTGGGCTTTGAACCTACAACCTTTCCAGTTACAACCAGATCAAGTTACTCCATTTACTAACACTCACAGTCTCCCATACTTCCTCATAATCAGTGATTCCTTTCAGAAAGCAGCAGGTTCACAAAATTGAAATGAGAAAGATATTTTATGAAGCTGAAATTCTCTGCTAACGTGTGTTTGCTCACCTGTGCGTGTGTGTGTGTTGTTCAGGTGGGTGTGTGAGTGTGAGCCGAGGACGGTGATGGCGCAGCAGTAGAGGCAGTTCTGCTCCGTGTGCTCCTGTAGGCCTGTACTCTCATCGGCTCCCAGCAGGTGGTGCTGCTCCGACCGGCTGCTGTTTAACAGCTCTGTTATACTCATCTGCTGCTTCAGTGGAGGACCACGACACGGTTCTAAGAAACCCACAAGAATAGACACAAGAAACATGCAGATTTGTTTAATATAATAATTCATTTACTTATAATTTTATACACAATTATTTTGGGGTCTGTAAGATTTTTTTATAAGAAGTAATACTTTTCTTCAGCAAGGACACATTAAGTTGATCTAAAGTGACAGCAAAGAGCGATATAATGTTAAAATATTGATTTATATTTCAAATAAATGCTGTTCTTTTAAACCTTTTCATCAAAGTCATCAAAGAATCCTGAAAAAAATGTTTCTCTGTTTCCACAAAAAAATTATACATTAATAATAAGAAATGAGCAGTAAATCAGCATATTAGAATGATTTCTGAAGGATCATGTGACACTGAAGACTGGAGTAATGATGCTGAAAATTCAGTTTTACATCACAAAAATAAATTACATTTTAAATTATATTCAAATAGAAAACAGTTCCTTAAAATTTTAAGAATATTTCTTAATATTACTAATATTATTGTATCTTTGAACAAAAATGAAGAGCAGAAGAGACTTCAAAAACATTTTAAAAAAAATATCTTACCAACAACCAACATTAGAAGGGGACTGAATTTCTATTTAATTATAACAAAATAATTGTATTATTATTATTATTATTATTATTATTATTCCTCCTCCTCCTCCTACTAATAATAATAATAATAATAATAATAATAAATACAGAAATATAAGGGCGATGCTTTAAGCAGTCATACCATCAGATTCTCCAAAAAGAAACTTGGATTTTTCTCCAGCAGGGGGGCTTGTTCTCTTCTGGAAATATGGTGTTTCTTTAATCTAAAAAAAAAGTAAAATCTTAAATGTAAACAAACATTTTACACTTGTAATTAAAAATACAGGGGAAAAAAACAAGCAAAGAACAGTGCTTTTGACATCCGTATTTTACATTGTTTGGTCACTAAAACTAGGCTCCCTGGTTTAATGCAAATATATTTGGGTATTTTTATCATATAACATGTGTAAATAACAAATAATAAGAAAGTCTAATCATGAAAATGACCACACGCTTGCTTCTCCTAAATAAGTCACACAATATCAGAGTTATACCCACAGTGAGGGCAAAAAAAAAAAGTTTAAATGACTGCACCTTCAAATGAACCAACACAATGAAAATTGAATCAGATTCGCATGAGCCTCTATACACTCCACAGATGCATTACTAAAAGTTCACATGGTGATGACACAACAAAATGTACCTGAAACATGTGGTTGATGTCCAGGGGCAGCGCCAGGCCGATGTAGTCCTCACTGCAGCCGAAGGTGGCGCTAGAGACCATGGAGCGCAAGGAAGAGGAGCGCTGCAGGGTGGAGTGATTGATCGGACTCAATAAGTCCTCCTTATCCAGAGACGCAAAACTCAGAGCTTTCAAAAACCTGAGAGGAGAGCAAACACAAGCACACCCACTGCAAAACATTAGCTTTAATCCTATAAATCTTCAGCTAGACTTTCATTTTTATTAGCACACAAAAACAAACTAAATAGTATACATTACACTAGAGCTTACCAAATCATAGTATGAAGAAACTAGTAAGACAGGACTACAAATACTGTAAATTGAGGTAGGTGGAATTGGATTCCCAGCAGTAGATTGAGCATCCCGGTTTAGCACTACATTAACAAGGTTTCCTAAAGGACTGTTTCCACAAACATCTAACGGAGTCTTAGAGGTGCATTAGTATCAAGTCACTCACCCATCATCAAATGTGAATGAATGAGTGAAAGATGGTGAAACTAGACGGGGGAAAATGACAGTGGATCTGTAGTTGCATGGGATGGGATGTTGCCTTGTACTCTACAGTATTTCTAAAATGGAAACTCTACGGCGGGTCCAAGCTAATGAGGGGATCCTACTCTCTCTACCCACCATGGGACAAGAGTTCTGGGCACTCTGCGGTGGGAGCTGAACGGCCCAGAATACCTTTTCCCAGAACACCTGAGAACCAGCAAAAAACACCCCGAAATTCAATTGCACTTTCATACACTGAACAAAATTATAAACGCAACACATTTGTTTTTCAGAACATTCAATTCATGGGCAACAGCTCTGGTGGACATTTCTGCAGTCAGCATGTCAATTGCACGCTCCCTCAAAACTTGCGACATCTGTGGCATTGTGCTGTGTGATAAAACTGCACATTTTAGAGTGGCCTTTTATTGTGGCCAGCCTAAGGCACACCTGTACATTAATCATGCTGTCTAATCAGCATCTTGATATGCCACACCTGTGAGGTGGATGGAGTATCTCGGCAAAGGAGAAGTGCTCACTAACACAGATTTAGACAGATTTGTGAACAATAATTGAGAGAAATAGGCCTTTTGTGTACATAGAAAAAGTCTTAGATCTTTGAGTTCAGCTCATGAAAAATGGGGGCATTCATAATTTTGTTCAGTGTATATAGGTCAATGAAAAAAAAAAAAGCTGTTAAGAAGTCATATTTCAACCCAAACAAACAACTCAACAAATATAAATTAATGTATTTGAAATAAAATACATTTAATTATACAAAAGTACTGGTATCTTAAATTATATTTAATTATACTGTAATTTAATTATAATTTATACATGAATTATTATATAATAAGAAAATGAACTTCATTCAGACTCTTTGGACCACTGCATTATCATGACATTTTCCTTAAAATATAAATTTCCCCCCCAAAAAATCCTTATTACAGTAAAATGCCATTTTTGTAATAATAATATATTATAATAAATATATAAAATAAACATACACACACACACACACATATACACACACACACACACACACACACATACATATATAGATAGATAGATAGATAGATAGATAGATAGATAGATAGATAGATAGATAGATATAGATACAGATATGTATAGATAGACACACAGACAGACAGACACACACATACATAATTTTTTAAAATGCATTTATTGATTAATCCTAATGCTACATTTTAGATTCTCATTATTGTGTACTTAATAAATTAATATACAGTTCAGTCATTTTTTAACCATAAATATCATTACAATTTAATTATCATTAACTATCATTCATTTATTAAATATCTTAAGTCGTTGGGGTATATTTGTACCAATAGCCAAAAATACATTGTCCTGGGTAAGGTTAATGCTAGAACAAAATTTCTTGCCAGACATGTTAACAGCGTGATAAACAGATTATAAAATAACTTGCATCATGTTTAGTGTCATGTCATTTCGAATATGCATGTATTTCTTGGATGTCTGATTTGTCTTGTGGTTGTGGTTGGATAAGTTACAAAAATCTCAGAATAAATTGATAAGGTTAGTTTCAGGGTTTAGTCGTTTTACACATGTGGAGGTTTCCCATTTTAAGTGTCTTGATTGGTTACCTATAGAAAGTAGACTAGAACATATTAAATTAAAAATGGTATATAAGATTATCAATAATAGAGTTCCTTTGTATTTTAATGCATTTTTTTCTAGGGTAAATGAGCAACACTGTTATAAAAATAGGCAAAGCCTTGTGGATATTACATTATGTCGTTTTAAAACTATGTATGGTCGTAGGTCTTTTAGATATTCTGGGGCACTTTTGTGGAATAAATTACCCCTGGATATTAATTAGATTTCGAATATGGTTAGTTTTAGTTTAAAAGCTAAAAGCTGGCTATTAAGTAGGTTGTTTTGTTGATGAATTTGTAGTACGTACGTGGTTATTTGTGACTGTAATTTTTGTAAATGTAGAATTTTATTGTAATTTTTGTATTTATAATGCAGTGCCAGTGTACCTGTTGCCCAGAACGGAAACCAGTTTTATTTTAAACTTTGTGTTATCCTTGACGAATTGATTGTATTCACTACTTTTTTGTCAAATAAAAAGAAAAAGAAAAAGAGAAAATTGTATTGGTCAAAATAATCAATTTTTCTTTTATGCCAAAAATCATTAGCATATTAAGTAAAGATCATGTTCCATGAAGATATTTTGTAAATTTCTTACCGTAAATATAAAAAAAATTAATTTTTGATTAGTAATATGCATTGCTAAGAACTTAATTTAGACAACTTTAAAAGCGATTTTCTCAATATTTAGATTTTTTTGTACCCTCAGATTCCAGATTTTCAAATAGTTGTATCTCGGCCAAATATCGTCCGATCCTAACAAACCATACATCAATGGAATGATTATTTATCCAGCTTTCAGATGATGTATAAATCTCAATTTTGAAAAATTGACACTTAAGACTGGTTTTGTGGACCAGGGTCACATATAAAGGTTTTAGAGCAACATATGCTCCCCTCCAGATGATGTCTATTTCAGGGAAGCCCTTGTGTATTTCAGCAGGACAAGTCATGTCATCTTTATTTATATAGCGCTTTTAACAATACAGATTGTGTCAAAGCACTTAACAGTATCAAATTGGAGGATAGAGTGTCAGTAATGTATAATGATAAGATTAAACACTCAATTTTCTCAATTTTCAGTTAAAGGCGTTTCATTATTGAATTCAGAGATGTCATTGTCTAGCTCAGTTTAGTTTAAATAGTATCTGTGCAACCAAATCAACGATAATTGCTAGAAATTAAGTGTCCCCAACTGAGCAAGCCAGAGGCGACAGCGGCAAGGAACCAAAACTCCCTCTGAGACAGAATGGAGAAAAAAACCTTGGGAGAAACCAGGCTGAGTCGGGGGAGCAGTTCTCCTCTGACCAGACGAAACCCGCAGTTCAATTCCAACCTCAGCCATGTCAGATTGTGTAAAGGACTTATCTGATTCCCGTGGTCTTGTCCCGATGGAGCATTTTAATTGAGAATTTAACATTTTTTATATTTGTGTTTTATTCATTATTTGAAGTTTTTCATTTATATGATTTATTCATTTGCTATAATTGTAATGTATAGTTTAATGCATTTATTGTTTCTCTGTGTATTTTTATGATATATATTTGTTTGTTTGTTTATTACACAGGTGCTGGTCATATAATTAGAATATCATCAACAAGTTGATTTATTTCACTAATTCCATTCAAAAAGTGAAACTTGTATATTATATTCATTCATTACACACAGACTGATATATTTCAAATGTTTATTTCTTTTAATTTTGATGATTAGAGCTTACAGCTCATGAAAGTCAAAAATCACTATCTCAAAATATTAGAATATTTACATTTGAGTTTGAATAAATAACCATCCCTACAGTATAAATTCTGGGTATCTCTTGTTCTTTGAAACCACATTAATGGAGAAGACTGCTGACTTGGCAATGATCCAGAAGGCGAACATTGACGCCCTCCACAAAGAGGGTAAGTCACAGAGGGTCATTACTGAAAGGTGTGGCTGTTTACAGAGAGCTGTATCAAAGCATATTAAATGCAAAGTTGACTGGAAGGAAGAATTTGGGTAGGAAAAGGTGCACAAGCAACAGGGATGACCGCAAGCTTGAGAATACTGTCAAGCAAAGCTGATTCAAACACTTGTGAGAGCTTCACAAGGAGAGAACTTTGGACCACTGAGCCCTCTTTTCAGATGAAAATAAATTTTACATTTCATTTGGAAATCAAGGTCCCAGAGTCTGAAGGAAGAGTGGAGAGGCACAGAATCCATGTTGCTTGAAGTCCAGTGTGAAGTTTCCACAGTCAGTGATGATTTGGGCTGCCATGTCATCTGCTGGTGTTGGTTCACTGTGTTTTCTGATGTCCACAGTCAACGCAGCCATCTACCAGGAAATTTTAGAGGACTTCATGCTTCCTTCTGTTGACAAGCTTTATGGAGATGCTGATTTCATTTTCCAGCAGGACTTGGCACCTGCCCACACTGCCAAAGGTACCAAAAGCTGGTTCAATGACCATGGTGTTACTGTGCTTGATTGGCCAGCAAACTCGCCTGACCTGAACCGGTATTGTCAAGAGGAAGATGAGAGACACCAGACCCAACAATGCAGAAGAGCTGAAGGCAACTATCAGAGCAACCTGGGCTCTCGTAACACCTGAGCAGTGCCAGAGACTGATCGACTCCATGCCACGCCGCATTGCTGCAGTAATTCAGGCAAAAGGAGCCCCAACCAAGTATTGAGTGCTGTACATGCTCATACTTTTCATTTTCATGCTTTTCAGTTGGCCAGGATTTCTAAAAATCCTTTCTTTGTATTGGTCTTAAGTAATATTCTAATATTTTGAGATACTGATTTTTGACTTTCATGAGCTGTAAGCTCTAATAATCAAAATTAAAAGAAATAAACATTTGAAATATATCAGTCTGTGTGTAATGAATGAATATAATATACAAGTTTCACTTTTTGAATGGAATTAGTGAAATAAATCAACTTTTTGATGATATTCGAATTATATGACCAGCACCTGTAATTTAAATTATAGAGAACATTTGGCGCATCATTAAATGAAAACTACGTCAAAGACGACCACAATCTCTTCAGCAGCTGGAAACCTGTATCAGGCAAGAATGGGACCAAATTCCAACAACAAAACTCCAGAAACTCATAACCTCGATGCCCAGATGACTGTTTTGAAAAGAAGAGGACATGCTACACTATGGTAAACATGCCCCCGTCCTAACTATTTTGAGACCTGTAGCAGGCATCAAATTTGAAATGAGCTCATTTAGTGGATAAAAGTAAAATTTCTCCGTTTAACATTTGTTATGTTCTCTATGTTCTATTGTGAATAAAATATTGGCTCATGTGATTTGAAAGTCTTTTAGTTTTCATTTTATTAAAATTTAAAAAACGTCCCAACATTTCTGGAATTTGGGTTGACCTCCAAGATTAAAAAACGAGTAGTTTAGTAGTTAAATGAAAGATGAAAAAGCAGAAATAAATTCTGTGTACCTGCGTGGTGTCAGCCGAGAGTCGAGGCTGCGTGTTTTCATGGTGATGGTATCTGTAAACAGCACGTCTTTAGCGGGAGACGCCAGTGCTTCGTTGTGTGAGAGAGATGGGTGGATCCTCTGCTGCTGCAGGCGTTTCAGCGTGGCGTATCCCAGCGCGTCACGCGGGCTCGTGTACATATAGCTGCAGTCCACCAGGCTCTTAATGGTGGCAACGGAGGGCGACTTCAGCGACTGTGCCCTGCGTGGCAGCGTGTGCGACGACCCAGGAGGAACCAGCGAGGTGGAATTAGACTTGGACAACAGGATGTGGTTGTGGTTAGACTGAGGACTGAGTGAGTGTTGCATTTTTACAGTTTTGGCGCTGACCACCGTGTTGAGGCTGGCGCAGTCTGTGTCCATGGAGATGGAGGAGGCGGGCTCTCGGGAGGGGGAGGAGCTCATGGAGCTGATGCCACTGGTGGTCGTGTCTGTGTTGAAGCTATGACTGCGGCTCTTAAACGTGCCGCCACCGGGCAGTACAGACGCACCGTCGCAAGTCAAACGCTCCCTGCTACTCCGCTCCCTCTGACTGTCACCCGGGGTCACGGCCTTATGTTGACCTCTGCCTTCCAAATCCGAGCATCCCTCAGTGCCATACGGCTCTGCTAGTGCTTTTATACCCACAAACGAAGTTTCGAGGCTGACCGTTGGGCTGCGAGGCATGCGACTGCCATTATAAAAGACTTCGCTCTGCCCCGAGTGGCCAGGAGAGTAGTTCGAGGGCTCTGTTACGGTCCGATTGCGCCGCATGAGCCGGAGCTCCTCGGGAGATTTTCCCACGTTTGTTGTGCCTTTAGTGTCACTGGGGCTCCGTCCTTTCTTACTGGGGAGAGACAGGGAGTTCAGAAAGCGAGTTCGGAGATGCGAAGGGGTCAGGATGGTGAAGGGGCTTCTGTCCTTTGAGGTTTTTGTGTGTATACCGAGAGAAGAGTCCTCGTACATGTCCAATCCCTCACGATCATCGTCCATGAAATACAAACCTAAGTGAGAGTGAAATATTACAATGGATGTAAAATGCAAAATAATGGATTACAATGACTACTTACGCATTCATTTGTGTGCATGTTTTAACTAAAACTACTAAAAATGGTCTCAAGTGAAATAAAGCTGAAATAAAATAAAACAAATATTAGATAAAAAGCTTTCAGCTGAAGTGCTAAAATTAGCAAAACTAAAACATAAAAAAAAGAAAAAAAAGCATAATTACTAAACCTAAAATTAAAATGAACACTGATAATATAAAAAAACTAATTCAAGTAATACTAAAATAATACTGATTACAATCAGCAGAACAATTAAATTAATTAAATTATGCACAAAAAAGTAAACACACTGCAAAAAATAATCAGTATATAATCTAAAAAAAACAAAAAAAACAGCTCTCTAGCTTGCTTCCAAATCAAGTTTATTATGAATATTATATTATATTACGAATATTGTTGCCTCTTGGACAAATTTTTTTTTAAGTTGCTTTGAATAAAATGTATGTTAATGTAAACATCCTTTAAACAGGGTCAATTTACTTGATATAAATACAAACTAAAAAAAAAAATACTTAAAAACATTTTCAGATAATTAATCTTGAAAGAGTCATTTTTTATCTTACTCCATTGGCATATTTAGTGAATTTAAAAATAAGAAAAACAAGAAGTGTAATTGACAATAGATTCTCTGTAAATAATAATGCAACTGCTCTAAAAGTAAATGTATCTAGTTCAGTTTAGATATTTTACATGCAAACAAGGGGGAAAAACAGATCAAGAAATATTTCCATGTTGATATTTTAAGCACGTGCACTGACTCACTGGGCTGACTTTCACTCTCGCTGTTGTGGCGTGAGCTGGTGGACTCGGAGTTGAGGCTGAGCGTGCTGGGCACAGATGACAGTTCGCTGGGCAGCGGAGCGTCCACTTCATCAGGGACGACGGGCCACTGGTGTCTGCGGCTGTGCCGAACGGAGTCCCATCCCAAAGCCTTCAGCACATCACTGCCCTGCCGCGTGCGACTGATCACACCCAGCACATACACACACGTACTGCACAGACAGCACTACTTGTTACTTACTGGGTATATGATGCAAGGTTATTTAAATGTTATTTGCCCTACTGATATTTTAGTTCGAGTGAGAGTGTCAAAACAAAAAGGAGGAAGTTTGTAAAATATGAACAAAGAGCTGTGGACAGGGCAAAAAAAAAAAAAAAAGCTATTTGACTTACAATTTCCAAATCATCCATTTGAGATGAGACTGTTTTGTTGTTTTGTTAAAGGAACACTCCACTTTTTTTGGAAATAGGCTCATTCTCCAACTCCCACAGAGTTAATAAGTTGAGTTTTACCGTTTTTGAATCCATTCAGCCGATCTCCGGGTCTGGCGATAGCACTTTTAGCATAGCTTAGCATAGATCATTGAATCCTATTAGACCAGTAGCATCGCGTTCAAAAACGATCAAAGAGTTTCGATCGTTTTCCTATTTAAAACTTGACTCTTCTGTAGTTATATCGTGTACTAAGATCGGCGGAAAATGAAAAATTGCGATTTCCTAGGCTTTTATGATTAGGAACTACTCTCATTCCTGCGTAATAATCAAGGAACTTTGCTGCCGTAACATGGCCGCAGCAGGCGCAGTGATATTACGCAGCGCCTGAAAGTAGTCCCCAGCTACCTTGATCGTTTTTGAATGCGATGCTACTGGTCTAATCGGATTCAATGATCTATGCTAAGCTATGCTAAAAGTGCTATCGCCAGACCCGGAGATCAGCTGAATGGATTCAAAAACAGTAAAACTCAACTTATTAACTCTGGGGGAGTTGGAGAATGAGCCTATTTCCAAAAAAAGTGGAGTGTTCCTTTAAAAACTACCAGGGTTGGTACAATATTTTTTACGTTTCTGAAAAGTCTCCTATCCTCACCAAGGCTGCATTTATTTGATTAATTATACAGTGAAAACACTGTGAAATACTATTACAATTAAAAACAACAACAACAACAACAACAACAACTATTTGAATATATTTTAAAATGTATTTTATTCCTCTGATGCAAAGCTGAATTTTCAGCATCATTCCTATACTTCAGTCTTGTCGTCTTGGGTATGAATATATATTGGATGACACTATGTTATGTATTGGCCCACAGGATATGTAATGTTCCCACACATGCTGCCCATAGGCATCAAATGTTGTAAATAACCAAATACGTTCCTATATTAAGCAGTCTTACCCACGTATGGACAGAACCTCACAGTGCTGAGCCAGAGCAATAATATCTGGAATCACGTTCTCCTCTTGTAGGAGGTTCAGACCCCAGTTTGAGCTGCCAATGTTGCCCTGAAATATTTAAAATAACAAATTGTAAAACCGTAAACTTGCATAAAATTACACCAGAGACATTCAAGGAGATCCTAATACAAACGGTATGCAAAAACTATCACTGACCAGAGCCCATAGCGCCGCCTTCAGCTGTTTAATGCCTTCCCATTTATCCAACACAGGAGATCGGACTGTGTAGCTGAGATCTGGGATAATACCCTAACAAACACACGCAAATAACACATAAGTGCACAAAAATAAACAATGCTATTCAGCCATAGCAAGCAGCGTGAGTGTAGCTGGGTACCTGAGCTTCCAGCAGCAGGCATCCGGTTTTATCATGAACCAGCTGCCCATATAAATGCACAGGGAGAAACACATTTGGCCTCTGTAACCTACAAGATAAATGCTTTGATTAAAAAAGTATACATCCTGTTTATACATATTCATAACGGTGTTACTTTAGCTTCATTTAGAAGCCCTTTACAGGATAAGGAAGGAGTGCTAAAACCTTTGGTTGCTGCGGCGGACGTAGTTGTCTCCGTCGACAGGTTTGCGGTATGTTGTGAGAGCTTCATTCAGCTGCTCCTCAATCATGTCCACATACTTTAAATTATACTCCTGCAAAAACACACACGGCTCAATACATCTGCGTTCAAGAGGAACAAACAGACACAGGTGTAAAACCACAGGCTGAGAGAGAGTCAGTGGATTGATGCTTTCACCTTCTGCCATTTATCCAGCTGTTTGTTGACATAGCCTCTTTCATTGAGGTAAGAGAAGCCTTTTGGGATGGACAGGAACCTGCAGAGGAGAGCAGAGAGACATTTAACACATTATATTTATTCTTTTAGCAGATGAGGAGTACAACCACTTATGAGCTTATTTAAATATCTCATTTTTAGTGAAAATGCGTTTTTTTGTTGTTATTCTGTCTCTTACTGTTCAAATAAACCTACAATTAAAATGATAGACTGATCATTTCTTTGTCAGTGGGCAAACGTACAAAACCAGCAGGGGATCAAATATCCCCCCCCCCACTGTATATACATGCATGTGCGTGTATTTATATATACACATAATAAATATACATAGCACACAAACATATATTATGCAAACAAAAACTATTACTTTGGATGCGATCGTTTAATCGTTTGACAACAGAAAAATGGCAAAATGCCATTTTATCAAATGTCAAAGAAATTTGAGATATTTTTTCTATTGGCATGCAGTAAGACCAAAATACAATGACAATTCTATATGACAATTCTATATCACTATAACAGAATATATAATGAATGCATATAACAAAATAGTTATTTTTGCTGGATATTCAACTTAAATTAGGGCTGTAGCTATCGAATATTTTAGTAATCGAGTATTCTACCGAAAATTCTACCGATTAATCGGGTAATCGGATAAGAACTTTTTCTTTATTAAAGAGCAATACTAAATATACAAGAGGAAATAAGACAGGTCTCTTAAAATGAACAAGTAATTTGTTTCCTTTTTAGAAAAATTTACACTTATTGCTGAAATTGCATATAATAATAAATCTAAACCCATTTAGTGCATTTAATTGCCATATTACATTCAAAATACAAATATATATAAAAATATAAAAATCAATTTCAAATTACTTTAAAATGGTAAACACAGTACAACCTAAAACTAAGACATAAATCAAAATAATAGTAATAAAAAAATAATAATAAAACCTAAACATTGTGCTTAACTTAACTTTCAAGTTTCAGCCTAACTATACAGCTCAGCCTTAACTGTCTTCTTAGAAGGCTTTGTGGCTTTTGTAAGAGTCAAAAATTAGTGGGCAGGAAGCTAACGTGGAACAAAAACAAGAGTCCATACACTCAACATTTATTAACACATTTTTCAGCAACATGAATTTAAAGTTATTTGGAGAATAAACCCTCTTAAATGTCTCTCTGCATACTGGTGTGTGTGTAATCCTTTAAAGGAGCATGTGGTTGCAAACACAGTGCACTCTATGCAGTTACAAGGAGGCACCGAAATGAAAATTCTGGACTGAAATAGAGAATTCTGGATGTGCTTGGTTGAAAACCGAAAATGCTTTGTAATAATGATTTATTTTATTCAATAATATAAAGTAGTTTTATAAGACTTTAATTTAACTCAATTTTAATGACAGAATTTAAAAAACAAAAGCCAATAAAATAACCACACTTTTATTGAAAGAAAATTGGACAGGAAATATATTAATATTAAATATCAATGTATTATTTTTTTATTCAGTTCTATGCAACAGAATCAGACATAACTGTTGTTGTTGTTTTTGACTAATTATCCAAATAAATGTATAGTCCTGCAGACAGGGTTTTTGCTTTCTCAAAATGCGGCGGAGGTGGTACCATCCTGATCATGTGTGTTGTGCACACAATGTACCCACCCTTCAAGTGGAAATGCACACTTTTTACACGCAACATATTTTACGTGTTATTATAATTATAGCTATGATTAAAGAAAATGACAATTATAAAGTTATGTTTTATTTTCTCTCATCTAATGTTTTATTGTTATTTATTCTTAAAATAGCCTCATGAAATGTTTTATTTTTCCTCAGAAATTCTGTGTTGTGTATCTGGTTATCAAATGAAGGCATAAAACATTAACTTTATTTATCTTTAAATTATTGAAAATTAAACTTTTTGGCAAACAAAGGGGATTTACTATTAAAATTAAAACATGGAAGAAATGTTGTGTGATCATTCCTTAAAAAAAATAAAGTTTTCATAATTTTAGTAGTAGTAGTAGTAGTATGTACATTGAACAATAGTAATATATTTCTGCTGCAATGTCTTCAAATTAAACTGGACTTTTATTTTGACGGGTTGTCGTGAATTCCTTTAAATTTCTGTGTGAATATGATATGACGCTAATGTTACTCAAATGAAACAGCGAAACGCTCATGAAGTGACTCTCAGAGCAGTTCTGGAGATGTTGTTAGTGTGTTTATGTCCTCATTGAGATGGCAGAAGCTGAAATCACTGCGAGCATCACGCGCGCTTCTGTGTGTGTGTGTGTGTGTGTGCTAAAGGAAAACGCGTCTCTGCCATTCATTCATACAGAGATATGATTGCGTAATATGAGTTAATGCTCATCAGATCGCGTAAATCAGTGGGAAATGAATAGAAATGATTCTGTGTACAGAAATATCAAGTAAACGTGTAAAAATATAAAAACCCTGGCAAAGCTATTATTATCAGCGCATGTGAGCAGCATAGCGGAGAGCAGATCAATGAAAGATTTTACCAGCGTTGCCCAGTACAGCTGTACTACAGCATGTCACAGCACGGTAACGCTACTGCAAACAGGAACAAGTATACTACATAGAAATTTCTTATCACGCATTATTTGAGCGGGTTTAGCTTTTCCGGTGAGCATGAGCGGTAAATGAGCAGAATGCACAGCGATAGAGCGGAATATTGAACGGAGTGTCACGCGGCGCAGTGATGAGAGTGAACCCTGAACACTGCTGAGCGGCGCGGCATATATTTTCGGCGGCCGAAAATTCAGTGGATCCCTAGTAAATGGACTAAAACGATTCTTCGAAGCACAAGAATTTGCCTCGATGATTTTTTGTATTCGAGTTACTCGAATTACTCGAGGAATCGTTTCAGCCCTAACTTAAATTGTTTTAAATATCACACAGCCACATAGAAATGCTTACTTTAGGCCCTAATTTTATCAAAAGCAAAAAAGTTTTAGTTATAAAGTTTTAGTGTTGGCCAGAAATAAAAACTAGCTCAGGGATTCCCAAACTTTTTTTTTCAGCTGAACCTCTTTGAGATCAAATATTTATTCGCTTCTCTGATGTTGGTTAATAGTCACATGAAATGGAGGTAAAAAATTATATACATTTCATATTTTTATGAAGTGTTTGATTTTGATCGTTTCATTTTTAAATTATTTATTTTCATTTAACATTTTTATGATTTATTTAATTATCATCATCAACTCACAAATGCTCTGCGGGTCCCTCACCATCACCAGTTCGTGAAACTAGCTAAAAGGTTTCTTTTTAAGCGATACATTTATGCAGTAAACATACTTAAACTGAAAACCAAGACCAGTTTTACCTCAACAGCAGCAGAAGGCCTTTCTCTCCCAGGTGAGACAGAGCAGGTTTCATGTGGATCAGAGCGTGCAGGTTGGCCTGAAGTGATATAACACAGCAGAAACAAAGAGCATTAGAGTTACTGTAAGAAACACTTTAACTGATAAAAACCAATCAGCATCATGGGTAATATTTTATTAAATTAACAAAGTACATTATTTAATGCTTAGCATATCATTACCTAAATATTTAGACATCCATCATACATATTCCTATCTGAAACTACATGAACTAATGATCTGCACTGCATCATTAACTTCCTGCAGCGGCGATGCTGATTACCTTCTCTTCACAGGCTTCATCCAGGATGTCCAGTGCCTCCATGGAGACGGTTTTGTTGTGGTCATGCAGCTGTGTGACTAGCAACTCCATCCCCCAGTTACTGAAGAACTCAACATTAGCACGCAGCAGCACACGCAGGTGTTTGGTGGCGTACAGACGGCAGTTCTGAAACCAGACAAACAGGGAGAATCACTAGAAGTTCATCTGTGATCACTCTATATTCCAGTCAGAACCACTTGAAAAGGTTTTACAAGAATCTCATAGGATGGATATTAGTTATCTACATACAACAAACCTTAAACTTTGTTTGTTTTTATTACTGAACATTACATGCATATTAAAAGGTATGTTGCATTGAATACAAAAAGAAATATATGGAGAATCACTCTAAAATGCATCCAAGATCCATTTAAATTCAAATACAATTAAAATACATTTTACAAATTGCAAATAATTAAGTAATTGTAAAATTAGTGAACATTAATGAATTGCAAATTACTGTATACCATTAACAAAACATCTTTGCATATTACATGTGCATTATTTTGTTGTATTTAAAAGGTAAGTTGGAAATATGAAAATATAAGGACTTTATATTTTTACAAATATAGAAGTACCTATAAGCAAAGCAAAACTTAAATTGTTCTGTAACAGGACAAACAGAGTAAACCAAACTAAAATCCAACAGAGATCCTTTAAAAAAATCAAATATACAGTTAAAATCCACTTTTACAAGAATCTTAAAGGATGAATATCACCATTATCTGCCATATAGCGGCTCTTAAATGTCAAACAAATCTTGTTTGTTTTATGATGTTTTTCAAATGAAAACTTAAAACCAGTGTTATTTTGAATTATTTTTACATTTCCCATTTTCATTTGATTTTAGTGAAAATCTTAGTCATTCTCTTAAGCGTTTTCTTATTTTTAGTATTTTTTTTTTTCTTTTCTTCAAGTAATGAAAATGTTTCTGGTTTTAGACTTGGTAAACTATATCAACCCTGCTGAAATCACAGAAATGCCTTGAATGTGATCTTACATCAGTGGCCGCTGTGAGGATCCTGGACAGAATGACTCGTGCGAGTCCGTCTCTGCTGTAGTCCAGAGTGGAGACCGTTAGTTTCAGCAGGTGATCCTGGTTTTTCATTGAGCACAAGCTCAACAGACTGCACAAAACAAATCAAAAGCAAACACAGTTAATCACACTGCTACTGTGGTACCATAGCATTAACATAACATAAACATATAAATAAATACATAAACAAATAAATAAGTACATTCTATCTGTTTTCTTTTTATTTATTATACAATTAACAAAAGCAAAAAATGCCTCTAAAACTAGCTTGCTCTATTCTATCGGTTTTCTTTTTTTATAATATAATTTTAAAAAACCCTTGCTACGTGTACTGCGTTAAGCTAACTGAGACTTGCTATAGCACTTGCATATCATTGCTCTTTTGTTGATTTTTGATTGCTTACCTTTTGCCTTAATTTGTAAGTCGCTTTGGATAAAAGCGTCTGCTAAATGACTAAATGTAAATGTAAAGACAGAAAGATGTCAAATTTGCCTTTACTCTCAGAGCCGTTGTATTACAAACACTCGTAAAGCAGAGGTGACTACTTTCTGTAATTTAATGCCAAGGTGTTATAACACAAAGTTAGAAATGAAAATACAGATACCTTTTCTAAATTTACAATGTTAGTAACTGTGGAAATCGTCATCACAGTATGTGAAAAGGGTCTATTTGTGGCATATTTTCACCAATGCTCGAGTTTTGAAGGAACACTACATTTTTGTGAGGTAAGTTTTTTTATTTTCTTAACATGGTATTGTGGTAAATTCATTATGAATGTGTTGTTATCAGTACTTCCTCATATAGCCAAAATAATAAAGTTTATATAAATAGTCTGTTCTCACCACTGGAAAACGCCACATTTCTCCAGCAATTTCACTCCAGCCGGCTGTGCAGACAGAGTACCCAGAAACAGGAAGTAGTGCTGACTGAGGGTGCTGAGGAGGCCGTTGCTATGGAGACTGCGTTCAGATTTAAGCCCAGAAGAGGATGTGAGCCACTGGACGATATCCTTCACAAACTCCTCTAAATATGCCTGACCATCCTACAAAAATTGGAAGAACATTAACCAAGTTAACTGCTGCTGTGTCTCTTAAGGAGTAATTTAACAAAGGCTCAAAGGTTTTCATTTCTCACATCTTCCGAATCCAAGAGGAACTGGTTGAACTGGCAGCCCGCTACCGTCAGCTGTCTGGCTTTGGCGTGATCCAGCTCCAAAGCCGAGTACAGCTTACTGCTGGGCTTATAGAAATACAGCAACCTCCTTACAAACCTACATACAAACAAACACATACAGTCGAGATGTAGTTTGTGGTTAGTGCTTCAAGAAAATGTAGCACATGATGTTCAAGATGGGTCACCACATGCTGGTCTTACTTGTGCATCTGCTCGTCCTTGTTGTTTCTGAGGTTCACATGTGGCCACTAGAAAGGAAAAACAACAGAGTAAGATTTTTTTAATGCTCCTTTAAGAAGTCCCTTATGCTCAGGATGCATTTACTTTTCAGCATCATTACTCCAGTCTTCAGAGTCACATGATCCTTCAGAAATCATTCTAAAATGCTGATTTGCTGCTCAAGAAGTTGGGCTGCTTAATATTTTTGGATATTTTTATTTTTAATATTTTTTCACATACTATTTTTCAAAAATAGTAGGCACTAGACAGAATATTGTTCAGTATGTAGTAAGCATTATGCTAGTATTCTATCCAAACATGGCAGGAAGAGAGAGTTGGCCTGTTCCTCGTTTACCTTCAGTATAGTGATGATCAGAATCCAGTTCCAGTCCAGGTTCTGTTTGTGATTGAGGATCTGACTGTCCCTCAGGTTCATCATCAGCGCCTCTTCAGTATCCTACACCACACAAACAACTCAGAAATCTCTGCTGTATCATCTTTTATTAAATGAATCTATATAAACAACGGGTGAATTTGACAGAAACATATCACATCCTAAAATCAGTACAAATCCAAGGTAGTACAACAAATGCAACAATGATGTGCAAGTACTTTACAATTTAAATATCATATTTTCTTACATTACAGTAATCAGAGTTGAGAGAAGGAAATGTGACGACTCAAAAAATCTTAATGGTCCTAAATTAGGCAACATTTTCTTAGAGCAAATTCTAATTTCTTATTTTTTTTCTCTGATTTTGGGGTGAAATGATCTGGACATGTACTTGACAGGTGTTTTGAGATTCACCTCAGGCAGAGCAATGATATAGTGTGTACCTTCATAATATAGATGTCCTTCTGTAGACGCTGGTGCTGCTCTCTCTTGTGAGCGGAGTTGGACGTCCTGCGCAGGATGTGGTCCAGGTAAAGACTGTATGGCTTGGGGCCATGACGTTTCTTTTCGTGGAAACGCTTTAGGTGGTTCACGGCTGCACTGGCACGCCTGGAAAACACAATATTTAAAAGCAACAATGAACTCCCTGATAGTGGAAAACATTGTTTGACGCATGCATTCGGACTATAGTTTGTGTGTGTGTGTGTGTGTGTGTGTGTGTGTGTGTGTGTGTGTGTGTGTGTGTTCACATTGTTGCACTCACAGCCGTTTCTCCTGAGCGATGTCAAAGGAAGCAGCCATGTTGATTAGCGTGGGCAGACAGTGCAGATGATGACTGTGAGAGTGAGGAAGAATCGTATTGGCCTGGAAGAGAGAAGAACCATTATGTGAATAAATGTGACATTTTAGGTCCAAAAATAAAGGCTAAAAGGGGAAATTAAACAGCAGTCCAAATGCACGTCTAGAATCTGAAGAATTAACAGATCAGTGACTACGGTGCATCACCAGACAACTTTTGCTTTCCATTTTAATTTTGATTAAATGTTTATCCACAAACGTTTTTAGGATCATTAAAGATTTTTGCATTGTGATTATCATGACAAATAAGCACATTCTGACCCTCAAATTCTCAATATCTCAATGTGTCTAGACTTATTTAGAATTTATATTTATTCGTCTTCTTATTTATGACGTAATTTTTTTTTTCTGTAAAAGAAAGTAAATAAAAGTAGAAAAAAAAGAATGTAAAAGTTTTTTTCCATAAACTATTATTTTAGTATTTTATTCAAACACATTTTAAGATACCACTCAGGACTAATTTTAAATTAGCTTTTCTATTTTTATTTATTTATTTTTTTAAATTTTAGTTTTAGTCATTCTGTTATGTGCTTTTGTAAACTGTATTAACCTTGATTAGATTTGTTTTTTATTTCTATTTAGCTTTATTTTTATTTTAGTTTTAGTAATTTTCGTTCTTCAGCTTTTGTAACTTTAGTTTTCATAACTTTACATTTTTTTTTATTTATATTTACAATAAAAAAAAATTTGTAAATCTGATTGTTGTAGAGTTTTCTAAAAGCTTTATTGAAAGTAAAGCTACATTTGTGCACAGTTTTATGAAAACATACTAAGCTGTCAAATATTACATA
Organism: Acrossocheilus fasciatus; assembly: GCA_036784905.1. Taxonomy (NCBI): domain Eukaryota; kingdom Metazoa; phylum Chordata; class Actinopteri; order Cypriniformes; family Cyprinidae; genus Acrossocheilus; species Acrossocheilus fasciatus. The sequence goes on along the minus strand of CM071942.1, from coordinate 39,546,159 downwards.
ATTCAAGTTCATGGCCCCATAATAAATATTTATGAAGTGTAAAAAGGTAATGAGCCCTGTTTACAGATCTGAAGTAATGTAATACCATGTGCAGAAGTTCTCCGAGCAGTATAGTGGCTCTCACTGATATCTGTCCATCACTGCTGGTCACCACTTCCACAAGACCCTGAGCAACCAAAAACATTATCAACAAAAACATCACAGACCCCTTCCATTAAAGGTAAAGAAAACCAAGCATGCATCAAGTGATCATGTGATTACATACCTCCAGTAGTCCACTGTTGATAAAGGCAGACAGCAGTAGTGCCAAGTAGTTGTCCATGAGGTCTGGTCTGGTAATGGACAACACAAGTACATGAATGCAATGTTTAACCCAGAATATTCCAGTATTGCAGCAAGGCACAGAGTCTCACCTAGATCGTGCTCTGTGAGGCAATATGACTTTGGCTTCTGCAGCTACAAACCCATCAGATAGTCTCCAGCTGTCCTGAAACTTACTGGGGTCTGAACGGCACAAACATCAGCATGAAACGCACGTCCCAGACAGAAAGAGCAACATGCAAATCAGAGTTTACAGATACTCCTCTACAGCAGTCAGTGAGGTGCTTCTGATCAGATGAAATGTGTTCATGAATCGAGGTGCTTCTTACCCACGCTGTGCAGGGCTTCCTCAAAATCTCCTGTCACTATAGGAACAGGCAACCTGAAGATCTCGTACATGACTTCTAATAAGGCTTTCTGCAGACACAAAAATAAATGGATAGATCCAGCTTTAAAACAGATTTATTTCAGTGAACCAGTGGCAAACAATGCTTTAAAACATTTTCAATCCATCGCTCAAATAACCTTCAATGTACTTTATAATGTTTTAGTTAAAATATACTGTATGTGGTTAAATACTGTGGTTGATGCCCATGTATAGCTAAACATTCTTCTTTGTTCATTTAGTTGAACAACAAGTCTCTTCTGCTCACCAAGGCTGCATTTATTTGATTAAAAATACAGTAAAAACAGTACTATAGTGAAATATTATTACCATTTAAAATAACTTTTTCTATTAGAATATATTTTCAAATGCAATTTAAACCTGGGATGCAAAGCTGATTTTTCAGCATCATTACTCCAGTCTTCAGTGTCACACGATCCTTCAGAAATCATCCTAATACGTCGATTTGATGCTCAATAAACATTTCTCATTATTATAAATGTTGAAAACTGCTTAATATTCAAATATATAATGTTTTAGTGACAAACGTCACATGTTAGTCTCAATAATAAAAAAAAAGAAAGAAAGAAAAGTATTTAAAACTCACCCTGACTTCCATGTTTGGTATACAGAGCAGGCCTATCAAAGACTGGACCCCTGAGTTCCCTGATTTACACAGGTTGATAATACCTATAGGAGAACCACAGAATGAAGAATGAACAGGGATGAATCGTTTCCCTTTTCTACTCTTTAGATGAAGATGCGGTAGATTTTATACCTGACCACGAGCGGAAGGCTGCAATGATGGCCATTTTACTGGCTAAAAAACGAGCTTCTCTGTCCTCCCTATGGAACACAACGATTCATAAAAAAAGTTACTGTCAGAAATGCACATGATTGCAATGCATTACAGGTAAGTGAGGTAATGGTACTGAAACATGCACAAAAGCATACGTACGTGTGTGTGTGTGTGTGTGTGTGTGTGTGTGTGTGTCTGTCTGTCTGTATATATACACACATACATATTATATATATATATATATATATATATATATATATATATATATATATATATATATATATATATATATATGTTACAGTGTTGCACATTATTATAACCAATCACACGATTATGCTGAGTTTATGAATGCAATGGCCAATCAGAAGCGTTCAGATGAGCCATCGCTGGAATGACTGAATTCTGACTTGCGAGTTCTCTCATCATAAGCAACAAAGTGCAGATGTATGTGTGATGTAAGTATAAGAGATCATACAGTGTAGATTCACCGATTATAAGAGGAGTGTTTTTAAAGAGCATAAACCCAAGCTTGTGATGATGTTCTTTGGTAATGTAATGTTTATTAATATAATGTTAATTATAATTAGTAACTTACGGTGTTTCTATTAATTTGTTATCACGTTAAATACAAATTCAGTCATATTAGAAACATTAGGCTGCTTTTAGCCTTATGCTGGAGTTGGTTCACTTTCCGGCAATGAAACTAAGTAAATAAATAGTTAAATAAATTAGCACGATAATATTGTGTATCGGCGATGTCACAGGCTGACGATAGGACGATATGAAAATTGAGCATAACGCCCCAACACTATATACACTAGTCATCAACATTTGAAGTGGATTAAAACCTTTCATCAAAGTTGTCCTAAAACCAAAATGTGTTCTTGTCTTAGGACAACATTTTATAGGACAACTTAAAAAATAAATAAATAAAAATATAAATATAAATATAAATATAAATATATATATATATATATATATATACACACACACACACACATACATTTATATAAAGCAAAATATAAATACGCAACTCACTTGATTTGTGACTCTGCTGTGTCAGGGCTATGTCTGTAGTGAAAGTCTGTGTAAGGTGCAAGGATTTGCTGGAAAGAAAAAAAAAAAACAATAAAATAGCATGTATATATTTATATTTTACCCACTGCTGTGTGTGCACTTGGATGTGTTAAATGCAGAGCACAAATTCCAATTATGGGTAACCATACTTGGCCACATGTCACGTGATTTTTACTTTCACTTACTACAGACAATTTTTATTTAAGTACATTTTTATTTTATAATGGGGAATGATGCAAGCCAAATTAAACCTGCACCACAACGAACATCTGTGCCGCTGCATGCACACATACCTCAAGTTCAACATCAGCGTGTATGTACTGCCGTGTGTGCGGGTGATTGAGCAGGTGCAGTATGGTGGTGATCAGGGCCTCGTTGATGCGGCTCAGCTGACAGTCGATGACGTTCTTCAGGATGGTGCTCAAACCTCCCCGCTGGGCCACAATCTCGGGGTTCTTCAGTGCTGGATTACAAGAAAACACAACCATATCAAACAAATATATACAATATAAATGTATATGCCAAAATCCTATATAGTATGAAACATTCGATAATACATCAAAATGTATATTTATTGACAAAATAATATCCGATATTTAGCCCACACTCAGATACACTAAAAATGTGCATTATATATGTATATATATATATATATATATATATATATATATATATATAAAAATGGAAAATAATATTTTTAATAAGTCTATTTTAATGGCAAAGATCAAAGTACTTTTAAAGATTTTCTTGAAATTTATGATAATGTTACATTAAAAAACTTTCAAAATAAAATTACAAATCTTTCAAATTAACATTTGATTAAAAATCTGTTAGAATTTTGATTCTTTTTGAAAATTTGACAGAACATTGCCTAGAATATATATCACTCCTATATCAATCTGTAAAAGAACTGGCATTAATCTGTAATCCATATCAAATATTTTTCACCTGTTCGTTCACTAAGGTAAGCATTTGCAAACATCACCTCGAGGAGTAGCATGATTTGAGACATGATACATGCCAAAGTTTAAAACTAACCTTAAAATGTAAGCAATAATAATAGTGATGCTTGTCTTGACAAATGTGACACAACTAACTCACCAAGTTCACAAATGATGGCGATGCAGGCTCGAACCATGCGATCTCGCTCCTGCAGCCCGTCGTTCCCCACCGCGATCAGAGAGTTTGTCAAAGAGCTGGGAAAGAGCTGTGCGTTCACTGTTATCATCTGAACGGGGAAAATAACAGATTGAGCTAAAAGTCAGCCAACACAAAATACATACACAGGTTATACTGAGTGCAAGAGTGCTGTTAGATGCTGTACCTTTCTGACCAGTCTGAGGGCTTGAGTTCTCTCCACCTCATTGCTCTGCTGAATGTCAATACACCTGAACACAAATCAACCCATGCAAGACACTCAAACTTCCCTTCTGAGGCTTTCTGACAAAGGCACGTCACCCACCTGAGCACCTCAATGTTTACCAATGGTAATGTTTTCACATTTTAATTTTACACTGAAGGCAAGCAAATTATTTCATAAATTTGACAAAAGACAGTGCATCTACATTATCACTTTGTTTTGGGAACTTAAGTCACTTTTATTTATATAGAGTTCTTTAACAGTGCAGGGTGTTTGAAAGCAGCTTTCTAGTAATAAACAGGAAAATAACAGAATCAATAGCTATGTTTCCATCCAAAGGTGTGAGTTTAACTGAATATTGCATAAAACATTTGAAAATAAAATACTGTTTCCATGCTATGAGTCTTAAGAGAACAAAAACACCACTTCCTGATAAACTGGCACTAAATATCACTAGGAGAAGCCACTAAATGTAATCATGTTCATAGTTAAAAATTGTCTTGCACCTCAGAGCAAGCAGACAAAACACAAATGCAGTCATTGCCCTCGGAGGTGGATGCCTGCTGTTTGGGAACGCTCTCGTGTGTAAGACAGTTCTGGCAGGCAATTGTACAGAAATACTTTGATGACAGACTTCGCTCAGGAATTTCAGAATGACCATAACAACATTTCAGATGCTGTGCAACGAGATCGGTCCGCTGGTTAGTCAAGTTATGCTGCCCCATTGCACAAAGTCACATAACTACTTTGATGCACATGGAGGAATTTTGCAGTAAATTTTTTCTATCTCCCATTATTCGCATCAACTCTTTTTCACACAAGTCAAAAACCACCTCAAGAAAGCGTAAAAACGTTGTTTGCGAATTCAGACAATTTTTTTTTTTTAAATTTGGCACTCACATCACTCGTTTCTGATATGACTTCAAAATACGCATGAAAACTAAGGATTCAAACTTCTTCAAATATGAAACCAATTCAAATTCTGCTGCTTAGCAGCTGGAAAAAAGACAATAGTGTCATTATTTGGTGCAATGAAACAGGTTTAATTCTTCTAGAAGCAGCTCTACTGAAGACAGTGGTGTCTTCATTCAGCTCAAGACAGTTCAGCGTTGATTCAATTCAGCACAATAACACTGTGGATGTCGCAAAATTTCTCAATTATGAAACTAATTTGGCTATAAAGCAGCTCTACAGAAGACAACAGTGTCTTCATTCAGCTCAATTCATTTGCAGTTTTGCTCTCATCTGATAGTGTCAGTAAGGGTGGTCAAATCGATATTATTCCTGTATATTAAGTGTCTCTTAAACCTAATGGAAGCAGAAGACACTGAGGACACAAAACAGGTGTGAGAACTCACCTGGAGATCAGGTAATCCACCTGCAGCTGAAGAACTGTCTGGAGGACGCTGCTGTCACGGATCAGATACCTTAGTGCTCTCAAACCCGCAGCCCGAACCTCCTTCACCTCATTCAGCAACGCCACACGCAGACTAAAACAATAGAGAGAGAATGATACACACAAATCAGTCATCTGTGAGATTCCACAACGTTTGTGATGCCATCTCAGAAAGCAGCAAGTCTATGTAGTCAGCAACTAGCTCACTAGGTTTTGGAGCACAGTAAGAGAAAGTTCTACTTACCAAATGATGATGTCCTCATATGTAAATCCTAATTTCTCTTCACAGTGATTTACACTGTTCAGGAGCTGAGAGAGAAAGAGAGAGATACTCATCACAGATATTCTTGCACCAGGTCATGAAGTTCATTAGACTGTTTATGGTTAATGCATGAATATATAATCAGGCTCACAGAATATACTACTGTTCAAAAATATTACGCAGCACAACTGTTTCATAATCAATAATGGTAAGAAATGTTATTTGAGCATCAAATCAGCACATTAGACTGATTTCTAAAAGATCGTGTAACACTGAAGACTGCAGCAAGGATGCTGAAATTCAGCTTTGCATCACAGGAATAAATTACATTTTAGACCGTTATTGGTCACACTTTATATTAGGTGGCCTTAACTACTATGTACTTACATCAAAAAATAAGTACAATGAACTTATTGTGTTAATATTGTATTGCAAAACACTTTTGCTGCTATTTTTTTTTTTTTTTTGCTGCAGGTTTGGTGCTCTGGGTAGGTTTAAGGGTGGGTTAAGGTGTAAGTGATGGGTCAACAGTGTAATTATAACTGTAATTACAGAAATTAATTACAGATGTAATTACATATGGGTATTTTTAAAAATATAAGTACAATGTAAAAACATGTATGTACACAATAAGTACATTGTACCAAATAATTAATTTAAATGTAAGTACATATTAGTTAAAGCCACGTAATATAAAGTGGGACCCAGTTATTTTAAATCGTAAAAATATTTCACAGTATTACTGTTTTTACTCTCATAAATGCAGCCCTTCTTTCAGACACATTAAAAAAAATCTTACTGATCCCAAACCTTTGAGTTTTATAACACAATTAAAACAGAAATACTATAATAGCAGAAAAGAAATACTAGAAACACTTTTTTCATTAACATTAAGTGTCGTCGTCCCACTAGAACATCTAGTTTCTAACATGTAAACAAAGGTTGAATTGTTGCTGGAATGTTGTATTTACCGATCAGCATCTAGAACAGGAAACACGCATTTATAATTATATATTCTTTAGTTAACAAATTCATTCTTTAAATTCTCTCAAAGCTGTTTCGAAAGTGAACAAAGTTGCAAAACATCTTCTGGTAATGATGAGATGCACGAACTGAACCCATAAATAAAAAAGTGAGACAAACATCAACAATTGCACTAAGCTGACCTTACAGTGTAAAATTAGTCTCCTAAGCATGTTTGTGTGTGTGTTACTGTGGAGCGTAATGACCTTGGCAGGCTGAGCATGCATATGTATGTGTTTATGATGATGTCAGAGCTCAGGCAGGCAGAAGGGGTCATGTGACCCTCAGTGAGGATTAGATCTCCTCTATCTCAGCATCCTTAAAAGGCCACACACAGCATTCATGCGCACACACCACTTGAGTTATTATTCTCCAAAGCTGAGAAAATCCCACTTTAACACACTCACACACCCAAAACCTGCACACATACTTCTGCACTAACAGTCTTAGGTTTAACCTCGGTCCCACTGAGATGAAACTCACACAAAACAAACTGGCTCAGAAAGAAACTGAAAGTTAGAGGCGGCGCCCACTAAGACAAACAACTCGACAACACACACACACACACACACAAAACGCCTGCTGCTGTTTTTACTATGTTACAGATCAGCTCACAGGACCAGGCCTTAAAAACATTGCATTATTAAAAATAAGTTCCCGCTCTTCAGCAAGTCAAATCAAACAAATTTATACAGAACTTTTCACCAAACAGAAAATTATGATGTTAATGTTTATAATATCTTAACATCTTCATGTCTTAAAGTTGCATTTAGCAGATTACTGCTGGGAGAGATAATAAAGAGATTTGCTATATAGTACATAATGCTTTATGCAAGTATACTGTACGTAAATGGAGAAAGGTGGATATACTCTTTATTCAACTGCCAAATGTCAATGCTATTCCAGTTTCTAGATCTCTAGTTTCCCGTTTATAGATATAAGTTACAAGCCAAAATAACAAAAATCTTTAAAGGCTGTTTTCTCGAAATAAGTCTTTCTCCTGAGCAAGAAATCTCTGATTGAACTGCACTTACATACACTGAACTTTACAGTTTTGTCTATGTTCTGAAGGTTTTTACATAGGATTTTGTTCATATAACATTTCAATCATGAAAATGACATTTTTTTCTCAGTTTTGACAGTATTTTCTGATTTATGGAGTGTCTCTGTAACTGTAACATGTCAACAAAATAAAACAACAACAGTTTTGATCCTGGATTTATGCAGTGTTCAGTTTTCTGTTCTGGAAAAGCATGCAAATAAGTGCATATTTAAACAACATTTCATTAAACTTGCATTACAAAATAATAATGTTCTGAGACTAATAACCTGGGGAATTATGGCAATATCCATGAGTTAACATTTTACTCTATTCACCAGGGCTCTTGCCTTAAAAGCATATGCAACACAGAAATGTGTGTTCATGCAATGCAGACCATATGACAGAGTATATGTCCTGCAGCACTCACAACATGATTGTAAGTCAACATGATTTATTTTTTGCTAATTTTACAATGCTTTCAGTGATCAATCAGAATGTAGTATTCTCAGCTCTATTTAATACATTCTACCATTTACAATACAGATATTCCATGGAGACCTGGTCATGATCTTCTCTCATCTCTAAAATCATCCATGAGCGTGGTGTAGACCAGCCTCTGAACAACAACCAGCATAAATGGAAGCTGCACTACCTTCACAAAGTTGTTCAGGTGGCCAAGCTTCCTCATGTTGGAAACCCCGTGAGATTTGGCGATGTTCTGAAGGATCTCACGCATGTTATCTGAGGGTTCTGTGGAAAGCAAAAACCGTAAATTAAAATCCTTAAGAGGTTAATAATCAGTTACTGCTAATATAGTAGATAGGCTATTCAGCATCCATGCATTGTTTATTATTCTTCTTTAAAATCTCTTTTGAATTAAAAATCACGTAGTTTAGCACATAACAACATAAACATAGCATATAATGTATCTCCATATCCACTATGAAGCATCACTTTCCCTGTGCAGAACTCAAATAAAACCTCTCGGGACCTTCCGTGTGAGTGATTTTTGCAGATATGTGATATTGTGATCTAAATTCAGCAATTGCAATTAAACTTTTCCCTGCTCTAGTCTTTATTTAGCACATTTCTCAAGAGAGGCGTCAAACACACTGGCAAGGCAAGTTTCATCAAGATCAGGCTCGTCAAAGACGTTCTGCATCTCTAACACCTGCCAGCTTAGATGCATCAAAGTCTGAAACCTTGAAACACAGACTTAATAGGCAGCATGCAAATATATGAAGGCATCAAGTTGCTTTAAGCCACTGAGTGTTTACTGATACAGTCTAAGCGAGCTGAATGCACCGCAGCTATTCTGCTGACATGCAGATGTTTACTAGACAACACAAACTGATGTGAATGTGCACTACAGATCAAAACAACACCCGGGTCCCAAATCCCTGTGAGCTGCCTAGCTAGACAGCATATCTGAGGCATCACAGGCGTAAATAATGCGGTCTATTCAGGCGACCCATTAGGTTTTGAGACAGTCAACATCTCATTCACCCCTATTCTCCTGTCTGCAGGCCAGACAGAGCAGATGGGAAATCACTAAGGACAATTTCTTGGATTTAAGGGGAATTCGATCATTCCTTGGTTATAATTACAGAGAAGCATTATGAATTTGTTTCTTATGATCTCTATGGTGACTCTCACCCCGCGTAAGATCCAGCGGTACATTCTCCTCCCCGCTGTCATTCCGACCTGTCAAAGACAAAAAAAACACACAATAAAGACACCGTGAGGCCTTATCCGCGCTTCAACGGATGCTACACAAGCAGAGGGTTATAAACGGCGCCGGCTGCGCGTGGTAACGTGGGGGGGTGTGCCGTTAACTTGCCTCTCATCCGTACACTCCGGGTCGGACGGCCGCGGATGCTGACCGCCATGTTGGCAGGGACGTTCATCATCACAACACCGGAACTCTCGTAACCTCTCGCGAGGTTTGAGCGCACGCGCTCCCCCTCCGGTTTGATTACATTTGTGAACAGTAACACAGATGATTTTCTAGTTAATAACATCCTCATTCTGGGAAGGTTTTATATACACAGATCTTAGCACTTGAAAGTGAAACCTAGTTTGTATGCATTTCGTAACGAGTTGAAAATTAGTGTTACTGTTCAGGCTATTATTATTTTTATTTTATTTTGCAACTGATCCTACTGTTATGCAAAGAGTAGTATTTCAAGCGATGCTTTGCAAACTTTGAAGCTCTTCTTCGTGTATGTTAAAATGTTACTTTTTTACATTGTAATAAAATGTTATATAGGCTGCTACACACAAAAATTATTTTATGTACAGAAATATTGTAATATTTAAAAACGTAAAATTATTACATAAAACACTTAAATGATATATATATAATTTTTGACAAGGGCCATGGCTGAAATTGCAATCAGCACTAAAATATGTGTAAAGCTTAAAGATCAGTCTTAAATCTTTGTCTTATTATTAAAATTAGCCTTTTATTAAATTATGCTTAAATTTTATTCATTGTATTTGCACCTTTTTGTTTTTATTCTCGTTCCAAAAAAACCCCAAAAAAAAACCACACACACATAAAAGACAGGATTACAAATGACTTTACTCCTACTGAGGTCACTGTATATACAATGTATAATATTTGTAGATCATTCTCAAACAATGAAAATACATAGGGGTTTTTTGATGAAAGAATTAATGACAAATAAGGATGTTGAAAGATGATGAAAACACACTAGATGAGTTTATCCATGCTTAGTCATTGTCGTAGATACACTCTGTAACAAATAAGCAGAAAAAAATAATTCCAGTACAAAATGATGAAAAGATTTAAACTAAATACACCTTCATTAACTGTGCAAGTTAAACCTTACCTTCACCAACATCATCATAAATAGAGCTGTCCCTTAGAGAGGAGAGAGGAAGTGAGACACAAAAAATATCAAGTTATGGTCAACCGATCAACCATTGATATAAAATCAAAATGGCATTGCTGAATTTTACACAACAATTACTCAAAATTCACTAACTTTAAGACGAATCAAATGAACCAAATGTGCTTAATGCAAAACCTGTATCTATTGACTAGGGTGAAGAAACATGCATTTTTTGCATGCAAAAACAGTCTAACCAGAATAGAAATAGAAATAGAAGACTATACTTACTGCTCCAAATTAGCAGTCGACACATAGCCAACTGAAACAGAGAGAGAACAATGAATAAAAGTTTCCTCTTCTGCTGTAATGTGCACTTGTACAGCACAAATCAACTCACATTTTCCTTCGCTGTTCCGGCCGATGAGTTTGTCGTCTCCTGGATGAACTATCACATCAATGATTTCTCCAGGTTTGACTGGCAAGTCTTTATTACCAAACTTCTTTATAGACAGTGACTGGAGAACAGTAGCTTGATATAGCACTTTGATTTCCGCATTAAACTGCAAGAAGAGGCAATGAGGGTTAGTACACAGAGTCATTCATCCACCACGTGTCAAACAAACGTATCTTACTTTAAATTTCTTCCTAAACTCCTTTTCCTCCTTCTCAAACTTTTTCTTTTTCTTCGGGTCCATCTCGTCTGTCGTACTTGAGCTGAACTTTCGAAAGCTGTGGTAAAAGAGAGATTTAACACACTACCGTTCAAAAGTCTGAGGTCAGTAAGGCTCAAAAACACATACCTTTATTCAGCAAGGACACATTAAATTGATCAAAAGTTACAACTCATCAAATAACCAGAACACAGTAAATGTGCTTACTAGTTGGGGAAAAAATATCATGATGTAAATGGCCCCACTATAGGATACGATTTCTTTAAGGAAAATATGATTTTTTTTTTTACGTCAAACGTGTATATTGTTGTTAAGATAATTTTTCATCTTAAGATCAACTTCTTTTTGAGAAATGTATTGCTACATAACTTTTTTTATACAATAAATGACTTGCTTTGATATTTTGTTATATAATGCAATGACTTTTAGACATTATTAAGTGATTTAAGCAACCATTCAAAAGCTTGGGATCAGTAAAAATGTATTGCTTTTTGCCACATTTGTAATAAATGCTGTTCTTTTGAACTTTCTATTCATCATAGAATACTGAAAAAATATTAGTTTCCACTAAAATATAATATAATAATTAATATTTCAAATTATTGCTGTTTTACTGTATTTTTCAAACTTTTGAACAGATGTGTAACATTATGACTTGCCAAAATGTTACTTGCCAAGATATTAAAGATTGATGGGAAAGGGCACTTTACAAATTTGCTTAGAAAAAAAAGAAGAGGAAAAAAAAATTATAAAATGAAAATTTGTGTCTGCTGTTCTTCTGTAACACGTATGAAGTAACCTTTTAGGAGACGGAGGAGGAGGGAAGGCTGCTGGAATAATGTCATCATATGTCTCATCAGTGGCACCTGTTGGACAGACGGGCTCTTAGTGGAGCATTTACATTTATGAATATGGCAGATGCCTTTATCCACAGCAATAACACTGTAATAATATAACAAATAAACGTTTTTGCATATTCACTGTTCATGGATTCTCTGAGAATCAATTCAATGTTCTTGGCTTTGCTAGCACCAAGCTACAACACTCAACCATTAAATACAAGCAAGGAATAATTGTATATTTTATGCATATCTGAATATTAAATAAATCCAGTGCTGTTAGATTATTCATATAGCTGTGCTTATACAAAATTCATATATTACATTAATGTATAGTTAGAATACAGTATTACTCACACACACCATTGAATGCAGTGGGGTCTGGAAGAGGTGGAGGTGGAAAGCTGAAAAACAGCAGTAACATTACAGCAGATGGCAGTAAATCCACCATATATGTGCTTCAGGTTAAAAGGTGCTTTAAATAATACTCATTTACTTAAAAACTTTGACTTTAGACTGTCACCTATCAGCATGGAATTTGCACACACACACACACACACACACAAATATATATACATATACATATATATATATATATATATATATATATATATATATATATATATACACAAAGTACTTTTTATATAAATATAATATAAATAATTATACTATTTTATTAAATGTACAAAATGGACTTATAAACAAGTATATGTTCAATATAAATGTTTAAACATTATAAATATTTTATAAATATATAAATAATATATATTCAATATAAATGTTTAAACATTATAAATATTTTATAAATATATAAATATATATATATATATAAAAACAACACAAAAAAAAGAAAGAAAATTGATGTCTTAATTGTTTGGATGAATATACCAGTATTTGTGCAGTATTAAATGTTTTTGAACATGAATCACCTGAAATCAGCTTGTGGATCATCTGGACAATCATAAATATCAGCATCACATTCAGCTGCTGGAAGTCGTGAACAATCATTTCCTTTATGTTTCCTTCATTTGACACTCACTACATGATTGCAATGTGATTTAATTCATATTTATAATGCAATCGCTTACCATCTGGTAGCCTGAAAAAAAGAGATGATTTTTAGTCCAAAAAAAATGCAAATGATAAATTAACCTGAATAATGTTAATAATCTTTAATAAGTTACTCTCTTACTTATTGATGTCATCATCTGCGCCCACATCATCATAAACCTCCTGTTCGTCCGGTGTGCTTCTCACAACATCAAGAGTGTCAGGCTTCACAAAACCATCTACATGAAAAACACACCAACACAAAGTCAAAATAGCACCTGACCATGGCTAGCCAAAGAGGAAGAGACAAACAGGAAGCTTCAGTCTAATATAGACCGAGCATGTTCAGTTTAGCAGCTCTTGTCAGCATGCAAGAAATTATTGAATTATTTGGGATGTAAGTCCATTGCAGTGCGGCAGAGTAACTCACAGTGGCCTTCAGGGTTCCTGGCGAGCCAATAGTCCTTTGGGTTTTCTGTTTTGCGCACAATTTCAATGCTCTCTCCCTGCTTCAGTGGAAGCTTGTTCTTTCCTCCCTTGTGATCCACAATGGCCTTCACCGCTTCAAGCACCACAATAGGACCCTTGATCTATCCAAGCACAAAAAGCAGTGATAATGCAAGTTTCTTAAAGTCATTGTCACTTCTTTGTATTGAAAAGTAATAAAATAAAGAAAAAAATAATAAATAAACATGCAACAAAATTACAGTAACAAAATGTCTATGAGAAAAACCTGTGAAAAGTGAGTCTGGGTCTGGGTCTCGTGTATGCATGCAAATTTTAATACACAGAATGAAAATTAACAATGAAAACTATTTAGAGAGAGAGAGAGGCATAAAATGAGACCCAAACTCAGTATTTATGAGTTTTGCCCATAGACATTGTATTGATACATTTATACATGTTCCTGTTAAGAACATATCTGGAGACACATTTAACCTCAAAATCAATATTTCTATTATATTTCACAAAAACACAATATATAGTTCATATTCATAGGTATATAAATATATGATTTCCTCCATGATCAACATATAAATTTATACATAAACACAAAGTATATAACATAAACAGTGTTTGGGAAAGTTATTTCTAAAGTAATGCATTACAATATTGCATTACTCCATAAAATAAGCAGTGATGGGAACAACGGCGTTATAAATAAACGGCGTTACTAACGGCATTATTGTTTTCAGTAACGAGTAATCAAACGAATTACTGTTTCCCCCGTTACAACGCCGTTACCGTTACTGACAATAAAATGTGTTATATTATTAGAATATTGAATGGATGCGCAGTGTTGACGTGCCGTAAACTCTAGTTTTCGCTTTCTCTCACATACACGCACGCAAATAAAGAGACAGAGCAAGAGAGTCTTTCATAACATGCAGAATTGACGCGCTGCATGTAAACGATATTCTTTGTTGTATTTTCCTGTCAAAATAACGGAGTTCCTTTGGAATTCTTCAGCTTTTAAAGGAACACTCCACTTTTTTTGGAAATAGGCTCAGCTACCGGGGACTACTTTCAGGCGCTGCGTAATATCACTACGCCTGCTGCGACCATGTTACGGCAGCAAAGTTCCTTGATTATTACGCCGGAATGAGAGTAGTTCCTAATCATATCTGCCTAGAAAATCGCAACTTTTCATTTTCCGCCGATCTTAGTACACGATATAACTACAGAAGAGTCAAGTTTTAAATAGGACAAATATCGAAACTCTTTGATCGTTTTTGAACGCGATGCTACTGGTCTAATCGGATTCAATGATCTATGCTAAGCTATGCTAAAAGTGCTATCGCCAGACCCGGAGATCGGCTGAATGGATTCAAAAACGGTAAAACTCAACTTATTAACTCTGGGGGAGTTGGAGAATGAGCCTATTTCCAAAAAAAGTGGAGTGTTCCTTTAAGAACTGCCGCTTTCTCTGGTTGTGGGCGGAACTAATGCGCAAACGACAATCTCATTGGCTGGCGCTCACCTATTATTTTGATTTCAGCAAATCAATTCGAGCGAACTCAGACAACGTGATTAATATTCATGAACCCAGCAGCTCATTAATCCTTAGTGCGTTTTATATTGATGACAAATATGCATTCATACTTGGTTATTCTAATTACTAAAGTTCTATCATCATATAATATAAAATTATCATAATATTATATTATAATGCTTGGCTGATTGATACTAATTGTCAGTAGATAAATAGTGTAGATTAATGTACAATGTTTTATAATAATAATAATTTATTCTTTTTAGTGTCTATTTCATTAATTTAACATATTTAATATTGGGGGCATCCAAAGTTATTTGACATTTGAACATTTTGTAAAAAGTAACGCAATAGTTACTTTCCCTGGTAATTAGTTACTTTTATAATGATGTAACGCAATTACTAACTCAGTTACTATTTGTGAGAAGTAACTAGTAACTATAACTAATTACTTTTTTAAAGTAACGTGCCCAACACTGAAAATAAGTAACTAATGGTGTTACTTAGCTACTTTTTATAAAAAAGTAATGCATTACGTTACTTTTGCGCTACTTTTTGTCACCTGAGCTTGGCTTGCTAAGTTTGTTTTTAATAACAAAAAACCCAAAAGGTTATATTTTTTGCAACTTTAAAGGCCCTTTCACACCAGAAGTAAAATGAATAAGCCTCAGGCTGAAAGAAGTGCCTCTGCACCTCACTCACAGTTTCTGGGGACAGGAGAGACGTCAATGAATAAATGGGAAACCAAGTAACTTGCGTTGCTTATTTGAAAAAGTAACTCAGCTTTTCTTGTAAATTTAAAAGTAATGCGTTACTTTAGTAGTTACTTGAAAAAAGTAATCTGATAACGTAACTCACGTCACTTGTAAAGCGTTACCTCCAGTATTGCACATAAAACACTGCAATCCACACAACATGATGGGAAACAGAAAAAAGGAAAAATTGTTAGTCTTGAGTCTTTGCTTTCGTTTTAATTTGAGCTATGGTATCCAGGATAATATCAGCATACCACAAAAGACCAACCACATCATACTGTCGATGCAAGAGAAAGCTGTTTGAAAGGGATGTTCGGGGAAAAAGTATATATATTAAAAAAAAAAAAAACATAGCTCGCCAAATCACTGCAGAATTAAATGTACATCTCGACTCTCCTGTTTCCACCAAAACCGTCTGCCGTGAGCTTCAGAGGGTCAATATTAATAGATGGGCTGCTATAGCCAAACCTTTAGTCACTTGTGCAGCCAATGCCAAATTGTTCTCTGATGAGGCCACCTTCACTGTCTTTCCATATCTGTGGAAGTTATGATGTGGAGAAGTCCCAAAGAGGCTTACCACTTGGAATATGAGGCATGGGGTGGATCAGTGATGATTTGGCCTGCAATATGCCAGTCCCTGCTATGCTTGATGTGCACATCACTGCAATAGACTACAAAAACTGCAAAAAAAGGCTTATCTTACTTAGCATTTGTGTCTTGTTTCTAGTCCAAATATCTAAAAATTCTTAAATCAAGATGCATTTACTAGATAAGCAAAATGACGTAAGATATTCAGTATTGTTTCCAGGGAAACAAACTAAATTAAATGCATTTTGCTTAAAATAACTGGCAGATAATTTGACTTGTTTTAAGCTAAATCTCGTGTTGCTTAAAAATCCATTGTATCTGTCACTCCCAAGACAAATCGATGGTGTATTGGCCGCAAAAGGAAGGCTCTACATCATACTAATAAATTATTATGGTCTAAAACATGGTGTTTCAGCTTCATTGCCCAACCCTTGTGTGTGTGTGTGTGTGTGTGTGTGTGTGTGTGTGTGTGTGTGTTTGTAACTTTAAAATATCAGTCATTGATATCTACCATTGAGAACCTTGGGTACAAATGCCAGCGTATTGTGATAGTGTTTGGTAGTCTAGGTCATGTACACAGGACTTTGCATTTTGGGGGGGGGGGGATTCCTAATGAAATTTGACTTGTAATGTGGAATCAAATAAAGTATATAAAATGTATGTATGTATGTGTGTATATATGTCTCTATATATATATATATCTCTCTCTCTCTATATTATATATATATATATATGGGTGATTCTTCAATTGGGGGAACTTTTATGTCCCCAGGTTATACATTAATGTTAAAAATATTATATTATAAAATAAATAGTTTAGTTAATTCAAATAGTATTTATTGCACCACCAAAAAATGTTATACACTAAAATCAGTCTGATTTCCATTTTTAAAAATGTTTTCATCACTAATATTTGGCTACTCAGGCCTTGTCCCCAACCCAGACTTTAAAACTTATCTGCTCTGAAAATGTGATAAAATGTTATCAGTTCATTAAAAAATCACAATATATGTTTAAACAGTAACTTAAAAAGGCACTTGATGCATAATTCGGGTTCATATCTGTGCAATTTGTGAATATTTTTAACAATTTAGTATTGTCCACAACAATACTGTCATTACCGCAACAGTCTATGATTACAACAAGGATATTTTTGAGGGTAAGACTTGTTTATGCCGTAACCATGGAAATGAGGACTAGCAGAGGAGCACATGTCAGCCATGGAAGAACAGTGATATTTGATGTCTGAAAAAGTAAGTAATTTAATCATGAATTCCTTCTGATCATGGAGTAGACTTATTCAGCGTCATTACCATAAATGCTGTAGCAGCAATATTTTGATAAATATATATATATATTCACATGATTTATGTGTATTTAAAGTTCTTTTTGTATTAGCTGTTGAGTGATGTTAGCAAAACCATGACCTAGCATCTTTTTTCCTGAAAAAAAATTAAAATGTCATTACCGCAACACGTCATTACCAACACACAACTTGTTGTGATGGTAATGACAAGTGATGGTGGTAATGACATGTTCTGTGTCACTATCTATATCATATTATGTGTTTATAAATTAAGTTAAAGAAGCATAATAGTGTGATTTTGCAATGAAACTTAAGTGAGATGCCTTTCTTCCTAAAACTATTTTTTCTTATTTTTTAACCAGAATGGCTCCCAAGAAATCAACTGAAAGGTCTAGAGATTATAGAAAAATATTCTGTGGTATCAGCCGCATGATTTTCTGGGTCTTATCCCACCACCTCAGCCAGTGACGAAAAGGCACATGATGCTGCCAGTAGATGTCTGGGAGAAATTGTTCTCCCACTTATAAGAGATCTGTCAAGAGGGCGGTCCTTGGAGATATATAGTTCTGGATGTTCATGTTTGGTCAACTAGTGTGCAACTTTTATGCGTTATTAACCCAAACATATAATATTTCACCTAATGGTAATATTCATAGTTATGAAATGTTTATGAAGGATATGTTTATGCTGTTTATCCTATTGTGGCAATTGATTCTCTAGAAAATATTGTATGGTTTCTGCATGATTGAAATAAACATGTTCAAGTTGATGGTTGTGTCATATTTATATACATCTCCTCACATCTGTCCATTTCTTTCAACAACACTCACCAGAAGTCATTATTTAAGCCTTTAAATTTGCTTTATGTATCAGTGCACTTTTCATTTATGTCATTACCAAAACACTATGTCATTACCAGAACAGTATGTCATTACCGCCACGTTGCTTAATTTACAGCAAACATACCTTTAAAACTGTTTTATGTTCAATCTTGAGGTGCTACATGAAAAGCCTAATGAAATACTCATCCACCTATTCAAAGAAAAAACATCTAAAATTAATTTTCCAGAAATTAAACAAATGTGTGCTTTGATGAACACAGAAAAACACATTTTGATGGTAAGAACAAGAAAATATATGTAATTCACTGAATGGAAACATTTTGTTTTTTATACGTATTGTTGAAGGTTAACAATGTTTGCAAGATAAATGAGTTTAAATGATCTCCTTGATAAATTCTTTGCATTATGAGACTTTTTGATGTTGTGATGGGAATGACGTTTTGCAGTGCCAGTTGGCAAATAGATATAAAATACTCAAATTATATTTAAGCTCAGTCGTGGCCATTATTATATCTTTACATCAAAGGATGTAAACATTGTCTTGACATAATTCTAACAAAATTCAACCAAATTTAATTCATCAAAATGTAAGATGGCAAAATAGCCCCCAATTGAAGAATCACCCATATACAGGGGTTAAAGCAAAAAAAAATCTTTTGACTGAAAATTTTTCCTCAGCCAAACCCCGATCCACAGCCATACCTGTCACACACCCAGTTTAAGAGCCGTGTTTTTCTTCTTGTAATTAGGAGCGCTTGTCCTCCTAATTTAAAAAATTTAGGAGCACCTTCTAATCAATAATAAAAAATTCTGATCAAAAATTAGCCTTCTTAATATGAGGTGACATTTGACAAAGTGATTTACAGGGGAATTTTCTTTTTACTTTTGTAAATGCATTTTTCTAATTTTATTAAATGTATGCAGTGTTTCCTCTAGGATTTATTCCAGCTGTGGTGGCAGAACTATTTCCCATGGACCACGCCCCCTCCCCACCCAACAATCACCTGCACTCAGAATAAAATTTATATTAACTAAAAAAAAAGAAGTATATCTTTGAATAATTTAGTAAATAATAAAATAAGAACAAATAAATTAATGACAATCAATAGCACAAACAAAAATAATAACAAGATACAAATTAAATTATCAGTACTTAAATTTTTTCAGTTAGGTCTAGCTATAATTATTCAACTGTAAAAAAAAAAAAAGGACATTTTCTTTTTTGCAATGGCATCATTTTCATCTGTCAAATTAAAAAAATGTTTATAAGCTTTTTAAAATTTCTATTAAAAAAAAATTATTATTAAGAAGTAGAATAAGACAAATAAGTTACCAATTATATGAAATTAGTATTAATAAGAAATTAATTTGTACTACAGAGGTGGCACAGAAGAACACAAAAGTGGCTTGTAAGTACATTTTCAGACGTTTAATGAGGCTCAGAGGTGGCATGAGTGCAATTAAATTCATAAATTCATGTGGAGATTAATGTTTTAAATATGCAATTTTGAATACAGAACTATTAAATGATTTAAATAACTGAAATTATACAGTAGCCCGTTTTTGCTTTTAGAGATGCGCAGCGGCTCAGCTGTTACTTTATTTAGAACTATTTTCGTTGATGATATAGAGCAAAAATGCAGTACTTGTTTATTGATCTGTTGTATTAAATCAATATCACATTTGCAAACTCCCTTAATAATTATTAAAAGCTGTCACTCTATTTATCGCGAACGCACAGATGAGAGCGCGCGAGTGAGTTCTCGAGACTCGAAAGCACGTGCAAATGTGATACATTTCGTCGGAACCTGCGGGAATCTGTAGAATGATTATTACCGCTAATAGCCGCAATCCCGCGCTGTTCTCAGATAATACCCGACTGTGAATGATGCGAGCGGCGTTACTATGTTGTCAGTGAGACGCTGCAGCCGTGGCGGGGATGATTTTTGGTGTGCCGGCAGAACAATAACGCGCTACATGTTTCTTTTCCCCTCATTTATCCCTAATAACTAATGGAGTGAACGCGCAGCAGTATTTCAGTGAGCGGGAACACAAACCCCGGAGTGGATCAACAGCGGAGTGAATACAGAGCGCTTCGAGCGGAGAGAGGAACGTGCTTTCACTCCACTCCAGGCTTTGATCACACCCCCCTCAGCAGGTTGAATACACCTCGACTTTCCCTAATTTAAGACCTATTCAAGCTAAAATTAAGAAATGCATTACACTATTTGAGAAAAGTAAGCCTATTTACGGCCTTAAAATTATGAAAAGTGCATTTAAGACATTAAAAACAGGCGGGAACCCTGCAAATGACGGAAATCCGTCCTAGACTCGCTGCAATTAACGGAAATCCGTCGTAGAGACGGAGAACTTTAATCCCTGTATATATATATATATATATATACATACATATTTATACATATATACACACACACACACACACACAGTATATATCTTTGATTTATGTGAAATAAAATATCAATTTTGATATTGATGATTTTAAGGTGAAATATGTCTCCAGACGTGTTTTTGACAGGTTTTGTGGAGATTCACAAAAATAAAAATAAACTGAGCGCTGAGGTGTTTGTAATTACTTTAAACTTTTTCCTGGCCTCCTGCTCCTTTTTCTCTCTCTCTTTCTTCTCTTTCTTCTCCTGCTCCAAGCGTTTCTTCTCTTCTTTTTCCAGCTTTTTCTTTTGTTCTTTTGATTCTTTTGTCGTCTTTTCTTCTTTCGGTTCTTTGTTGTTTACTGGCCTGTGGAGGAGGGTTTTTAATTAGCAGAATTTTGAGTGAGCTTTCCTTCTTTTCGTAATTTTTTTTTCATTAATCATCTTAAAATTTGAGCCCAACTGATTTGCAGCCTTTCCTAAAGACTAATCAAGACGATGGGAGCAGCATTTGCCTGTGCAAAACATGCTATTACGATGCTAGGGTGCTGCTTCACAAGTTTGCTGAAATTACTTCAAGTAACAGTGAAGGACAAGTGAAAATTAATACTTTGGTTCAGGGGTTTGCTCAAATCACTAAATATTATGAGCAACAGTAAATTAATGAATAGTCACACATTAAATTAATATTCTTACCAGTTGTGATCAAGATCCTCGTACATGTCCTCGTCTGACTCCTACACAAGAAACAAACAGCAACATCATCATTGGGTTTGTAAAAGTTACTGCATCAAAACCAACAAACTGTAAACAGTGTCCTTCTGCTCACTACAGTTTTCTTCAGTCCATTATAATCTGACTGTGGTGTTAATGCTCTCATTTCCTTTTGAGATGCTGATTCTTTTGCAGAAGCGTCTCAGCAGCGATACGTTGTGCTAATTTTGACCTGATTAAGCATGTACATGGACCCACACACAATTGTGGACACACTCTAGATTTACTCATCAGTAGAGGTCTAAATATTTCATCTATTGTTATTAAGGATGTAGCACTATCTGATCACTTCTGTATTTTCTTTGATATATTAATCTCTGTTACAGCTGAATCTAGATCTGTCTCTGTCAAATGAGCACTGTGCTACATCCGAACAGATCACACTATGTATAATCATTTTCTATTCTTAACTCTTTTAAATTCTTTTTAAATCAATTTTTATATCTTGCTTTTATTATTACTTTTTAATTCCTTTTTTTTATTGTTGTGACTTTTTTTTTTCTTTTCACTTTTTCACTTCCTTTTATGTAAACCACTTTGAATTACCACTGTGTATGAAATGTGCTATATAAATAAACTTGCCTTGCCTTGCCTATTTAAAACATCTCTAAAGAGACATAAGTAAACACAACGAACATTTCATCTTTACCTCAGGGCCATGGCTGCTTTTACCTAAAACAGAAGAGAGACTTCATAAGTACAGACTTAAAAAAAAAAATATTAAAAAAGACAAAAAAAAACTCAGCACTAATGACAGAGGAAGTCACGCCTAGTATCTAAATATGATTGCATGTGATAATTGCATGTGCTCTTTCTTTAAATTAAGGTCACCAGCTTTGATATTTTGTAAGATAATGGCATTCAGACATTAGGTATCCAGATATTTATATTAAATAACAATTTACAATTAAATTTACAAACATTAATAACATTAAATAACTTCTCTATGAATGGCACCTAGTGAAGTCTCGGTCCGGCTCGTGATGTCCGTATCATCATAATAACCCTCCTCATCCCTGTTCACAACAGAAGAAACCAATTTCACAGTAAATACAAGCTTACTTTTAAATTGCAGCTTCACATCTTCGTCTAAATAATAAAACATTCAATTGTACCATTGCATTCCCTCACAAAAATAAACTGTGCTATAGTGTACAACATCAGGATGGTAATACTATGAAATTATGAACACATACAATGAGCTTAGCATTGTGGAAATGCAAATATTACTGGGTCTTTTATATGGTTATTTTACCAACTATTACCATATTCATGTACAACAGCATTTGTGTATTTTTTTTACTCATGTGCCATTCCAAGGTATTTCATTAGTAAAACCCCATTGTATTACTACAGAACAATGCTCTAAAATAAATAAATATTTAAAAATTATTAAAATAATTATTTCATACTACTTTTTTGTAAAGTATTTTATATTTCTATATTTTTATTGTATTGTAAAGACATGCAAATCTCCAGAATTATTATTGATACCGCTTTTAAACGTATCTATAAAGGGATCACTCACATCGGAGGGGGAGCAGGTGGAAATGTGAAGTCTGGTGGTGGGGGCGGAGTCGCAGATGTGATTGACAGGTGGTCAGGAGGCGGTGGGGGTGGGAAGGAGAAATTTTCCTCTGGGTTGCTGGTGTTGGATACTGATGAACCAGCAGATGGAAAAAGAACATGAAGCAACAAGTGTGTATATGTATTATTTATTTATTTTTTCTAGAGGTTAGTTCACAATTTACTAGTTCTTATTTACTTAGTTCACTTCATAACAACACATCAAACCCACCAGAACCAGAAAAAAAATGTGCTTAATTATTGTGAAAATAATACAAAAATCCTGAATGGTCCTACTTCATTCTCTTTATGCAAACAAAACATTTTGTGGAATCTATTCTTTTTTATATCTATACATTATACTTGTTTTGATATATAGTTGCAATGACATTTCAACAATTTTAAGTGATTTAACCTACCATTCAAAAGTTTGAGGTCAGTAAGATTTTATTTTTTAACAAATTAATATTTCTATTCAGGAAGGAAGCAATGTATAGATCAAAAATTATAGTAAAGCAGGATTCATTTCCATTTCAAAATTCCACACTTTTCCAGACTCAAATTTCCAAACCTCTCTGTAGATTTTCAGACCACATTTAACATAATTACACGAATTGGGCTGATGGTATAACATTTGGCAAGTTCAAGGGTCTATAATAAAGACTGGTACTGTAAAAAAGTGTTTAAAATTTGGCTTTCATTGGGGAAGTATGCCATATTTCAAGGCCTTGGGTCACTTTAATGCATAGTCTATGGCAGCCAAGAAACCACACCGCTAAATGGGCTGATGGCACAACAGGTGGCTCAGCGTGCATTGTCCTATATGCTAAATTTAATGGTTTCTAGTGCGCACATGAAAAAGTCTGTATATTTTTTTATTTTTGCAAAGGTCCTTGAGTTATGTAATACGGTGCTAAGAATATAGTGTGAAGAAACCCAAAATGCTTCTAAGCTGCATTTTGCATAATGAAAAAGTGCACCGTGAATTCATTCAGTCATATTTGGCGATCACTAAACAGCTGCCATGAAACCTCCCTTCTTGTACGATAAATTTATTTTCATCAAGTTCTGAATTTTCTATTATAAAAAAACTAAATAGGGGCAAAAGTCTGGAAATCAAATTCCTACTTTTCCAAACCCTGTAGGAACCCTGGTAAAGACTTTAATGTTGCAAATGATTTATGTTTTAAATAAATGCTTTTCATTTGAACTTTTTATTCATTAAAGAATTGTCACAGTTTCCACAAAAATATTAAGCAGCAAAACGTTTTCAACATTGGTAATAATCAGAAATGTTTCTTGAGCAGCAAATCAGCATATCAGAATGATTTCTGAAGGATCATGTGACACTGAAGACTGCAGTAATGATGCTGAAAATTCAGCTTTGCATCACAGGAATAAATTACAGGTGCTGGTCATATAATTAGAATATCGTCAAAAAGTTGATTTATTTCACTAATTCCATTCAAAAAGTGAAACTTGTAAATTATATTCATTCATTACACACAGACTGATATATTTCAAATGTTTATGTCTTTTCATTTTGATGATTAGAGCTTACAGCTCATGAAAGTCAAAAATCAGCATCTCAAAATATTAGAATATTTATATTTGAGTTTGAATTAATGACCATCCCTACAGTATAAATTCTGGGTATCTCTTGTTCTTTGAAACCACATTAATGGAGAAGACTGCTGGCTTGGCAATGATCCAGAAGATGAACATTGACGCCCTCCACAAAGAGGGTAAGTCACAGAGGGTCATTACTGAAAGGTGTGGCTGTTTACAGAGTGCTGTATCAAAGCATATTAAATGCAAAGTTGACTGGAAGGAAGAATTTGGGTAGGAAAAGGTGCACAAGCAACAGGGATGACCGCAAGCTTGAGAATACTGTCAAGCAAAGCCGATTCAAACACTTGTGAGAGCTTCACAAGGAGAGAACTGAAGCTGGAGTCAGTGCATCAAGAGTCACCACGCTCAGACGTCTTCAGGAAAAGGGCTACCAAGCCACTTCTGAACCAGAGACAACGTCAGAAGCGTCTTACCTGGGCTGTGGAGAAAAAGAACTGGACTGTTGCTCAGTGGTCCAAAGTCCTCTTTTCAGATGAAAGTAAATTTTACATTTCATTTGGAAATCAAGGTCCCAGAATCTGGAGGAAGACTGGAGAGGCACAGAATCCATGTTACTTGAAGTCCAGTGTGAAGTTTCCACAGTCTGTGATGATTTGGGCTGCCATGTCATCTGCTGGTGTTGGTTCACTGTGTTTTCTGATGTCCACAGTCAACGCAGCCATCTACCAGGAAATTTTAGAGCACTTCATGCTTCCTTCTGTTGACAAGCTTTATGGAGATGCTGATTTCATTTTCCTGCAGGACTTGGCACCTGCACACACTGCCAAAGCAACCAGTATCTGGTTCAAGGACCATGGTATCCCTGTTCTTAATTGGCCAGCAAACTCGCCTGACCTGAACCCCAGAGAGAATCTATGGGATATTGTGAAGAGGAAGATGAGAGACACCAGACCCAACAATGCAGATGAGCTGAAGGCCACTATCAGAGCAACCTGGGCTCTCGTAACACCTGAACAGTGCCACAGACTGATCGACTCCATGCCACGCCGCATTGCTGCAGTAATTCAGGCAAAAGGAGCCCCAACTAAGTATTGAGTGCTGTACATGCTCATACTTTTCATTTTCATACTTTTCAGTTGGCCAAGATTTCTAAAAATCCTTTCTTTGTATTGGTCTTAAGTAATATTCTAATTTTCTGAGATACTGAATTTGGGATTTTCCTTAGTTGTCAGTTATAATCATCAAAATTAAAAGAAATAAACATTTGAAATATATCAGTCTGTGTGTAGTGAATGAATATAATTTACAAGTTTCACTTTTTGAATGGAATTAGTGAAATAAATCAACTTTTTGATGATATTCTAATTATATGACCAGCACCTGTATATTTTAAAATATATTCAAATAAAAAAACATTATAAATTGTAATATTTCACAATATTACTGTTTTTACTGTACTTTTGACCAAATAAATGCAGCCTTGAACAGCCAAAAACAAAATAAATCTTTCTGACCCCAAATTTTTTAATAGTAATGTGTCCAAAATCTTACTGGTATTTTGGGTGTATACTTACATTATTCCAGTCATTTAAAAATAACGAACTGAATCTTTCTCAACTGAATAAAAACAAATCAGTTTAGCTTTCATGGAGGTCCGTATCTTACCGTTCCCTCTGAACTTGTTGAGGTTAACTAGCGGAGGTCTCTGTGGTTTGGCGGGACACTTTCCTAAAACAAACAAACCAGGAAGAGGCTTCTTTTTCAGCACTGACAAATCACCAGTAGTGGTTTCCGGTGCTGTAGAGATCTTTTCATGAAGAAGGGGTTTCTGCGTAATAGGCAGTTTAGCAGGACTCTGAAATCCAGCTCCATTGGGGGCTTGTGTATAAGCGTTCTCCTGTTTCCCTCTATTGGGCAGCTTCACTCCAACAGCATCAGTTCTCGAGTCACTACTGGTCTTGTTGTTAGAAACTGGAGGTTTGAATCTAGCCTCCATAGAGTTAACTGTGAAGTTGGGTTTGACCATGAGAGGTTTAGGCAAAGGCTTGGAGCCTGCACCTTTATTCATGTCCACAGGTTTGAGTTTTGCCGTCTTGGGGATCAACACTGGATTCTGCTCATGATTGCCGGCACTGCCGAATCGATTGTTCTGAGCACTTTGGGAAAACGCACTTTCTCCAGCCAGTGAATTAAAACGAGACATCAGGGACTGTACATTGGTGAAACTGGCCTAAAAATGTCAAACATAAACATTAGTAACACTTTACAATAACGTCTCATTTGTTAACATCAGTTAATTCATGAACTGACTGAGCAATAGTTTTACAGCATCATTAATCTTTGTAAATGTTAATGAAAGTACAATCGTACGGTGTTCATGTTAATTCACCGTGAATGAACTAATGGTAACAGATACAATTTTGGTTTTAAATATGCGGAAAAAGATTTAGTGTAGAAACAATTTTCAACTCAGAAACTGTTAGTAAATTTCACAAATAATTCCAAGGAAATACAAGTAACACTTTGAATTACACACACAATTTTAAAATAGAAAACTGCAATATTTTTCTAGTAAAATGTACTCCAGTAATCAACTTTAAAAAATATAAATGAATCCTTTAACACTAGGTACTACATAACTTAGTAACTCACCCCACTTTTGTATGAAGCTACATCTCAATGACACGTCAAATCATGTGGCTTGTTAAGGAGACCTATGCTATGACTTTAATTAGGGATGTGCAGGACTCGTCGACTAAACAGTACAGCTCCTGCTACACTGTAAAAAAAGAAAAAAAGTTGAGCCACCTTAAAATTTTAAGGCAACCAGCTTCAGCAGATTTTTGAGTTTTACAACAAAAATTTGAGAATCTCCCACAAAAATAAGTTGAGCAAACTCAAAAACCTGCTGAAAATTTTTAAGTTCGCTCAATCTTTTTTTTTTTATACAGTGTAGTAGACACTGAGATAGTCGATTACACGAGAGAGAAAAAAAATTACCATAATTTTAACGTTACATTTAAAACTTTTTAACAACAAGCTAAAATAAAACTTTTGAAAAATAATAAATATTTAAATATATAAATATTTTTAAAAGCGTATCCGGGCGGAAACTACATTTTTACCTCAGACCTCGCATGCCTTTTCTTCATGTCAGTTGCGGCAAGCTTGAAATGACCAGCGAAGAACCAGCAAAGCTTGGGATTATTTTGAATTAGAAGGAAACGGAAAAAGTTGTGTGTAAACTGTCTAATGTCAAATTGGCTTACGATAACTCTACTGGAGCGATGTGTAATCATATTTAATACAGGCACATATGAGTTAGCTTGGAGGCTAACCAAAGCCAGCAAATGTCAATCATGCCATACACTACAACCCGCCACTGGGTCCGCGATCCCATCCGCGCCGTCTATTCCTCTAAAACCCACTTCGGTGGTGGTGCGGGATTTCCAGGCTCTTTTCGAAACGGTCTGCTCTCTGCGTGCCTGTGACTTCAGTTCCTGCGGAGCGCGTGTTTTTTTTTTTCAAGAGCAGAATCGCCTCTAGTCCAGTCTTTCGCCGGACCAAGTTAACATGTTAAATTCACTGAACAAATGCGCCTGGTCTGAGTAAGTAAAACGAGCATTGTTGTGTTTTTAGACAATATAGCCAACATGAAGTACATTTTTTAAAGCCGTTTTAATGCTATTCCTTGATAAACTTTCCTATTGTTTTTTACTTGTGTTTTAATATGTGGGCTAACGTTATATGAAAGTGAAGAATTCTGTCAGTCTATTTTCCATTTCTGCATTGCTCCACACTGAAAAAAATAAGAAGATAAATTTACTTAATTTTTCTTTTGCAAGTTTTTGCACGAATATTTTTTAAGTCAAATTTAAATAAGACATTAAGTAAAATCTACTTAACTAAAGTTATCTAAAAATTAGTAAAGGAAATAAGTAAATTTAACGTGGCCAGGTAGAGTTTGATGAGTAATTTCTACTTAATTATTTTAAGTTTACCCTACAATACTCAAGTACATTTCACTCAGTCACGGTTTGTAAACTTTACTCAAACAACATAGCACTGAAAAAATGCCTATAAGGCATGTGGTTAAGTTACAAGCACGTATGTAAGCGTATGTAAGATGTCACAAAACAGCAAGTTACTTCACCTAACAACAAAAGCAACCACAAAACAGTGTAAATAAATACATCTCGAAAACAGCAAAAAAAAAAAAAAAAAATTACCTTATTAATTATTCATGCCCAAGTGCATGATGGGAACAACGGGATCAAGACGTTGATATTTACTTAAACAATCTTTGTAAAAATAACAAACAATTCCAAGTAAAATATACTTATAAGTTCAAACTTTAAATTCTACAAGCTTAAATTGAGTACTAATATTGAATTTACTCTTTTATTTAAATTCTTGCCTGAACTAAATCATTTAATGTAGAAATTCCATTTGTTTTTCTGTAGTATTTACTTCACCACAAAATCATTTTCATCAGTGCAGCCGATCTGAATGAATAAGCTATGCACTGGTTTATGTTGAGTGTATGCTCTTCCTTATTTTCTGTTTAACGCCGAAACCGCCTAAAATTAAATGATGATAACGTGAGGCAAGTATACGGCATAATAGTAACCTATTTTTAGCACATTTCATTGAGGGATTTGACAGTGTGATGCAAAGATCAAGTATTTCAAGTGTAGGCTGTTATACACGCACAGTTTTTTTTCTTTTTTTCTAGCTTTTAGACTAGTCGTAAACAAAAATTCCGTTTAAATGACAGTCAAATTAATCGTAGCGCACATCCCTAACTTTAGTATGCAATTAGACTTATATGGTGGGCAATAAAATGGAGCAAAATAATCACATAAACTTACAGTAAATGAGGGGCCTATGGAAACCTGATTCTGTTTTTTTTAAAAAAGAAAAGAAAAACCTATAATTTTAGGTTAAAAAAAAATAATACTTTTGAGATCAGTTTAAAATATAAAATTGTGATAGTCAAAACAGTGTAATGAATAAAAACATTTTGAAAAATGAATCCCCCCCCCAAAAAAACTTTCGGCAATCAGTTCTTTAAAAAAATAATAATAATTTTAGTGTGAGGAACATTAAAGGTTCTTCATGGAATGACCAAAGATGACAATAAAGAACTTTCACTTTTAAGAGTGTAGCAAAGCTAAAAGCCACTCTGAACACAACCAAACACAAAACCCTAGCATTGTGGTTTTGCACAGTCAACACAAAATATAAAAAATGACTATATTTATTAACTATAATCACTAATATTATAATTAAGGCAGCAATATACAAACCCCTCTTAAGCAGGCTACTGATAAAAACATGTTGAATATTTTAAAGAGCTGTGAAACTGAGCATATTCACACCTTTAGGGTTCCGCCTTTACACTGGACTTTCTTTACATTCACAAGCATGAAAAACACTGAGAATTTTTATACTGCCATCCGTTTCTTCAAAATGCAACTATATGAACGATATTATTGCATTCTTATAAATCACATCATATAATTATCAATCCTAATAAGAAAATCCACAAGCATCAAATCACTATTCCTATTATTGCATCTGCTAACTCAAGTACGATCAAGATAATCAAGAACTAAATCATCAACTGAAAAATCATAATAAATGACACTCGTATAAATAAATCATCAAAATTTCCCTGCAAACTCACCCAGCCAGCACATAAGCGTGCGTGCAAGAGTACAGTGACTCTGAAAATGGTGAGAATCACAGATACACCCAGAGGAAACGCTTGTTTCCATTAGTTTAATAAGGAAGAGGTGTAACCAGGGTTTCACTATCGAGCACCACGACCCTGATCTGGGGTCAGATTTAACATCAGCTCAAAACCACACTCTTATTCTTTGGACCTTCAGAGCGAGAAACAACACAAACTCGTGACAGGTGGTCAAATGCCAGGGATAAAAACAGAAGACTAATAACAATAATATCTCTGGAGTTTAGTTGAGCAGCATATGAAGGTCAGTTTTCGAATTCAGAACGCCACAAAAGTGTTTCACCAACAGCACTGTTAAAGCAAACAAACAGACTCACCATGATGATGCTGGCATGTGCTGGAACTACTATCACTAAGGTATTAGTCTGTCTGTGGAGTCTTTTCAAGGAGTGCGGCTGAACAAATGGGAAAACTGATGACTAAACAAACTTACCACAACTTTTTTCTTCCTCCTAAACGTTTGAGCAAAACACATTCATTTGAATCAATGAGTGAATAATATGGATTTATAGGGCAAACAAAACTCCAGTAATTTAATTAATCATTTCAATTGCAATGATATGACCACAAAACCAGTTAATTTTTTCAAAATTGAGAT
The DNA here is from genome assembly GCA_036784905.1 of Acrossocheilus fasciatus. Taxonomy (NCBI): domain Eukaryota; kingdom Metazoa; phylum Chordata; class Actinopteri; order Cypriniformes; family Cyprinidae; genus Acrossocheilus; species Acrossocheilus fasciatus. Next base: position 39,514,940 of record CM071942.1, on the reverse strand, counting down.
TTGTTCATCATCTGAAACCTGAATGAATAAGCTATCCATTGATGTATGGTTTGTTACGATCATACAATATTTGGCAGAGATACAACTATTGGAAAATCTGGAATCTGAAGGTGTAAAAAAATCTAAATATTGAGAAAATCGCCTTTAAAGTTGTCCAAATTAAGTTCTTAGCAATGCATATTACTAATCAAAAATGAAGTTTTGAAATTTACAAAATATCTTCATGGAACATGATCTTTTCTTAATGATTTTTGGCATAAATGAAAAATGAATCATTTTGACCCATACAGCGTATTTTTGGCTATCACTACAAATATACCCCAGCGACTTAAGACTGGTTTTGTGGTCCAGGGTCACAAATGCAATTTAACTGTGATAAGGAAGAAGGAAGACATGAAAAGCCAGTCATAATGGAAACTAAAACAAGGACAATTAACCACTGACCTTAAGGGGTGAATCTTTCAAAAATATAGGTTTTTACCTCAAAATCAAAAGAATACTCCAAAATATAAATCATATTATATAATTATTCTATAAATTAGATTATAATTATACATTATATAGTAATATAATTAAAAATCATGTTTTGCTAGAAAATTAAGCCTGCTCTTTTCTCAGTTAGCAGTTAACAATTAAGCACACTTTTCCAAATTATTTCACAATTATTCTCAAAAGTGATTAAGGCAGTACAAAATACACACACACACACACACACATATATATTTTATATATGCATGTATGTATGTATGTATGTATGTATGTATATGTATACATATGTGTGTGTGTGTATGTGTGTGTGTGTGTGTGTGTGTGTGTGTGTGTGTGTGTGTGTGTGTGTGTGTATTTTCTTAAGACTTTTTAGTATTATAAAAATGGGAATTGGGGCAAATGTGCACAAAAACAGGCCTTTTTTATTTCATGTACAATAAAATATAATTTCTTGCTAAGTTTTGGAGTAAATATGACCCAGGCATGTTCTTGACAGGTTTAGTGAGATTTGTGTATGTCTGTCCCTTACAGCCACATTTTTCATTTCCCTGAATAATATGTCTGCATACAATCCTACGGTCTGTCTGATAAGAGTGTGTCAATGTCCTGTATGGCTTTGGAGGTTTTCTGCAGAGCCTCAGAGATGCAGTTCTCTGTGAGTTTGATCTCAGGTCGGTCAGAAGAACGCTCACAGCTCAAAGATCTTCCTGTAGGACGCAAGAGGGGGCTGTTCTCCAACAAAACTGGTGGACTGCGTTAAAGAAATATCTACTCAAAGGCATCCTGCTCTCAACAATCAGCTTCCACACCAACAGAGTCACATAATCTCACAAAAAAGGATACAGTTAAACCTCTTGATCTTTTCCAGTTCAGAAACAACTGACCTGTATAGGAAATCAGGATGGAATCAGAAATTTTGTATTCTACCATAAATAATCAAGTTTTTGTATACCAACAAACATGATTGTTGTTACCAACCTCCATGCATTTCACTATATAGAAAAGCAAAACCTGGACATTAATCTTTGGATTCCACGGAAAAACATACTTGTTTTGAATGACATTTCCAGGTGAACTATCCCTTTAAGATTGATTGATATGCATCCTCCAGGTCAAGTGATGCAAATGACTATAATATTAATACAAAATAATGATGCAGGGAACAAGAGTTCATAAATACCTGCACGTTATTGGCTGAGGTGTGTCAGAATGGGCGGAGTCTGAGAGAGCCACACCCACTGCACTCATGCTCTGATCTGTCTGTTTTACCCAGTCACACCACTGCACTACTGCAGACACATACCTGGGAAAAAATTTGAAATTAAGGATTTTCATAAGCAATTGGTGTATTGAATATTACATCACCTCTTTACCTTTGATAAGTTTGGTCTGTCTCAACTTGGACAAGAGTTTGGTGCCCATCTGGCAAACTGAGCTGGCACCACCTGTGAGGCGGTCTGGTTTCTGTCTTGAGTCTCTGTTCCATTTCACAAATACATAAAAAAACTAAAATGTGACATGCTGAATGATTAAGACTGGGACATTTAGCAAAAAATAAAAAAATAAAATCAATAAAATATATTGCATGCAGGAAAATTAAAGTAAATTATATAAACGTAAAATAGAAAAAAACGTTTTTAAAAAGTCAGTTTTTCATTAAATTATCACAAATACATGAAAAAACGAAAAATGTGACGTTCTGAATGATTAGGACTGGGACACTTCACTAAATAAATAAATAAAATATATTACATGCAGGAAAATTAAAGTAAATAATATAAACGTAAAATAGAAAAAAGTTTGTAAAAAGTCACAGTTTTTTTAATTTAATAATTTAAGTATCACTTATGTGCAACAAAACAACCATACATAGTAATAAATCTGCAATATTCAATCATATTATTATTAATATTATTTTATAAATTACATTACATTTTACAAATTTTATATTATGAAAAACACCAAGCAGCACTGCACTTCTGTGAACATGCTTGCACAATGTTGCAAATAAATTGTTGAATTTTAGTTTGAATATTTAAATAAATGGAACCTAATTCACCTTAAAACAGGATTTTAATGGTTGTAAACTTATCAAAATGTTTCAACTCCTTCACTAGTGAAAAGCTGATCAAATGTGTGAGTAAACAAGCAGTTTTGTGAGTTGATACATTATCAGGAATAGGATATTGTCTGACTCCTGTGTATTTTAACGAAGTACATGCGTGATGTACCTGTGCAGGTGTATATGAGTCAGATTTCCACATCATCTGCGCTCTAACTCCATCCAGAAACAAGACCTCGACAGTCCCGTCTGAGAGAGCTTTAAAACATCCTGTACCTGCCACCGCCACCTCCTGAACCACACGCACACATTCACGCACCGCTGCCTGCTGAAGACAGAACCGTTACCGTCAAACACATCCATATACACTAGACACAACGGATAGAGCGAGTATTCATCAGAAGGATATCACACGCACCTCGTTCCAGCAGTAAACAGAGAGCGGGGACCTCAGGGAGCTTCTGGCCTGGATGAAGCATTTCAGAATCCTAATGAAATAATACAAAAATATATTAATATATGCAAGTTTGTGTACACAAAATATACACTACTGTTCAAAACTTGGGGTTGGTAAGTTTTTTTTTTATGTTTTTGAGATTAGTCTCTTATACTCACCAAGGCTTGATTTATTTGATCAAAAATACGGTAAAAACTGTAATATTGTGAAATATTATTAGAATTTCAAATATTTGTTTTCTACTGTAATATATTTTAAAATGTAATTTATTCTTGTGATGCAAATCTGAATTTTCAGCATCATTACTTCAGTCTTCAATGTCACACGATCCTTCAGAAATAATTTTAATATGCTGATTTGCTGCTCAAGAAACATTTACTATTATTATCAATGTTGAAAACAGTTGTGTTGCTTAATATTTCCGTGGAGACCAGGATTCCTTGATGAATAGAAAGTTCAAAAGAATAACATTTATTTGAAATTAAAAATGTATTTACTGTCATTTTGATCAATTCAATGCATCTTTACTGAATAAAAGTCTTAATTTCTTTCTTTTTTAGTAGTGCTGGGCAACGATTAATAGCATCCAAAATAAAAGATTTTGTGTACATATTATAATATATGTGTGTGTACTGTGTATATTTATTATGTATGTATGTATGTATGTATGTGTGTGTGTGTGTATATATATATATATATATATATATATATATACACACACGCTCAAATATATTTAAGAAAAAAATGTTGTTAATATATTAAATATTTGGTAACACTTTACAATAAGGTGTCATTTGTTAATATTAGTTAATGTATTAATTAACATGAATGAACAATGAACGCTACGTTTATTACACTCTTTATTAATCTTTGCTAATGTTAGTTAATGAAAATACAGTTGTTCATTGTTTATTCATGTTATTCACAGTGCATTAGCTAATTTTAACAAACACAACTTGTGATTTTAATAATGCATTAGTAAATTAGCATTAACTAAGATTAATAAATGCTGTGGAAGTATTGTTTATGCTTAGTTCATGTTAACTAATGTTGTTAACTAATGTTAACTAATGAACCTTATTGTAAAGTGTTACCAAATATTTATATATAATAGAAACTATATGAATATAAACAGTACACACACATATATTATGAAAACTTTTATTTTTATTTTTTATTATAAAAACTTTCATTTTGAATGCGATTAATCGTGATTAATCATTGCCCAGCACTATTTTTTAGAAACTAAAAAAAAAATACAGTAACTCTGTTCAAATCCCTCAGAATGAGCATCAGTAACAGTGATGCTTGTCTTTATGATTATTATTATTGCAGAGCGACAATTTGGGTGTCATTATCACCCCCTAGTGATTGAACTCTATAAATTCATTTAGTGAATCATGGCTCAAGGTAGATGTTCAGTTAGGAGGTGCTGAAAGATATAAACAGAATATCTGACATCTGTTAGGATACGTCCTATGGACGTCTTGCAGATGAGCAAACACTCTAAAAAATACGTCTTGCAGATGTACATGCAGACATCAAATAGACGTCTCCGTGATGTACGTGTGCTATCAGGGGCAGTCTCCCATGAATTCTGTCTGCTTGTGTGTGATTATGGCTTTGATGTGAGCTGTATGCTTGTAAACCTCTCATCTGACCTGCTGGCCCGTGTGACGACAGACTGGACAGAATACAGCTGACCCGGTACATCAGGTGGGAGACCACACAGGTAATACACACACTCCACTGCCTGAGAACACACAGAAATCAACTCACCTTCTGAATCGGACAGTAAATGTATACACTCTACCTTTAATTCACCGAATGTCAAAGTGAACACATTACAGAGAGTTGTCATACATCTCTGTGAGCAGCTCCAGATTTGTAATGTGTGAAGTAATTGGCTAGAACTCCATTAGATCTGATCACAGAACCGTCACCAGGTGAGATCTCTACCATCGGTATCACTCCATCTACTATACTGAAAGAGATGAAATGAAAACATCATTAGTGTTAGGTCCCAAATAGCTCACCCAAAAATGTAAAATTCTGCTGTCATTTATACCCTCAAGTTTTTCCAAATTTGTATGAGTTTTCCTTTTTCTGCTGAACACAAACAAAGATATTTTGAAGAATGTTGGCAACCAAACAGTTGCTGGTAGCCATTGACTTCCACAGTATGGGAAAAAAACTATGGAAGTCAATGGTTTGGTTACCAACATTCAAGAAAAAGAAAATGAAAATAATTTATTCAACCTCATGTCATTCTACACTTTTCTGAAAGATGTTCTTCTGTGTAACACAAAAGAAGATTATTTTGAAGAACATTGGGAAGCAAACAACATTTGAACCCATTGACTTTCATTGGATTAGTAATTCTGATATTTCTCTTTTATGTTGCACAGAATTTGAAAAGAAGTCATAATAGTCTTATGAATAAGTCATAAGGGTGAATAAATGATGACGAAATTTTCATTTGGGTGAACGGACAAAACTGACACAATAAATGACAAAGTAACTAATTAATCAAAAGCAAATTCTTAAATTAAGATTACAGAATTTTATTATTAGATATAATAAATATAATATAATACAATACTTACGCAAGAAATAGTACTAATATTTTTCTTATTCTGGATTCTTAGAAGATTTATTTGATCCTATGTGTTCCTCAAAAGTGGTTCTAAATTAATTATAGGGATTTTTGACTACATAATTTACTTAATGTGCTAAATCTTTTTTTTTAACCATCTATCTTTGACTTCAAAAAGTTATTAGCCTATTAATGGTATTTAAGCTGATGTTACAAGTAGTGGTAATAACGTATGATCATGAAATGATCAGCACTCACCGGTATATGATGCCTTTGCACCAGACCACTTTCACCAGCTCAGCTGTGACTTCCTCTTCCTGTTCCAGCAAATCAGGATTCACAGTGTCATAACGCCACCTTAACGTCACATTAACACACTGTGAGTGTCGACAACATACTAAAATCAAACACTGATTGTAATTGTAGTTTTTCTATGAGAATAAATATGAGGGGTGAATCCAGGTCACATTTCACTCCAAAATAAACAAATGAATAAAAATATATGCAATTTATTTTCTTTGAGAGAAAATACATAATTTTGTTTGTTTGATTTTTATTTGGGAATGAAGTATGACCTGTTCTTGACAGACTGAGTTTCAGGTGAAGGCATAAAGAAAGAGATGACACGAGACTGTATTCTGTGTTTGTTTGGCGTTCCTCACCTGTGCTGATGAGGAGAGGGACACTTTAGAGGCAAAGGTTTGGGAAGCTGAGTTTTCAGCCCTGTTTTACAAGTGTCTTCTCCATTTGTGGAACCTCTTCCATTTTGCCCACTGACAGTATTTATTTTAGTTTTTTGTGATTCCCAATGCTTGAATGCTAATGACAGAGGATAGGTCCACATCTGTGGGTAAAGCACTCGGGAATACTGCTGGATTACTCTGGTGTACGCATCCACCTTCCCAGACTTCAAACTTGTTGATTCCAGGCTTTCTGTATTGCGGGCTTTTACGACTGACCCAGGACGATCCATCCGAGCACCCACCGAGGCTTCAGAGAGGCTTAAACCCTTAACCGTGGCAGATTTCGACGACAAGCTACTTAATGAACATGTGCTTTTGTGGTGTTGACCTTGCAGATACTGCGATGCTACTTCATTTTGACTGGACCGGCAGATAAAGTCCACTGTGAACTCTTCTCCAGAAGAGGAAAGGACGAGTGTGGCATGTCCATCCACAGAGCAAACTGTGATCTCTCCATGCGGCCCAGCGGTGCAGCAGTCAGGCCCGGGCCACTCCACCTCAATTATGGCACTGGTGAACGGCTGCAAATCAGCATTTGGTTAAGCAAATAAGCACAAGTGAGAAATTAAGCTGGACTGACATGATTTCAGAAATTAAAGCAAACCTTACTACAGCTTTAAGACAGTCTAACCTTGTTGAATTCCACAGTTATGAGTTCCTCAGGCAAATATGGACGAGTTGCATACTTGTTTCTGAACACCAAAGCATTCAGTACCAGTGTCTAAACAAGAGAGAAAACAAATAAATTATGTATTTTTTATACTGTGCACCCATATTTACTGCAGTAAACTACTTTAGACAAACAGACAGATATATGGTTAGACTGACAGACAGACAGATAGCCTATATATATACAGTTAGACAGATATGCAAGATCAAATGTTTCATGAAATTTCAATGCAGATACAGTACTGATATATTTTACTACATTTATGGGGGTGAAAAGGTCATATGTACCTTATACTCGCTGATGGCGAATCTTGTTCTCTGTCTGACTGTCTCTCTGGGCTGTAGCGGGTGTGCAGAGGGTGACATGCATCTCTCTATCATGAACTCAGACCCGCAGGGCGAGAGCTGCAGTCTGCGCCCGTCTGAGTAAAACACATCCACAGACTCGTCCACATACATGACCATGAACCTGAGCGAACACATGACTCACTTCACACGAGACAGACAGCGCTGCGGTTACAACTCAAAATAAATACATAGTCATTTGACTTCGACTATCTACACTAAAATCACTGAAGCAACACAAACAAACTCCACAGTAATCGCTGTTGTTGATAGAGTCGATCCATTCGTGAATGGATCGTTCTTGCGAGTCGGATCTTTTGAATGGATCGTTCTTGCGAGTCGGATCTTTTGAATGAATCAATTGAACTTGTTTACAAAACCGGGAGGGACGAAAAATAGCAAAAATGAAACGTAGTGGAAAATTTACGACTTGATCGTAGGTATAAATTAAACGCATTACACGATTACGTGGGAAAACTTCTCGAAAACTGATTTTTATAAGCTGAATCAAACTGAACTGACACAATATTATCACGAACGTCTTTATTAGTTAAACTTACTCGGGAAAATAAGACATAATTAACAATACGTGTATGTAGATGAAAACGTAGGGTTGTCAGTGTCCAAGTGATCCATTTCTTTGAAAGGACTGTTCAAAAGAACCGATTTTCAGAAATGACTCGGACGTCCAGTCTCTAGTTGCCATGGTGCAAATTTTCGCGGTTGATGAAGAGAATGACGCTGATTGGATGAATCACTTCTTCTGCAGTACTGTGCGCTCTCTCATCGCCCCCTTGCTGCAAAGCCGAGGTAACATGAGCGTTCATCTCGCGAAGAAATATACTTCATTTCTACTATTTCGCATATAATTAATTAAAATGTTGCCGGTATTAGCACACAAAAATATACATAAATATAAATAACATGAAGCCGATATCAACGTCGTTAATATTTTTGCATTCTTTTATTTTACTTTTTCTAAATATGATTTGCTTTGTCTTTCTTTTTGATTATTATTTTGGAGTAAATTACGACCAGGATGTTCAACCATTTATTAATCATAACACATTTACCGAATATCAGTTTTATTAGAAAGGTATTGAACTGTCTACATGATATCAATGGTAAATTCAAAGGTTTTTTTTACACTTCCTAAATTCCAACTTAATTTTGTCTATTCTTTTCTGTTTTTGTCAGTTTTACAAAAGCCATAGAATTAAGGTCATGGTTCTGACCCAAAACAGGCTTTAGTTCACAGATCAACAGGTGATTCAATGCTTGAAAGGGTTAACAGATTGCAGAACAAGTTGGACAGAATCTCACCTAACAATTCATTAAATGGCGGAAAAAAACAATCAGGACTAACAAACAGCTCAGGCCACTTGAATTCCTATGAAATGCAAAGAGACCGTGTTTTTATAAAGATTTATTGCAGGCAAACAATGCAGTAAATAATATTTACAACTATAGTAAAATAAACATTCGTTTATATGGGATCCATGAGATGTTGGTGATGAGAATAGTTCTGTAAATCACAGTGGCGGATGAATCTGTATAAACTCCCAAACCTGTTCTGAGCTTTTCCTCCAAATTGATACACTTAACATACGTGGAAACTTTATTCCTGCATTCGAAAAACCAAACAGACTATAAAGTCAGGCTTCCTTTTTCTTCAAACATGTGCATAAATTGAAAATCTAAAAAGGCTTGAGGAGAATCTGATAAAGGAAGAACAACAACAAAAAAAATTGTATTCTCTTAAAACGTTTTTGTCTTTCTCCCTGTGCTCTTCGACTCTACATGGCAAAGCCTTCAGGAGTAAAATGCAAAACCCAGTTTCTCCTACATTTAGTTGGATATTGAGCAGTTAGTTTGCAAACAAACCACACTTACACTTGATGATGCTACTCTTCGGCTCATTAAAATCTCACTGCAAACTTTTTTTGGGGATTTTTGACAAATCAGAACACGCATAAAATAAACCTCACAACCCAAATGCCAAACCAATGGCCCGACAGACTTGCCAATTATGCTGCATTACAACTAAACTGTAATCCCAGCCATTAAATCCAGTGACATTGTAGCCAAGAAGTGCTTGTTGAGAAATCAAAGGAAAAATCAACCAAAACATTCTTGGTTTTTCCCGCTCTGAAACATTCCAGCTGGTCGGGTGTGGCATCAACATGACCATCTCACAGTGTCTCATTTCTTTCTTTTTGCGTCCGACTCCATGCAAAACTTCTCAAACGCCTCCTCGATCTCTGGATCCATTTCATCTTCATCACCGCAGAAGCTGTAACATAGAAGCATACTTTTTTTTAAGCTGTGGTGAACAAAAAACAATTGTGAGATGTGAACTCAGAATTGCAAGGAAAGAGTCTGAACTGTGACATAAAAAGTCACATTTACATTTTTTAAATTTGCAACTGTGCATTAAAAAAAAAACCTGTAAATTCAAAAAGGTAAGTGTGACTGTCACAATTCTTATATTGAATACAGAAAGTACTTTTATTCAGCAAGGATGCATTAAACTAATTATAGCTGCTGAAAATTCAGCTTTTCTTTACTTTCTTCAGCTTGTCTGTTTTTTTTTAATGACAATAATAATTCCCAATATTAGTTTTTCCTGTATTTTTAATCAAATAAATGCAGCCATGGTGAGCATAAGAGAGTCCTTTTAAACATGAAAAATGTATATAAGCAAAAGCTTATATATTTACATGAGCTTTTCCTTGAATCTGTGCATTTGTCTAAATCATTATGAATAAACTATAAACAAACTATGAATTTCTGATTATGTTCATGCATTCCTTTCTCATGCATTCAGCTTTTCTCATACTGCATACTAGATTGAATACAGAAAGTTATTTAAAAACTCATCACATGAATTATAGTCTCCCCTTGTTGGCTGGTCTTTGTTAACTGTTCACGGCCCATCCAATGGGCTGAAGACTATGCTGAATAAGACAGGTCTTGCTAAGCCCCCCTCTCTCCCTGGACTGCTGACTTCACTAAAATGTGCTCTTTGACTCCCCCCAGCATCATTGTGAGGAGGACAATTACAGAGGGGACGGTTACACCAGGGTTATTAAAGTTAACTAAAACCATAAATAACATTTTGTTACTTGAAATAAAATAAACTTGAACTGACAAAAAAATATTAAAAAATTGTTTGTTTTTTTTTAAATGTCATTTAGTTGACGTACTAAAATATCTAAAAATGAATGAAAACCACATAGCTATAATTAAAAAACGAAAACTAATAAAAATGAAAAAATAAAATAAATTACGAAAACTTTAAATAAAATTATTTCAAAATATTAATTAAAAACTATGTAGTATCTCAGTTGCGCAGCAAGCAAACAAAACTTTGGATATTCTTACGAATACTTACGAATCATTTCCATTCTCTTCATATGCATCAGGGAAGTAGTCTTCTCGGTCTAGAATCTCCTGATATTTTTCAGAGTATTCTGTGGTGGGAAAAAAACAAAACAAAACAAAGGATCGATGAGCAGAATAGTAGATTAGTAATAAATACAGTAATTATTCATATTAAAAGTAAATAAATAAATAAATAGTCCTGACATGTTATGGTAATGAGAATAAATAAATAAATTAATTAATTAAGTCTTAACAGTCCTAAAATAGGCTTGCTTGCTTTCTTTCCTTTAAAATGTAATTTCTGATTTTCAACCCGATCATGATTTTGCAACATTTGCCCGCTTAATAAAACACAAGTCTGTATGTGGGTCACTGCAGACTGAAACGCTGCCGATTCTCACCAGGATCCGCTGCTGTGAAAGGCGTCCCATCTGCTGTGTAGAAGGTTGGTTCATTCTGAGGAGCAAAACCACGATAGAAACACATTAAAAACATTAATACATTCACAGATTACATATTTTACTCCAAACCTCATCAAATAAATTTCATTTCTTTGGCATTGCGCACCATGAAGTAGTTGGGGTCATTGTCAGGTGTAGCGTCACTGGACACAGCGGCTGTGTGAACTCGACCCCAGTTACTGGACCGCAGCTCCACCAGTTTCAACAGCATCTGCTTGACATCTCTACAAACGCACACATACAGTAAACATCAATAAACACAGATACAGTACAGCTGAACAAGCTAAGAGCCGTTCACACTGACAGTGATATTCAGAAACAAAGCAAATGGAAGTGAACGATTTCCAGTGTCATGAGCAAAAACAAATATTGGCCATGCAACTCAGCTTTATGCAAAAGTACAATAATAACTATTAGGAGTGCAAACAGTGCTCATAAACCTCAATCCTACATTACACATATACCAGTTTATTTCAGTATCACTCAAATACTATTATAGTTTTATTGATGTTTTTAAACAACTTTTTATTTTTATATTTTGTTTTAATTTCACATTTTTTTGTGTGCATGTTTTGCAACAAATTATTTTGTTGTGTTTTGCCATTTGCGGTATAGTTTTAGTTATCTATAATCACTGAGACATTTCCAAAAACAGTTAACTGTTACTGAACCGTTGGCTAAAACTCACTCACCGGCTACATTTGGCATCCAGCACAATGTCTTCAATCTTCTTGATTACCTCATCCATGTCTGACTGGCCTTTCTCCTTCCATGTGTCTTCCAGAATGGAACCACTCAGCTTGTCAAATCAGTACAGTAAAACAATGCTAGTCAACACCAACAGTGTAGCACTGCATTATTATCTGCAGATTAATTACTTATTTCATTTCAGTACTTAGAGCTGCCTGGCAATTTCAAAGTCTTTGTTTATGTCAGGATTACTGTCACTAATGATCTTAAGTTGAGTCCTGAAGTCACTTGATAACCACTACAGACTTGCTCTGAAACGGTACCATTTAGTGTATTTGCAGTGCATAAGAAGAGGAATACTTCAAACCTTGAGTAATTTGACCGCACACATTAGGTTGGGGTCATCCGGATGAGAGAATAACGCATTCAAAAGATCCCTTAGCCCTCCTAGTAAGACATTAGCTCGCCCGGGGGTGTCCTTTCCACTTTTTATCTGAAAGATAAATGAAAGAATAAACAATAAATACACAGCTCTCACATTTGAATTCAAGCAGATACATATGTTAGGATTTATACACTAGATTATACAAAGGAATAGATAACTAATTGGTTTAGACTGGTTTAGCATTACATAATTTTCTCAGATGTAGCACGTCAAGCTCTGCGGTTGGATTTATTTTGTAATCATGACTGGCTGACAATATATGCTATTATAAATTCACTCAAATAAAGAGTAAAAAATGAAAACACATTATTTTTGTTAATTTAAATAAATCTGAAATAAAATAACTAAATAAATAAATAAGTTTGACTTGGCAACTAACTCAAATAAGTTTTAGTTGAAGCACTAAAATGACTAATTTGGAAATATTATAATACATGAAAATAAATAAATGAAAAGTAATAATTACAATGAACAAAAAAGCAACAAAACTACAAACAAAAAAAATGAACTAAAATTAATACGAAAACTGCAAATATCAAAACCATAATATATAAATAAGACTGAAATAACACTGCACATTACTTAGTTCATCAGACAGCTTCACAAAATAAATAAGTACAGGATTAGATATTTTGTGGTAATAAGTAAAAGCACTGGTACTGAACTGACCTCCAGGTTAAGGTAAAGCTCCCCCAGAAACAGCACGTAAGAGTGAAACCTTTTCTGGGTGTCTGGATCTCCTCTCACGGCCTGCTCCCTCTGCTCATACTCAGTCCGACACCTACACAAACACACAGAATGGAGTTAAAAGATAAATGAAACTAACAAAAATGAGATGAAATGAAACTGAAAGTAAAGGCTAAGATGGAAAAGGGAAGAAACTGTTGACTTTAAGAACCAAATGTCAAGCCACTTCCAGAACATCCAGAAATGGGTACTTGGGCGTCCTATTGATAAACCTGAAATGTACCTCTTCAGCAGCAGCTGTCTGAAGTTACCGCTGGCTGGACTGAGACCGATGTGATGAGACAGATGGTTACAGAGCCGCGCTCCCGTGTAGGCAAAGTTAGGGATAGACGTGGACTGTGGAAAACAAATGTGGGATGGCTTTCATTGCATTCATCTTAATAACTGCTAAATTTATTATGTTTTGATTAGGGTTGTGCAGACAACCAGATTAAAAATGGTACCACAGTAATATTTTGCAAAGTTCAGTTCTGCAATTTGGTTTGAAAATCAATCCAGCACAGATGCATTATTTGAAAATGAACCATTAATTGACCATTTATAAAATGTACTTTTTAAAATAATAATATCCAAGCTGTTACAGAGGCTGTCTCGGGTTACATGCATGCTTTTACAACAGACAATGAGCATGCAAAACTTAAAAAAAGACACAATTTATAATTAAATTACAGTTCATGCTGCTGAATTCAGCTTTGTGTCATGATTTATATTTCAGATTATCCACATTTGTGTGTGTCCACTTAAGGAATGAATGAATAAATAAATAGAGTAATATGTACACATAATATTATTTAGAAATAAAACAATAATAAATACATGAAAATAGTAATAATATGGACTGTACATTGTTTAGTTTATTAGACAGCTTTAAATAAATACAGGCAGAATCAGATTGCTATAAAATATTGACTTATTTATGTAGTAAATTATTCATTTATATTTTTTATTAGACTGTGCAATAATCATAATTGTAGTAATAAGTTAAAAGAATCAAGTGTGAATCAATTGTGAATAAAAAACACTTTTTCAAACATTCTTGGTCCGTTCGCCGCAGGGCCCCTTCAGAGCGTGGGGTGTGACCGCACCAGTCGCACCGCCCAAAGGATGGCCCTGGTTCCCACACAGATGCATTATTAGAGACTCGTCAGAAGCGCACCTGTACGTAGATGAGCTCTACCAGCTCCTGCAGAATCTCCTCTGTAGTGACATAGCTGTTCAGCATATCTGTGATATAATCGATTTCTGACTCGAAGGACCCTGGCGATGAGTTCAGATGGCTTACGAAATCCTGAATGAAATCAGCCAATGGGGGCTCGGCATAGTATCCTTCAGATTCATCGGAATATACATCATCCTAAAAAGAGAGAACATTAAACTAATACCACAGTACATTCACAAAAAGAGTGTCAAAAAAGAGCCACATGGACTCACCTGGATTGATGCATAAGAGCCCGGGACAAACTCAGGTGCGGCGGCAGACAGTTTGGAGTTTTTCACAAGCGAGTCTGCAGCGCTGCTGCTATTGTGCCCTGAAGGAATAGGGGATCTGCTCTCTGGAAGATGGAGCGATGATCGGCATTAATGTTGAACATCTGTATTCACTATATACACTGTAATTCCTGTTTTTTTGTTATTTCATAGTTTTGATGACTTTACTAATAGTCAAAAATGTGAGAAACAGTAATAATAAAGAACAAGCAGCTATTTCCACACATTAGACTTGTAGTGTAGATTCAGAAGCAACCTGTCAAGATGACTTAACTTCTCCACTCAGGTCACATGACAGACTTGGACAAATTAGCAATCTCGCCCACTAAATGCTGGTTACAATTTAACCAGCTCTAATTCATGCATTCCAGTAAAAGTCCACCTATCCATTCATCTATCTATCTATTCATGCATCTATCCATCCATCCATTCATTCATTTATGCATCCATCCATTCATGCATAATCATACATCTACCCATCTTTACCATCCATATATATCTATCTTCCATCCATCTATCTATTCGTTCATGCATGCATCCATCCATCTAATAACAAGATACATCTAAAATAGCAAGTAGTGGTGAAAACTGTTGTTAAAATGGCTGATGTGCTTTGTACTCCATCAATCCATCTGCCTAGCCATTTATGCATCTATCAATCCATCCATGCATGCATGCATTTATCCATCTTTGCATCTATCTATCTATAAAATACACCTAAAATAGCCAGGTGTAGTGGAAACTATGGGTAAAATGGTGGTACTCTATCAATCCAACTATCTACTTATGCATTTATCCATTCATAACTGTTGTTAAAATGGTTGATGTGCTTTGTACTCCATTCTCCATTCATGCATCTATCTATCTATAAAATACATCTAAAATTGCCCGATGTAGTGGAAACTATGGTTAATAAGTATGATGTGTTTTGTACTCCATCCATTCATGCATCAATCCATCCATCTCTGCATCTATCTATCCATCTGACTTGCTAGCTGAATATTTGTCTATAGGTGCCTATATATCTATACTAAACTTTACTGAAATGTTAAAAATAAGTTTCACATTGTCAAAGCTTTAGTAACTTCATATATTTGCACATAAACATGGACCCCATGTATGTGTTCAGGTATTTCTACTGCCATTATTAAAAAACAGCTTTTTACCTTACCCAAGCATTAACATTTTTCTCTATATTTTATGCTTCTATACATACATAATTACACACACATAAACATAAATGCGTGTACGACTGATAACTTGCATCTAAACAATGACTAGCATTAACTGTCATCGACTGAAGACACTCCTCCATAGGCTAATTTATGTTCTGCTTTTTATAACCGAGGGTCTCAGAAATGGAGGACTAGACAGACAAAAAAAAACAAAACAAAAAGGAATTGTGTGTATATATATCCCCCTCAAAAGCCTCTGACACCGTTAGCTACTTCGCAGAGACAGTTATTAGCGGACTAGCATGTCAGCTAGCAGTGAACTTTACTTCACCTGCGCTGCTGTCAGACACCGGAGGAGACGTGCGCGGCTGTCTGAGCGGCTCACCCGGGCTAAACACTGAACTTCTGATGTCTCCAGCCTCGGATGAGGAGGAGGAGGATGGTGTGCTGCTGCTGTTGTTGTTGTTGTACATGATCTTCGTCTCGCTGATCTCCCCCGTCCGATCACAACCGTCTGTCGTCAGACGCGAATAAACACACGGATCAGATCTCGGTGGGCCGCTGTACACTACACAGACAGCTTCACTCTACAGTCTGCTTCTCACTTTCATGTTTACTATTTCTGTTTCTGGCATCTGTCCCTCAGTTAAAGCACTAATCACTTCCTCAGTCATTCTCCAGAAATACCAGCTGATCAGAGGAGCACTGCCATCTATTGGAAATAATAGTCATCCTAGAGGAGAAATGCAGTAAATCATGGCTTCGCAGACAGATGTGGGATATTTACTTTACTTTGGCAGGAATTTGGCATTATAACTATAGTTTGAAACTATAAATACTAGTTATTATGTATTTTACATAAATAGAGTACAAAAAATAACATCATAAATTCAAATGGTCAATGAAAAAAATTGCTTAACCTTGATTTCATTTGAGGTTTATCATTATTACAGCATGTTGGGAACTTGTTTAGACATGAACGCAATTTAAAACTTTTTTTTAAATTTTTAAAAAAAAATTTTTTAGAAGCAAACATCAAAATTAAACGTTATAAAATTTTACATAAACAAAATTATTGTACAAAGAATAACACTATTTCAGATGACATAGACTCTCACCTGCCTGTAACTTTCTAGTGATCCTGAAGACCTTGATTAGCTTGCTCAGGTGTGTTTGATTAGGGCCGGAGCTGAGAACCCCTGACCTAGACTGTTACTCATCTAGTTTGGCACGAAATGTTATTTTGTGGCATCATATAATATTGTAATATTTAATATTATTACTTAAATGTTTTTTCTTTAATTGGCAACTACTTGCTTTTGTCATTTTATTATTTGTGGCCCTGGACCACAAAACCAGTCTTAAGTGTCAATTTTTCGAAATTGAGATTTATATATCATCTGCTGAATAAATAAGCTTTCCATTGATGTATGGTTTGTTAGAATCGGACAATATTTGGCTGAGATACAACTATTTGTAAATCTGGAATCTGAGGGTGCAAAAAAATCTAAATATTGAGAAAATCACCTTTAAAGTTGTCCAAATGAAGTTCTTAGCAATGCATATTACTAATCAAAAATTATGTTTTGATATATTTACGGTAAGAAATTTACAAAATATCTTCATGGAACATGATCTTTACTTAATATCCTAATGATTTTTGGCATAAAATAAAAATAGATAATTCTGACCCATACAGTGTATTTTTGACTATTGCTACAAATATACCCCAGCGACTTAAGACTGGTTTTGTGGTCCAGGGTCACATTTTTAAAAATTCTATTTAACTTTAAAAAACAGTGTTTAAATGTTTAAGTTTTCAAATTTATTTATTTTTTATTACAATTATTAAAAAATTATTTAAAACTTAAAATATTACCAAAAAACTAAAATATTGTATCTAACAAAAGTTCTTTACTGATCAATATGTATTTCCCATAAATTAAAAAATGAGCAAAGCTGGCAAATTAATTTAACACTAAAATGCATGTTAAAACTGATCAAATGCAACAAGATTATTCCCATCATACTGTAGAAAGGGTCCAAAGAGTGTGATCTCTTGGGTGTCACATTTTGAATGAATGTTAATGAATGCAAAATCATGTGCTAACGGGGGCGTACACAAAATGTTGGATACTGAAATGTAACATCGGTTAATTCCCATTTGTGTTATTTGTATAGTTTTACAGTGTAACTGGAACACTCCTCTTTAAGTAATTTTCATGACTGCTGCACACATTGTACTTTGCATAGTAAAAACACTGAAACCACACATTACGAATAAAACACCTTTTAGTATTTCATCTATTGCTTTTACAAAAATTGTCTCATGCAAGTAATCACAAACAGGCAACTAAGACAGATCTCTGAAACAATAAGAGTTTCTCTCTTCACATTGGCTAATTTCTCTGAACAGAACTGCTCTTCTTGAAATCAGCAGATTTCTGAAGGCCAGGCTCAGAGTTAGGGCTGCAGAGGACAAACAGCAACCCTCTACAGAATAACTTCTGCAATCAGTCCTGTGTTCAGTTACATCATATTGTCCAATTATTTCCCATCAGCTTCCTGCGGTCTTTTTTTCTTTTTCTTGTTTTGCTGCTGTGGTGTTTTGGCTTTCTTCGTGGCCGGCTGATGTTGTGACTCTTGTACTTCTCCTCCCTGCTGTTTCCTCTTCTTGTTTTTCTTCTTGTTCTTCTTCTTTCCTGATGCCGCTGACGCTCCTTCAGCAGTTTCTGTGGAGGCTGGCGTCTCTTTTCCCTCCAGGACCGCGGGCTTCTTACGGTTCTTGCGTTTCTTCGACTCAGGAAGGAACCCCTTCTTCTTATTCTTCTTTGTGGTCTCTTCTGTCTGCTCTGCCTCTACAACTTTCTTCACCTTTTCAATCTTTGGCTTTCTAAAATGAAGCAAAGGAATAGAGACATTAAAGACAAGTTCATTATTAGTTAAATTTGCTGGAAACTGTTTAACACTTCTACTTTTATTATGTCTATTTTTATTTGGAATATGATGGACACAATCCAAAATATGATTATTCATATCAAACGCACACTTATGAGTCTCACATAATAAAACATGTTATATACACACTACTGTTCATTTTGGGGTAAGAAAGCTTTAGGAAATTAACATTTATTCAGCAAGGATGGATTAAACGGATTAAATCTGACAGTAAGGATTATTATAATTATATATTATTATAAGGATTATTATAATCTGTTGTTACAACAGATTTCTATTTCAAATGAACGTTGTTCTTTTGAACTTTGTATTCATCAAATAATCCTGAAAAAATATAGATCGCATTTTCCACAAAAATATTAAGCAGCACAACTGTTTGACAATAATCAGAAATGTTTCTTGAGCAGCAAAGCAGCATATTAGAATGATTTCTGAAGGATCGTGTGACACTGAACACTGGAGTAACGATGCTGAAATTTCAGCTTTATTTCACAGGAATAAACTACATTTTAAAATATATTAAAATAGAAAACAGTTGTTTGAAATTGCGATAATATTTCACAGTATTACTGTATTTTACATCAAATAAATGCAGCCTTGGTGAGCATGAGAGACTTTTTCCCAAATTTCTGAATGGTAGTTAAGCATACACATACACATTTATAATTATAATCAAAATTTGAATAACGTGACTCACAGAATGCCAAATGACTTCATCACGCTCCAGTACGTGTCCTCCAGCTGTCCTGGTTTCTGCAGGCTTCCTTCAGTGTTCATGGACTTGAGAACTTTCTGAAGGAGCTCCAGATTAACCGGCATCTTCTGCTCAGAAAGGATCAAAGTGGGGTTTTTAACACTCTCTCTTGAGAACACCTTGTAGAAGCAGAAGGTTTAGTAAAAACATTGATTCATTACCTGATTGTGAACGGATCTGACAAGATGCTGACAGAGCTCTAGCGCCTTGACTACCTTCTCACGAACCGTTTTATTCTTACACTGTACATCTTCAAAACTCTGGAAGAAAGGGATATATTTTAGTATAAATATTATATATTATACACACAGTTAAAAAAATATTAAATTATATATATATATATATATATATATATATATATATATATATATATATATATATATATATATATATATATATATATATATATATATATATATATATATAATATTGTGTATAATATAATCTTGTGTATACTATATTATATAATATAATCTAGTGTTTGCGTGTACGTATATTTTATTTACGTATATTTGTTATTTTATATTGATATTTTAAACAGAATGCCATCAAACTGGCAAGATATTAATGTAAAGTGAATGTAAATGTAATACTGAAAAATATTTGAAGACTACAAGCCATCATTGCAATCTATTAATTATTTAAAAATTATTTGTATAAATTATTGCTTAAAACTAACTTATTTTACATTACTAAAAAAACTACAAAATTTTAAAATGACTAATATTTAAAGATAGCTATCAATATTAATAATATTTGCAAATGATTTTCACTGGAATTGGTGCCAACTACTGATGTAGTTTCAACAGCGCTGACCATTATTAAATGGTGAAAACTCTACCTTGGCGAGTTGGTCCACAACTTTCTGATACAGCTCAGTTTCCTGGGCATCAGACATCAGGTTCTTCACGTCTTTAGACTGCAGGGCCCTGAGCACCATGAGACATGCCTGACCCTGAAACAACCGGACAAAAAAAAACACTTTAGACGGTACATTATAATAACTAATTATACATCAAAATATTCATGAGCTGCTCCAATACACTATAACACAGATGGATCAGCTTCATTTACCTGCTGATGTTCCCTCACTCCAGCAGTGATGTTCTCCACAGCCGTGTCCAGGAGGTTCACACACAACACCTTCAAACACAACACAAACCCATCACTTACGTGCTTTCATGAGATAGAGACGACATTTTTACATTTTACATTGAGCTGTCTACCTTTATATAGAGCTGAACGATTAATCTAAATAAAATTATATATGGCAATATGGCTTTGTGTGATTACCAAATCATAAAATCTGTGATTTATGTAACCAAGTTAGTCTGGGTTGCTTATTACATGCATTTGGGAAAGCAAATAAGGACACTAAGACATAAATATTAATATTGTAATTTTACAGCTGTACTGAAAAATGATTAAAATGTCATTGTAATTATTAAATACAATTTTTAAAAAAAATTATAATAAAACTATTACAACAACAGTAATATTTCTTATTTTGTTTAATATTTTATTTAATGATCATAATCGTTATTATTTTGTAGTCATATTAATATTTATTAACAATTTGATTTTTGGGCCAAACTACAAACAAGCACAACAAACCTGGAGAACAAAGTATTTTAGATTGCAATTGCCATCAGAAAAACACTACCTTTAAAACAGTACTGATATTATTCACTACTGAAGTTGTTTTGACTCACAGGGAATCTGCTGAAGAGGTCAATGAACATGGCTCCAGTGAGAGGGCTTTTCCTCTTCGTCATGAAAGATGTCAACGCATTTCTGAAGCAAGTCGTGACCCTCTCAACATCCACTTTACCCATTAGCCTTAGCTGCGATCAACATAAAAGTTACAACCTCAGTACTTAACAGATTATCAACAGTGTGTCTATTTAGCAGATGGTAGTTTACCTCTGCTGGAGTTGACGGTGTGTTTGCTGAGTCCTGTTCACTCACAACGCCTCTTAACACCTTCAGCACATAGAGAGCAGCGCTACAAAACAACAACAATATGATTTAAAGACACAAACACATCAAAAACAGATAAGCAATAATCAGAAATGAGTTTGTATACTACAAGCAGATGTTTTGTATTTTTTCCTGCAACATCAGATTAATAATCATCAGTCATCACAGAAGTCCTCACCTGAAGTAGTACAGAGACACAGACGAGTCTGTCAGTTTCCGGGCTCGACCAATCAGACGCTCAAGCATTTCATGAAGCTCCACCTCCCGTCCGTCGATCTCCCTGCAGTAATACTTCGCACGACAGAGTCGATTCCTGCCAATCAGAGACCGAGCGACAAACTATGAGACTTAAACGCAATTAAATACACAAAACTATCTTTCTACATAAAGAAAAGGTCAAATTAACAGCATGTTTTCTGTGAGCTGAATCTCAGCTGCAATATTTTGTTATTATTAAGTTTCCTACATTTAAAATAAAACAGATGAAAGAATAAAATATTTTAGTAGTAAAATGATTAAAAATAAAATTGAAATGAAAGCTACACCGAAATATTAAAAGATATAAAAGCTAATTAGAAATCTCAATACATACTTTAAAAGTACACAAATAACAGTAAAATAGCACTGCTCACCTGAAGATGTCTGCAGCCTTGCGCAGGAAGTCCTGCTCCTGTTGGCTGGTTTCGGAGCTCATCCCGTTCTCGATCACGCCGAGCAGCGGTTCCACCATCCCAAGAACCAGAGCACTGCTCCCCTGTTTGCTCAAGAACATCTCCACCATGTCCAGTACCTGACAACAACACACCAAATGACTAAAATCAGCCTCTGAGAGACAAAACCTGTATATTTTATTCCAAAATCCATTAGTCACTAATCAGTTTTAAGAAATCCCTGAATAATTAGGCAGGTTTCAGATTCACCTGACCGCAATTGGGCTTGTTTACAAAATACGTAAATGTTAAACACAAATAAACTGCTCAAAAAAGTTTTACTGTGCAAACTGTCAAAAAGCACACCATTTATTTAGAATTAATAATTAAAACACATACCAAGATTTTAAAATAGAAATAAAGAACATTGAATATTAAATAAACAACAAATAAAATAAAAAAAATAGTCTAGTAGTTAAAATAATAGTCTAGATGAACAACTCAGTTGTACATATATTAGTAATGATGATATAAAATATTATAATATAAAAATATGAAACACATTTACATACACACAAACACCCTGGAAGTTCTACTTCATTTGATACTTTACAATAAAATAATAATAATAAATATTATTTTATTTTACTATCTTTATTTAGATTAACTATCAAATAATTTGTTCAATATGAGAGCAACTACAATTAACTTAAAACAATACATCTCTTCAAAACTTATAGATACACTACTAGATAAAAATAAATGAGAAACAGCTCCATACTTTAATCTTGAAGTCCCGAACGAGGACCTTTTCTTTGCGCAGTCTGTCCTTCTCGTCTTTTTTGGCTTGGATCTTTTTCTTCTGCTCCAGGAAGAGAGTAGCCAGGCTTCCGTCCAGCTTCATCATGGCAGCATCATCCAGTTCCTCTTCATCACTGCCATCCTCTTCAGTGGCCTAAACAAGAACAACAGAACATCTACTACTACTGATTCACCCTTTGTGTTATCAGAGCTTTCTGGAAGTAAGTCTCAAATCACACTGGAACGAAAGAAGTATTCTAGGTTCTGGGTGAAAAGTCATTTCTTTGTTCATACCAGAGCGTTCTGACCCTGCAGAACCTTCATCAAATCCAAACGGAAGTTCTGATCCACATCTTCTCCTTCCTCCATGGCTTCATCCTCCTCATCATCATCATCATCATCAGAGGAAGAGGAATCAGAACCCTCTTCATCCTGCTGAAATTAAAAAAGAGAGAAGGGAAACGTTTGAAATTTACAGAATTAGATGCAAAAACAAAATCAACAGAATTTATTCAGTTTGATGGCATGAATATTCATAAAGTTCAGTCTCACCTCCTCATCACCTTCTTCATCATCTTGCTCTTCCTCCTCTTTATGTTTTCTCTTTTTCTCTTTCACCTTCTCATCAGTCACCATAACGCCGCTTTCATCCTCATCCTTGTTGGGGTCTAGGACCTAAAAATCAACAAGAAATCAAAATCATTTGTACATTCTTTTAAAAAAAGTAAATAAATAAATCACACCTATGAAAATTAACCAATAATAATCACAGCTTAACATCCACGATCGAATCAAATCCTAATAAAATAAAGCCCAATCTACATTATTGCCTCTAGAATATTCAGTTTCACTCAGAAATGTCACATTATGGAAGCTGGATAAAATTGAACACGTGCAGTTATGACAGCAATTCATAATAAATTGCACTACTAAGGCGATGAAGAAGAAGCTGTTTTAAAAGAAAATCTTACAATTTAAACTTGTTAGAAAATATGTTTTTACATACTGAAATAAAGCTAAAATGAAACAAATATTAGATGAATAGCTTAAAAAGGGTATTGATTTTAAATGCTGCCATGGCAAATAACTGAAAAAATTAAGTTGAACTAAAACTTAATAAATATAAATGAATGCTAAATAGAAATATTAAAATGCACATTTACTAAAAAATCTAATATTACAATAAAAACTAAAGTAAAACTAGAAGCTAATTCAAAATATTCATATCATAATACTATATAAATAACACTCAAACAGCACTGTTGATTAGTCAGCAGTCTCTTACGTTCAGGATGGAGCTGAGGGCTTCTTGTGTGAGGTGAGGACAGATACGACTAAACACAGATTTACACACACTGCGAAAGAGTCGACTGGGCTGAGACAGGAGCGACAGCAGGATCTCAACAACCACCTCCACCCAGTGCGGCTCCTCATCACAGCTCTTGCCATCTGTAACACACACACACACACACACACACACACACCATTTAGTGCATAATCGAGCTGGAATAACAGACTACAAATTAAAAAAAAAAACATTAAATCCATTAACTGCACTGAACTGCTCCAACTTACTCGCTTTCTTCTTTTTAGATTTCTTAGCCTGAGCTTTCTCCACGCAGGTCCGCAAATCATTCAACAGCTCCAAACTTTCATCTGGAGCCTGGAGCGAAGAGCGAGGAAAGAAAAACAACATTTATGTTAAGATCACAAAAGTCTTCAGCACTTTCTGAAATTATTTCAATCAATCATATTTAATCAATTTTATTTGGAATAGGAATGTAAAGCATGTGATTTTTTCTTGTACCGTATTTCCAAAAAAAAATGTTCAAACAGCAAAATTAACAGGCATTAAAACAAAGTCCTCGCCGTGCACAACCAGGGTAAGCTATCTAAAAATATATATTAGATACACAAACAAATAATACAGTGACTGCAAAAAATTATTCAAATACTTTTATCTTATTTTAAAATAAAATATTAACAATCTTTATTTGTGTTAACACCGTATAACTTTTTTTAATTCATGCATTTGGTAGATGCTTTTATCCAAAGCAACTTGCATTGCATTCAAAGTGCACATTTTATCGGTTCATGCATTCCCTGGGAATCGAACCCATGACCTTGGTGTTTCTAGCCCCTGCTCTACTTTAAGAGCTTCAGGAGTGCTTAACTGATAATCATTATGAAGATCTGATAATTAATTTGATTATTTCTACTTTTTGAAAAAAATAAGAACTAAAAAAAATCATTAGAAGAACCAAACCTTGAACATCTGAATCCCAACGAGAAGGAAGAGGTGCTGAAATGCTGTGTGTTCAGGGGAAGACGACTTCTTTGCTTTCTTCTTCAAGGCCTCCACTGATTCCAGCATACTAAACACAAAATCAATAAAAAGAGAATTTGAACTGCAGTCCATCTCCCTCACCTTTCTTACTTACATTTAAAAGGTCATGATGTGGACAACAGCTTTAACTTTAAGAGTAGTGTTTTGCAGGGTACGTCACCTGTCCCAGCCCTGCCTCTGCTCTGAACTGAGGCTCTGAACGCTCTGGACGTATTTGCTCTGGTTGAGCAGCATGGTGGCGTACTGGACCAGACAGTAGATCCACATGCTTCCATCAGCTTTAACACCCAGAATCCTCCTGGAGTTCAGCTTCTCCGCCTCAGCAGAATCTCCCAACACAACCATTGAGTTCAGGCCCTGCAGAAGACTGGAGGAGATCAAGTTTATTTATTATTAATTACTTTTCATCTAATAACTTAATTCAACTTGTTTCATTCAAATAATTTATGACAGATTTAATTTTGAATTTAAATGACAAAATGTGACTGATAAGTTTTATTGACCCGTAGAAGGCTGAAGAGATGGAGGCTCGTGTTTGTTGATCTATGGGCACCGAGAGAGCCTGCACCGTCTCAGGGATTTCTGGAGTGGGTTTCTTCACATCAAAGAAGGCGTGGAAGAAAATAAACCTACAGATGAAGGATAAAGCATCATAATACCATTGATTCATATCAGAGGAGTTGCCTCAGGAGTCATGTAGAGAACATTAGTGAAATCTAAAGATGAGTTACCTAGCCAATTTCATGACAAGACCCTCCTCTTTCTTAATCTGATGGTTTTCCACAATGAAACAGAGACGTGGAACGATCCATTTACGAAACCTGGCAACACAGCTGTCACTCCTACAGCAAGAAATAAATACAGAATAAATGTGAAATAGGCAAGAGAGGGAAAATGCCAGCAGATGACCAAAAAATAATTAACACTGAAATTTGTAATTTGTATAAATTATTCATTACTAAAATTACAAATCAATTGAATTACAAATTAGTCTTGATAATCTCTTCACATAATTTAATGAAAACGTATTTATATAAAATATTATATTTTATGTAAATGCTAAAATATTATTATTATATTATTTATTGTTTGATAAAATAATTCTTAACATTCATTTATATATTAATTACTACTACTACTACTACTACTACAACAATTATTACTAAAATAATTATGTATAAATTAATATAGAAATATTAATATTATTGTATTTATTGTGTATAATATTAATAATTTTTGTATTTACATAACAGAAAAACAACAATTAAACATACACACACACAAAGTATAAAATAATATATAAAATGTGTATTATGTTGTTCTTTAATGTATAAATATTATTATTACCATTATTAGTGTACTTTATATAATAGCAATATTGTTTTTTTATATAATGTAATATACATTTTTATAGACACATTTTTGTTAATATCATTACTGTACCATCATATGGTTTTACTCGAGTGAAAATTCTAACACTTTTTTTAAAACCTCTATTCTTAATGATATTAAAACAGTAAATTCTTGGAAAACCCAGTGTGAACTCACTCTAATTCAGAGTCTTGGTTTCCTTTCTGTCTGCGTGTGCTGAAGTCCAGGCACTTCTCCAGCTGTGGCTTGCAGAAGGCCTCCATCAGCCACTCCACATACTGCTGCAGCGCTGACAGATCCATGTGCTCCAGATCCTTCCAGGAGGACGGGACCACGGGGTAGCCCTGGTTAGTGAGCTGAGTGAAGCAGAGCACCACGGCGAGCTGTTTGTCAGGGTCAGCGCAGCTCTGCATGAACTCACTCACGTACTTCTCCATTTCTGGAGCAAACTTGAATCGTTCCGCCAACTGAAGGGAGACACGCACAATAAACATACAATACAATATTCCAGAATGGAATACTAGCTTACTGCACATTTAAGTTCTTGCATAAATGTTTTAAACAGTAGTATGCTACATTGACGTCACATTATCTCATTAGTTTTAATTCTAGTGATCCGTAACTTACTGCAGGATTAAACAGTACATTACTCACTCAAATTAGATCACTAGATTTGTGTTAAATAAACCATTTTAAAACTAAAAAATAATGAATGTCAACATTGAGAGCCATCACTTGAAACATACACATTTACATTTACATTTATGCATTTAGCAGACGCTTTTATCCAAAGCGACTTACATTGCATTCAAGTTACAGTTTTTACATTTTATCAGCTCTTGCTTTCCCTGGGAATCGAACCCATGATCTTGACGTTGCTAGCGCCATGCTCTACTATTTGAGCTGGAAAGCTGTTACCAAATATAAAGACAGACCTGTGCGGACAGCATGTGTTGACCGTAGTATCTTATCACATCACCGGACAGGACAAACTCAAGCTGAGGGACTGACAGCAGCGGCAGAGATGCTCCCAACAACCGGAAACTCAAATAACTGATAATAAAAAAAGACAAAAAGCATGTGTTTCGCTCATCATATTCTAATTGTATTGTAACTATTCTTAAATTGAAAACTGTAAATATTTACACTAGGCAATAAAATAAAATAATTTTAACAAATGTAATTTTAACATTTTAACTAAATTTGTTTTTTTATTATAAAATACGTATTAAATAAATAAATCTTAAATAACATTAAACAAACTTCACTAAAACTTAAATAACATTAAGAATAAAATAAATTTTTAAGAATGCATTTCAAAAAACTTGAATAAAATTAAATAACATCAGCAATGAACTGTATTTTAACAACCTTTTTAAATCTATCTGTGTATCCATTTACTACACAGAGCCATAGTTCACTGACAAGCTACGCAATATCGCGTTCAAAATCGAATGCGATTCATCTGCGATTTTGAACGTGATCTTGCGTAGCTTGTCAGCAAACTACGGCTCTGTGTATTAAATGCCCCTCTATCTGAAAGCTTTACTGACTAGATGCGCATGGTCCTCGCATTTGATTATTTGCACAGCCGTAGGTTTGGTTAAACATTTGAAACTCACTGTGTGGGACCAGGCATCTCTGACAGCATGCCTTTGATAATGGCTTCATTCCAGAACATCTCGAAGTTGTCCTCCCGCAGAGACGCCTGTAACAAGTCAAACGCGACCGGGGGCAGAATGTTGTCCTTCTTCACAGAGCGAGCTGCCGTCTTTAAAACCTCCACCAGCCTGGAAGTACACATCAAAAGAGTTAATAAAACAATGAAGCACATAAAATACAAGCATGTTTTTAACCTTTAACCTTTTAAACTATATTTTCAAATGAAGTCAACAATAAATATGCAACTGAGGAAAAAAAAGCAATGTTTTTAATGTTAATAATAATGTTTTTAACCTACCATGTGTAAAATAACATTTCATTTTTTCAAATAAAATCAACACAAAATAAGAAAATAATAATTTCATTTTACCATTATAAAATTAATAATTACATACTTCGATCATTTCATATTATGAATTAATACATTACATTTTTTACATAGTTTATATTTACATATTTTATAAACCATTTTAAAATTTAAAATACATTTTAAAGCCATTAAAATAAATAAAACTGACTTAAACTGACTAAATTAAAATGAATTTAATCAATTAAAATAATTAACTAAAATAAACTGAAATAGATACATGCATACATCAAGTAATTTAACAATTAAACAATTATTTTTGCATATAAGAATGTCTGAAAACAAAGACAAAACACACAGAGTAAGAAAGCAGAAAAGGGAATCAGACACACTCACTTTGGCATGTTCTCTTTAGTAATGACTGCTGTGGTTCCCAATAGTTTCTTGAGTTTTTTGGGTTTGAGTACAGAGGGAAACTTCTGCATGGCCACCAGGAGGAGCTCTAGCTGCTCGGGAGTGTTGAGGGCAGAGGTCAGGTCAGACTGCAGAGCGCTCAGGAGCACCTCTTCAAACACCTCCTTCGACGTCTATACAACATAAGACCATCAACACAAATGAGAATTTATCTGAATCCCAAACTCCAGGAATCTGTGTCACATGATCCTTCAGAAATCATTCTTACATGCTGATTCGCTGCTCAAGAATAATTTCTGATGATGATGATGACTATTATTATTATATTTAAGTTATACAATCTTATTATACAGTGTTGAAAACAGTTGTGCTGCTTAATATTTTATGGAAACCACAATACACTACCATTCAAAGGATCCTGGGAAAAATGTTAGACATTAAAAATAATAAGATCCATTCATAAAAACATTAGCACGGATAATAACTGATAATAATTCAGCACCAAACTGAAAGAAAATAGAATAATATCTGAAGGATCATGTGACACTGAAGACTGGAGCAATGATGCTGAACATTTTTTAAATATAATCAAGTAGAAGACCATTATTTTAAATAGTAATAATACTTCACAATATTAGTGTTTTTACTATATTTATCGTCAGATAAATGGTGAGCATAAGAGACTACTTACAAAAATAGGTCACGCTTTATATTATGTGGCCTTAACTACTATATACTTACATTAAAAAATAAGTACAATGTACTTATTGTGTTCATATTGTATTGCAAAACACTTTTGCTGCTATTGAGGTGGGATACGGGTAAGGTTAAGGACAGGTTTGGTGGTATGGGTAAGTTTAAGGGTGGGTTAAGATGTAAGGGATGATGGGTCAACAATTGTAATTATAAATGTACTTGCATATAGGTATTTTAAAAAAATATAAGTACAATGTAAAAACATGTTTGTACACAATAAGTACATTGTATCAAATGATTCATTTAAATGCAAGTACATAGTAGTTAAGGCCACCTAATATAAAGTGGGACCCAAAAACATTAAAAAACGCTAACTTTTTACTGGTAGTGTACATTCATTCATATATAATATAATAGTTTTAATAATAGTTGTTATTATTATTACTACTACAATGTTAATTAATATACGCATACTATTGTTACACATATTATTTGTAATGCTACTCGAGCACCTCTTCAAACACCTCTTTTAATGTCTATACAAGAAAATTAGGAGAGAAATAACACATCAGTAATCACCTCTGACAGGATGTCGACCATGGTTTTTCTGGGCAGGTCTCTCAGGTGTTCTCTGTAATGGGACAGACTCTGCAGGAGCTGCACACACTCCAACATGACCTGCGGCTCCTGAGAAACGACATGCAGTAAAAGATCATCAACACAAATCAGAGTTGATCTGAATCCCAAATAACATGCAAGATAATAAGTGCTTCCAAAATCTATTTCTGCCCATATAAAAGCAACAACACAACACTGTGAATCTGATTCTCTTACCTTATGCAGACGTGTGGACTGAGACAGGGCGAGCACCCCGAAGAAATTCCCAAACGCTGCATTTCTGATTAATTTCTGTCAAAAGAATTGAAGCATCACATGAAAAACCTATGAGTTTGATTATGAAAGCATGATTATGACAGAACGTGATTAGGATAATAACAGTATTACGGCCATATCAGGGATCCATGTGAAATCCTCACCTTTTTGACTTTCCGGAGGTTGTGCTTGTCTTTGACGCTGTCTAGTGTGGATTTCAGTGAGATCTCCTCAAATACACTCAGCAGCTTCATACAGAAACAAATATTAATCAAATATATATATATATATATCTAATAACTGCTACAAAAAGATTTGACAGGTTAAAAATACCTGAGCGAGTGCAACACTGTATCCTGACCGAGCGTCTTCTCTTGTGTGAGAAAGACCGTCCACTAGTCTCTTCAGTGAATACTTCAACTCATCCGGCTAGATGAAAAACAGAAAGATAAAGTGAGCAAACATACATTTCTGACATGAATCTGAATCCACTGACTATCATACAAGGCGTGACGATTTTTGATCGTGGACGATAAAAATGTCTCCACGATTTGCTTTTGGAGAAATATTGTAGTATCCTGCTACAGCGCGCCTCCGTCTCAATATACTGTACAAAGCAACATACATTCACATCATCAGTGTTACACTCACAGGACACTGCACATATTCACAATAATATAATAATAATTCATAATTGTGAATTCACAAACGCTATGATTTAATAAAATAATTATATGAGATGCAGTTCTAATACAGTATATGCGCTTTAATTATTTACATGCGAGTAGGTTAAGTCGTGCACCACACTGCGTAGCTCCACAGAAACTGTTATCATTTACATGTGTGGAGCGTCTCAAACTCCATCTCTGCATGTTGTTGTGAGTTTGGGTTTGTTATAACGTTAATGGCCAAATATTAAAGATGAAGTGGACATTTAAATTAAATGGTTCTTGGTCAATATTAAACAAGGATTAGATCGCGCAGTAATGTGTAAAAACAATCGTCAGGCCGTTAGCGCCCCCTGCAGGCCTTTGTTGAAATGCGTCATGTACATTAGCTCTATTGTTTATAATACTTTATGTATTTTAACAGTTTTGTTCAATAAAACCATATGATTTCTTGCTTTTGATACTTTATTTGAACTAATAATTATTGCATCATTGCTATTATACATGTATTTTAAGTAATTTTAAAAGCTGTTGTTCACTTAAATCTATTTTTATTACCACAATTTTTTTTATTTTAATTATAATTATATATACACTTGCTTCTTGCACTCTGTTGCACTTTACTTTTGCTTTAAAAAAGGATTTAATAGAAATTTGGATTTCATTTGGTTTAATAAAATATTCTTAAGTAAAATTGTTGATTTTTTTTGTGGGAAATTAATCGTTTAGATAAATCGATAAATTAGTCGATAGATTAATCTAAATAAAAATAGTCATTAGTCAACTAAAAGCCTGTCAAATAGCGCCTAATTATTGCACTAAGTTATGTATCGCGTCTAATTGCGCTAATACGGTCGAAAACACGCAAGGTTTACATATAAACACAGTTGCATGTCTAAAGTGAAAGTAAACAATTGAGAGAAAAACGGATGCGTGCCAGTATATTAGATGCTCTTAAAGGGACAGAACTACTGCCGCTTGTCATTAAAGGGATGGTTCACCCAAAAATCAGTATTTACTCACTTACATTTTGTCCCAAACCTGTATTAAATTCTTTCTTGTGCTAAACACAAAATAAGGTATTCTGAAGAATGCGGGTAACCAAACTACAACTGGTCCCCATTGAATTTAATAATAGAAATGATCAAACAGATTTAAAGGTTAAAAGCAACCTGAGAGTGAGAAAATGATAGTATAAAAAACACTGTACCTGAAAAATAAAGCACTGTTTATTTTATTTTTATGTGTACTTGTAATGTGTATCTTTGTTCTTATTTTTTTTAATAACAAAGATAAAATGACGACAAAGATTTTTATCTTCACTCACTTTGGCCTAATTATCTGCCTTTTTTTATTTTATACTTTGTTACCTTGAAAAGCTTCGTTAAAAAAAAAGAAAGGAAATTAGTTTGGCTGTAATGCTCAGGCAGCTTGTAAAATAGTAAAACCAACATGACAAAGAATCGTGATAAAATCTTGATATTTATGGGGAAAAAATCGTGATATGATATTTTTTCTATATCGCCCACCCCTAATACAAGGTCACATCTTTCATGCTTGATTCTTCAATTAACGGCATGCATTGGAAATCAGTTGCTATGGTGGTCTCTCTCTTTAGTAATAGCAAATTAACAGAAAATGTGATTTCTATAATTCAATAAAGTTCATAGGAAAAATACATGCTAGAATAGATTTTGAGCTACTTATTATTATATGTTAGTAAAACATAATTAATTCAAAGTAATTAATACTTAAAATTCGAACTTTTTCTCTCTCATTCTATGGACAGAAAAGTTTCCACATCTGAAGAACTCTATATATACTGTACAGCTCCATTCAACCCACGTGTTTACAAAAACAACCAAAGCCGAATGTATCACTGTTCAGATAACGACAGCTTATTACAGCGGGTGATAAAACAGCACTAATAACAATAACAACCAACTCCGGCCAAGAATATTGATCAACAGTGATCAGCCAATATTAAAATGATCAGAGATGACACTCCATACCTTCTCGCTCTGCTTCAAGTGTTCAATCAAGTCCTCTATCGCTTTGAGGCGGATCTCTCGCGCGGGTTTCGCGATGTCCCAGAAGTAATCCAGGAACTGTCGGTTCTGTTTGAGGATGCCTTTAGCATCGGTGACTTTGGGTCTCACGCTGCTGTCCTCGATCTCTCCCATGTCTGTCTGCATCACCGCAACCATGAGAGTGTGGCGCACACGTGGGGGAATCGCGAGGACCTTTTCTTCCAGGGTTACTTCCGTGATTTGATTTCAAAATAAAAGTCCCAAATCATAGCCTGAACTGCAAAAGTATGAAATTCTGTTCGACTCCCAAATGAAATGGTCATGTGCTGATTATTTTATTACTCATCAGGGTGTTTATTTATTGGGTCGTTCAAAGACCCTCTGTAGGATACATCTGATACTAAGAGGTAAGTGATAGAAATATAAAAGAGATTGTCCTGAATAGTTTCTAAAGGAGGTGACCTGGTTTAGTTTTTATGTCAAACTGGAATAAGTTGAAGTTGAACAAAACCAGGTTTAAACATGTCAACTACTTTGGTTGTCTACTAGACTGAAATGGTATTTGAATTATATTAATTTGTCGTTTGATCGGTTGATAATCATGTTTGATGTTTCTGTCATTTTGTCTCAAGATGTAAAGAAAAGAAAGTGAAAGTAAATTAACCTGAAGACAAACGTGCTACACTGCAGGTGAAAATCTACATAAAAATGTAGATAGACAAAATTATACTTTATATTATACTTGGTAAATTAAATTATACTTCGTATCTGTATCAATTCATGGAAGTATATGTTTGTGGGGAAAGAAATTCATTTTCTTCTTCATTTCTTTCCCCACAAAATAGAGATGAAACAATAATAATAATATAGATAGGCTACCTATTGATTAGAAAGATAAATTGATACAAAGTTTAAAAAGAGAAGAAAAAAAATCACTTTTACTTGACCTTTTATTTAACAATATATAATTTAAACCCAAGTGACCAAAAATTATTACAAGAAGCAAATAGGCTTTGCTGGTTGATTCATATCAATCCATTGATCATAATTTATACTGTGAAATCCATTTTTTTCTTGTAAAGGCTTTGAAGAAGGGAAGAGCAATGGCAAAATCATCACCAAAAATAAGAGAAACCAGGAGACAAAGTCTAACTGATCCTTCATGTAAGTCAATTAAAAGACACTTGTTTCATTTATTTTGTAATGAATAGGCATAGGCACGATTTAAATTGGTCTACAACAGTGTGTCCAAAATTTAGACTAGTAGTGTAGGTGATTTATCTTCATCATTTCTCTTTCCAGACATGTCCAGTGGTCGACTGACTGAGGAGCTTCAGTGCTCGATATGTCTGGATGTGTTCACTGATCCAGTCAGCACTCCTTGTGGACACAACTTCTGCAAGACCTGTCTGAATAAGTGCTGGGACAACAGCCAGACCTGCAGCTGTCCTTACTGTAAAGAAACATTCAAACAAAGACCTGATCTCAAGATTAATACCACACTCCGAGAGGTTGTAGATCACTATAAGAAGAAAACACCTGAGAAAAAACCTGAAGTTCTGTGTGACATCTGTGAGGAAAGAAAGCTGAAAGCCCTAAAGTCATGTCTAGTGTGTCAGAGCTCTTACTGTGAAACTCATCTGGAGCCTCATTTGAGAGTGGCAGGTTTAAAGAAACACAAACTGATGAAGCCTTTGAGTAATCTGGAGGACTATATATGTCAGACACATGAGAGACCTCTGGAGCTGTTCTGTAGAGATGATCAGACATGTGTGTGTCCGATGTGTGCTCTGACAGACCACAAGAACCACAACACTGTTCCTCTAGAAGAGGAGAGTGAAGGGAAGAAGGTAGAAGTTACTAATAAACTGCTTTTAGACTGCAAAATATAATGACAAATCAAATTTTCTTTAATCTTATAAAAAGAGAGTTCAATATGAAAACATTGTTTTCTCAGAAGACAGTAAATCTCTGTTATGGTAAATGTGTCTGTAGACTCAATTGATGAAAACACAGAAAGACGTGCAGCAGATGATCCAGGAGAGAATCGAGAAGATTCAAGACATCAGACACTCAGCAGAAGTTAGAAAGGTGAGTTTAAAATAATCTAATTAAGCTTATTTAAATATTTATTATACATAATTGAGTTCAGGTCCTCCACAAAGAGTTACAGTGACTCTTTCTGCAGGTTACATTATTGTACCAATAGGTAGCGACAAGTGACTGTCTTTAGTGAGTCGATGCTTTTGATACATTCACTCAACCGGTTTGTTCAAAAACACTGATTCATTCAGAAACGAATGTGTACTACAGTGTGCTGTGGCTTTGTTTCAAACCCTTTTTCTTGGTCAGAGCACTTACGAAGTAATGGCAACAATTTCTGTAAAATGCAAGTTATTCAGTGGAGCGATTAAAAAAACCCTGCACTGAAATATGAGGAATATAACACTGATTGTATTAACAAACACCACTAATCATTTGTTGACTGACTGGTTGAGCAGAGAAACACAGAGGAGGAGAGAGCAGCCCATGTTGAGTTCTTCACTGATCTCATCCGCTCCATTGAAAGATGTCAGACTGAACTGCTGGAGATGATGGAGGAGCAGCAGAAAGCAGCAGAGAAACAGGAGGAAGGGCTCATTGAAGATCTGGAGCAGGAGATCACTGAGCTAAAGATGAGAAACACTGAGCTGGAGCAGCTCTCACACACTGAAGATCACCTCCACCTCCTACAGGTCAGTCAACATCTCTCTGATCAGTGATAATGCAGTATATACAACACTTCTCATGCTGAAGGGTTTCTCCTCTCTCCTGCTGTAGAGTTACTCATCCCTGTGCAGCCCTACAAACACCAGGAACTGGCCTGAGATCAGTGTGAAGACTCGTGTTAGTCTGGAGACTCTGAGGACAGCTCTGACTCAACTGCAGCACACTCTAGATGAGAAACTCACAAAAACTGGTACAACATCAAAAACACCATACAGATATACATGTTTATCATCTTATATTATCAGTAATGAAGACTGAGAATCAAAGATCTTCTGATGTTTTATTGTCGTGTGTCTCTACAGAGCTGAAGAGGATGCAGCAGTATGCAGGTACAGTGAGCTGTCTGCACTACACTCGTTTACATTCAGCTGCTCACAGCTTCATTTCTGCTCTACAATCTGATAACTATTAATATTAAGAATATCATCATCATCATCACAGAAGGTTTGTATTGTGAAGTTGTGATTGATGTTCTCTGTTTTCTCAGTGGATGTGACCCTGGATTCTGATACAGCTCATCCAAACCTCATCCTGTCTGATGATAGAAAACAAGTGAGATATGGAGACGTTAATCAGGACCTCCCAGACAATCCAGAGAGATTTGATTACTGTGAAAATGTCCTTGGAAAGGAGGGATTCTCCTCGGGGAGATTTTATTTTGAGGTGCAGGTGAAGGAAAGTACTGAATGGGATTTAGGAGTGGCCAGAGAATCCACTGACAGGAAGGGAGACCTCACACTGAGTACCGGTGATGGATACTGGATTGTGTCTCTGAGGAATGGTTATGAATATATAGCCGGTGATGATTCCTCTGTATCTCTGTCCCTGAGAGTGAAGCCGCAGCGGGTCGGTGTGTTTGTGGATTATGAGGAAGGTCTGGTCTCCTTTTATGATGTGGAGTCCAGCTCTCATATCTACTCTTACACTGGTCAGTCTTTCACTGACAGACTCTATCCATTTCTCAGCCCAGCATTAAACGAGGAAGGTGAAAACTCAGTCCCACTGATCATCACACCTGTACATTACAGTAAATGAATTTACACCACTAAAATTAAATACTAGATGAAAATAATGCTTTAAATATTTTTGTGTTTAATCAACCAGAGAAGACGATAGTGTAGTTATTCAGCTTAGTTCAGTGTTGATTCAATTCAGTTAAATGTATTGAACTGTCAGTGTTGCGAAGTTATAAATGAATTTGATTCAGCTATGAGTGATTTATGATTCCAGGCTGCATCACAAGTCAAGACAAATTCTCATTCAAACTAATTTAACATGCAAATTAAATCATAGTAATAAATCTGGACTAACAGTATGTATAAAAACTACTTCTCATGTGTTTAAAATCAGCAAGAATGAATGTTTCATTCATTCATTTATTCAAAAAACCTTTGAGAATCACAAACAACCACAAGACCAGGTGTGTGCTAACAGCAGTCATTGTGAAGGAATGGCGTGCTCTGCTGGAGACTTCTGGAAATGACTGCTTCTTGTCTATATGCATGTATTGTTGCAAGACTAGAATATAGAGAGAACTCAGAATGATTCTTAAATTTAAGTTTATGAATCAGGTACTTTAAAGTATAGTTTAATTTTGCTTATGTCATGTCACTATAATGGCTTGCACATATGAAATAAATAAAAATCCACGGGAGTAGCCAGAGAATATCAGGGAAGACGGAGTGAGTCAAATGCTCATAAAATAAAGTTGGTTAGTTAGCTAGTTAGTTAACGGTGAAACAATGTTGAAATGAAGAAAAATAAATCATTCGTCACACTATGTTGATTCTACATCACTGCTATGAAATTCAATGGATATACCGTGATCTGTTTGGTTACCAACATTATAATAAAGCTGTGGAATTGGAAACTTTTGTTATAAAAATGTAATTCTTTATAATTCTTTTAATTCTAATTTATATAAATAAATTATAAAAAGATTACCTTAGCTGCATATCTTTAAAACAAAGCTGTTCTTATGTATTAATAATACATTGTAATATAACCCATACACGTAGTATTTTATTTTTGTTTCTGTTAATATATTTGTATATTACCGTCAGTCTGTAATGAGAATCTCATGGACAAGTGACTTTGTTCAATATAAAAGTTTGAATGTAATAATATTATAAATAAAGTTTAAAATAAATAAATAAAAATAAAATAATTATTTATAAAAATCTCCAGACCAATTGTAACATCTTTGTAATATTATTATTATTATCATCATCATAGGTAATTTACAGATTTATATAGAAATAGACAGAATTTATTTAACATGCTTTAATACTTGAAGTACTTTTAAATTATTCTTATTTTTATTTAATATATTTGAATCCATATATAAATGTAAATGATCTTAAAAATATCACTCACTTTTAATGCACTTAAAAGCATTACTGAGTCTAACTCGTTCCCTCTTTACATTTTCATTAGTGTCTGCTGATAGAAGATCAGCAATGAAAGTAGCAATGATTCAGAGCAGCACACACACGCTTTAAACTCTTTCTAGAAATGCCCAGACTGAACCAGCATGACAGTCACTAATAATGAAGGACCCGTATAAACCAGGCCTGACCCCCCATAAGGCCTCCTCACCCCTGCCATTAACAGTCTGTGTGTCAGAGTCAGCCCTCCAAACAAGCGCTCATTAGAAAACTCGCCTCAAGTCTTTTTCAGTAGTTATAACATACACTGTCCATCAGAAATGATTTATGACCGTGATTTATGACCTGATTTATGGGCACCCTGTCAGCGTTGATGGACAGGTTGTCCTATGTCAAATGTATACCAGGGTAGATTTCTGACCTGATTTATGGGTATATGACCCCCCCCTCACCCCTTTGCCCCCCTGACTGTCACGTCACCGGGGTCCTGTCATCCCTGACTGACATGACAGTAGGGGTTTGTAAATCAAAAGATCTAAACAGATGACATTTGTTGGATTTATGAGTGGATTTACGATGTTTTTTATCACTCACCTGGTGCCGTGGGGGTTTTTATGGCGTTCCTTCCTGGCCTGTTTTTCGCACCTAAAGACCTACCTTCATCCTGAAATGCTGTTTTAAATAGTGTGGTTAGAATATAGTAGTTTAAACACAGAAGACATTCTGAACGTTCCTGTTACAATGGCTGCCGCCGCTCCAAAAACTCCTAAAACCGTTAGAAGAGGACTTGTTGATATGAGAAAGGAACTGACTTTTGCACCGAGAAAAAAACAAGGAGTTAGTTTGACAAAGTTTCTTCATGACGATGTGAATATGACGACCCATGATTTCCCTATGTCTGGTGATCGTGTCGGTAGATATGTGTTTGACAAATTAATGCGCGTTGTGAAGCTCTATGCTACAGATATCGAAGATAATTTCACAACGTGGGAACCCTGTCTGATTTTCCCTGCAAAAGACTGGCGGCTATTCTACAACTACGTCTGGAGAGATTTGAATGACTGCGGTGATGATCCTTTGTACATTACAGAGTGGGATGGTATAGTTCCTGACACAAGATTTCGTGTGGTTGCTGATCACAGTAAAAAGTTACCGGATGACTGTGTTTACATTTTCTGCTGCGACGACAAGACAAAGATCCGTGAGCGTGTGTGGCCTATTCCTGAAGCGGAACACTACATGCACTATGACATGAAGTTTTTGTTTCAGTGGAAAGATGTTCATATAATCGACAGTGTTTTTACATGTATTGACAAGATGTTCAGATGGTGTGATATGTACGATCGTTACAGCTCTGTAAAGGTGAGATTGTTCCACCCTGAACAGGGCGTCCCAAAGACCCCAAACCCTCTCTTATCTCCACCCACATATTACAGCCATTAAAACGTCTGCAGATCAGAACGCTCACCACATCCATTTCCACCATGTCTCAAGAATCCACGTCTGCATGCTGCTATAGCAACACCCCTGAAACCCTGCCGGCGATGCCTGATGACAATGCTACACCTGTGGAGACCCTCCCACAAACCTCCAACAACGACTGGCTGGATAAATTTTGCATGGAGCTGGGGTATCACAACCTGACCTTTCTTGCGTCGCCATACGGCAGTAGCGGGGCGATAGCTGGAGCCACGGCCTGTGCCGGTATTGATGACACCGATGGATGTATCCGCACTGATGCATTCAAAATCATAAAAGCGACTATTGTGGTCATACTGGAACATCTTATCAACAAAAAGCTTAAGGAGCTCTGCCTGGGTTGTGCGGTGGATCATCCTAGTCAGCTTAGACACTCCTGTTTGTTTGAACCCAGCGCCTATTTCTTTGACGCATACTTTGAGGAACTATCACGTAATCTGGTGAAACCAGAGCTTAAACACATCATAGCTCAAGCACTGAACCGATTCGGTTTAAGGATTAATCCACACAGGATCCAGGGTTCGGTGGACGCTATATTGTGCGAGCTACGTGACGAGGTTTACATTGTGGAGAAGCTTCGTGAAGTCAGAGAAAAAGTTGTGGATGTTACCAGCGAACAGATTGTCTATGACGCAGTGGACAGCTGGAAGGGCAGCGCACACACTGGACAGACATAACATTGTCATGGGGAACGGATGGTGTGTTAATGTTCTGACAAAATGTATATTTAGACAACGTATTAGATGTGAAATGACCAACTTACTGTACAAGATCATTGATGACAATCCTGACGTGTCCTTACCAGTAAAAGGATGCGCTGTTGATGGCAAACGTTTTACAAACCTCAAGAAACAAATGGCTGTTGTAAGAGCCATGTCAAATGACTGGACTGATGTTATGCGTATGTGTATTAACTCCTGTGAGTCGGTTTCTGTAACCATTATAAAAATACTAGACCTGATGACTGAATGTGGTAGTAACATTAGAATTGCAGACATTTTATGTATGTGTACATACGTAACAGACCTGTGTACGGCACTGATGTCAAGAAATGATCAGACCAATGTTTGTGAGATTATTGAAACTCTGATTGACTATGTGATAGAGAAAAAAATTGTAATGTGTGTGAAGTTTCTTCAGTACATTGACAATGTTTGAAAACTGCTATTTTCTTCTTGAAATGCTTTTTTGATAAATAAAAAACAATTCACTTTAACCCCTGGTGTTATTCTTTTCTAGACTCCGAAGTGACAATATGTCCGAGCAGACACTCAAAAAAATTTACTATACCCCTTCTAACCCGGGGGCTCTAGGAGGTAAAAAACGATTAAAAGACGCCGTTTTAAAGGAAACGGGTGTTCGCTTAAGCGATAAACAGATTTCAGACTGGCTAGCCGGCGAGGATGCATACACACTACACAGGACAGCGCCGCTAAAATACAAAAGGAACAGAGTTTTTGTCTATGGTATTGACATGCAGTTCCAGGCAGATCTGGTTGATATGTCAGCATATGCTAAGGAAAACGATAACAACCACTTTCTGTTGACATGCATAGATCTCTTCAGTAAATATGCATGGACGCGTGCGTTAAAAAACAAGAGTGGGCCGGTGGTGGCTAAAGCTTTTGAATCCATATTGAAAGAGGGCCGAGTACCGCAGAAATTACAAACAGATAAAGGAAAAGAGTTTTTTAACAAGCATTTCCAAAACATAACGAAAAAGTACAATATCTTACATTTTGCTACAGACACGGACTTAAAAGCTAGCATTATAGAACGCTTCCACCGCAGCTACAAAGCTAAAATGTTTAGGTATTTAACAGCTACAAACTCCAGACGGTACGTCGACATACTTCAAGATCTCGCGGATGGATACAATACGAGCTATCATAGAAGCATCAAGATGAGACCGATTGATGTTTGCAAAGAAAACGTATCTACGGTGCTACATAACCTATATGGAACTAGGTGTTCACACAACGTCAAGGTTATTTTTAAGTATAAGGTTGGTGACACAGTTAGAATCTCTAAAGTAAGGGGTCCGTTTGCAAAAGGATATGAGAAAAACTACACAGAAGAATTTTTCACAGTAAAAACATGTATCCCACGAGATCCTCCTGTCTATAGACTCTGTGATTATGATGGAGATGTTATCGATGGGGTTTTTTATGAGGCTGAATTGCAAAAAATATCTGTGATTAAGAACAAAACGTTTAAAATAGAAAAAATTTTGGACAGGAGACGAGAAGGTCGATCAACAAAGGTTCTGGTCCAGTGGCTTGGATGGCCTTCAAAATTCAACACATGGCTGAATGAGAAAGATGTGGTAGATGTGCAGAGACCATAAAACGAAAGCACGCATAGATGTGTACACATTAATTTAAAAAACAACCATGTCTGAGGGTGGATTTTACCTGACGCTCCCCTGCAATGCGTCGTTAGCCGTTTATCCAGAAAATATTATTTCTAGTTATAGAACCATGCTGGCAAGAACTATAAACCTAAAAGGTGAATGGGAAGTAGGATTGATTGAATTTGAATATCCAAAATCGTGGTACACATTTCCAGAGGAAGATGGAGCGTATATTGTTAAAAGGGCTCAAAACACACCAGAAGATGATGATGACCATATCCCTGAAAATTATGCTGTTGGCGAAGGGATTAAGATTCATATCAACAACGGAAGTCGAAGTATATCGAAGCTATGCAACACATTAAAGACAGGTTATTATGAGGATGTTCTTTTTCTGATTAGAGAAATAAACACAACTTTACCTCCTGGGACGACCCTCGGATATGATCATGTTAAAAACAGAGTCTTTCTAAAGGCTCCGCCGAAGATGTCACTGACGTTTTACGGGAAGCTAGCGGTTATATTAGGGTTAAACCCTGGGGTCTCCATAGAATCTGCAGATCAAGCTAATGAAGTCTATAGCGGTGGGATCACAACCGTGACGTATGCCCCGCATCAGGCGGACATAAATGGTGGTTTCTACAGTTTGTATATATACACAGATATCATAGAATATCAATCAGTTGGTGATGCGTACGTCCCACTACTGAGATGTGTACATGTAGATGCAGAGAATAATAAGATTGTCAGTGTTAGATACGATAAGGCACATTACGTACCGGTCAATAAAACAACCATTACAGATATAACCATAGAGGTAAAAGACGATCAGAATCAAAACGTGCGTTTCACTTACGGGAAGGTTAGTGCTAAGTTACACTTCAGACCCGTGAAACAAGGTGTTTTTTAAAAATAAAATAATGCCGTATTCCAACACTTACAAAATGGATCCTGAGCGATACATAACCTATTATCAAAATCAGGCCGGTAATGGTCTCCCCGGTTATGCCGGGGGCGGCGTTATGTACGGATCTGGTTTGGGTGGTTTATTCCGCGGTCTCTTTCGAATGGCCGTACCGCTACTAAAACGCGGATTCAGCATCGCTAGGCCTCATCTTAAATCAGCTGCAAAAAACATACTAAGTGATGTTGTTAGCAATACATTAACACACTCCTTTAACAACAATAATGCTCAAGACGGATCAGGACTAATGGTGATGTCTCGCAAAAGGATGTCTAGGCCTCCTGGAACCAGGAGGAGTGGTCAAACACAGAAGAAAAGAAAACGTACACCTAAGAAGACCTCAGTCATAAAACGCAAGCGCAAGGAGACAGCAAAACGCGTTACAACAGCAAAGTCAAAGAGATCTGTAAAAACAATATTCTAGATCATGGCCTTACTGCACAACATGTCAGAAGAATGTATTAAATCTGAACTCGACCTGTTCACAGTGCCTCTGACACAAACCGCTATTGAAAAAAACACCTATATAGAGGTGCCACCATTATCAGCGATTTCAGACACAGCACCTTTGGAGTTTTTTATTGCTGGGACCGGTGAGGATTACATCGATCTGAACAATACATTGTTATTTTTGAGGGTCAAAATCACTAACCCCGATGGTACAGATATTGCAGACGGAGCCCCAGTGGGGCTTATCAACTATGCAGGAGCGACAATATTTTCACAAGTTGATGTGTCGTTGGGGGATCGTTTGATATCACAGAGCACAAACACGCATGCTTATCGCTGTCTTATCGAGTGTCTTCTCAATTATGATAAACACACCCTGGAAACTCTTTTCTCTGCTGGATTGTTCTATAAAGATACAGCTGGTCATATGGATGCGGCAGATCCGGCCGGCGGCAACCACGG
The DNA here is from genome assembly GCA_036784905.1 of Acrossocheilus fasciatus. Lineage (NCBI taxonomy): Eukaryota > Metazoa > Chordata > Actinopteri > Cypriniformes > Cyprinidae > Acrossocheilus > Acrossocheilus fasciatus. Next base: position 39,470,814 of record CM071942.1, on the reverse strand, counting down.
TTTAACAAAGAGAGCTGCATTTACCAACGCCAGTAATGTGGTCGAACTACTCGCACCCGTTCACAGCGATATCTTCTTTCAAGAGAAACTCATGCTTAGTGGCATTGACATTAAAATTCGCATGACAAGAGGTAAAGACGAATTCTGTTTGATGAGGAGCGGAGGTGTTCCCTATAAACTAAACATTATGTCAGCCTCACTATTTGTGAAAAAAGTGAGCGTCTCGCCAGCTGTGAGACTGGGGCACGCACAAGCCCTGCTGTCAACCACAGCCAAATATCCGATCGATCGTGTGAGTGTGAAAAACTTTTCAATTCCTCCAGGCTCACGAGTCTGCAATCAAGAAAACTTATTCTTAGGAACTCTACCAAAATCTATTGTTCTAGCCATGGTCGATAACGATGCCTTTACAGGATCCTATAATAAAAACCCATTTGCGTTTAAAAATTACGATTTAGAATTTTTATCTATTTATCTGGATGGACAACAACTCCCTGCAAAGCCTCTGCAACCTGATTATGCGGGTGGTTCTGCAGTGCGTGAATTCTACCAATTAGCGCTGGCTTCTGGAAAACATCTCAAAAACCAAGCTCTATGTATCGACAGAGAGGACTTTTTGCATGGTTACACCCTCTATGCGTTCAATCTTACGCCAGACGAAGGTTGTGGACAGCACGTGTCGCTTATCAAATCTGGGAATATTAGACTCGAAGCACGCTTCAGACAACCTCTACCCCATACAATCAACCTTATCGTCTATTCTATTTTTGACTGTGTCATTGAAGTGTCGAACCGACGTCAGATCTTGGTTGATTACTATTAATAAAATAATAATGAACACGATCCAGCTCACATCGATCATGGATAAGATTTCATGCAACACCCACTTCCTCGGCGTGCTCCCTTGCGACTATTTACCTCAAACACCTTTAAGAAAATTGCCATCGTCAGTTATTTTTAATACCCAGGCTTCATATCAACCTGGCGAACATTGGCTTGCTATTTACATAAACGAGGAACGCGTAGGATATTTCTTTGACAGCTTTGGAAATAAACACGACGACATCCGTTTTCCACCAATAATCAACGCTTTTCTAAAACTAAATTCCAGAGTGGTACAATATTCCACAGCGCAAGTCCAGGATTTTTCATCAGACACCTGTGGCCAACATTGTGTGTTTTTTCTTTATCACATGGCAAAGGGCCGTGATTATGATTATGTGCTGAAGTTATATAGTGACGACTTTATAAAAAATGACAAACGTGTGTCTGCTTTTGTAAAAAGACTAAAACGATCTCAATGTAATGAAAATGTTTTTAAGTGTGTTCAATGTGTGCAAACGGGTGAAATGTTTATGTTTAATATTTCTCAATAAAAACTAAAGAAAAAATAAAATTTCTTTTTATGACAGTTTATTATACACAACACATTCGGCATTACATACAACAATGTTAATAACATGGTAAATAACTCAGTCAAAATAAAAAATAATGAGAACATGAGAACACTTTGTAAAGAAATTTAGAGATTAAAAACTTAACCACTTGCTCTGGTCAAGAGTGGGTGATTTGAATATCCCATCTTCAGGATATTTAGATTGCCTTGTTGGGGTACTCGGGTCTACTCTCTGTTTTTTACTTTTTTTAGAAGATTTGGTTATTGGAGGTGTTGATTTGATTTTAAAAGAGTTAATCGTATGTCTAACATAGTGATTTGGGACCAATGAATACGGCATGTTTAATGCGGCAAACGCCTCCAGAAACTCACACCATCCAATAGGCCTCCGGTCTTCAAGAATTTTTTGCGGTGCCATGACGCTTTTAACTAAATCCAGCATGTGTGAACCGGGGATGGTTCGGCCTTTAAACACAAACTCGCCCGAATCGGTCCAAGAAGCGATGTCTTTGGATTTAGACATTTTATCCAAAATGTAGCGAACGTTTTTTGCATTCCTCTGTGGAACATTCTTCAAAACATCATCCACAACGACATCTAAAGCATCTTGGACGCTCACACCCGTAGTCACCGTTGGTTCTTCTTTATCAGCATGGTCGGATGATGGAAGCGTCAATGTTAATGTGTTTGTCTCCCTGTCCGCTAGCTTAGCTAGTGTTAAAAATCTCTGCAATACAGATGTGTACATCTTTGCCTTTTCATGCGGCTCCAGATCACCCCTATGCAATATATCTCTAATGGTCGTATCAAGATCGTTTTCTGCAACCTGATGTATAGACTCACGTGGGGTACCGGTCTTTAGTTTATCCAACTGTCTCTGCGAAACCAGGTACATTCTTTCAGCGTGTTCCAAACCCGCCATTATTTATTAGATGCAATCAAACTGGTTATAAAAGGGACAGCCACGCTTAAAAGAGGGAGAAGGAACCCACCCTGTTGGTTAATCAAACGTCTCTTTCTTTTGACTCCAACTTTTTTATCAGCAACAAATTTGATTTCAGTTTTTCTTCTTTTCAGTTTCTGGTGTTGCTGATGAGTGAGCGGGATATTACCGTGGAGAACATTAAGAGCTAATTCACACAAACATAAAACGAACTCGTCTGTGGCTGCCTGTAAAATAACACGTCGTTGTTTTGGCGTTGCTTTTAATAACAGCTTTAAAAGAGAGTGGTTTCTTAAAAGTCTCGCAGACATCTTTTTTTTCCTCAAATCGGTAAAAAAAAAAAACATACAAAAAACAGTCACTTTCTTTTTTTTTTCTGGAGGTATACAACCGGGTGTTGTGAAAGTAATGCGGTTCTGAGACGATACTGCTCTGGGGTCTTTGGTTTATAATCAATCAAAAGGTACCCGTATGGAGGGCGGGTCGCATCTTCATAGCTTTCCATAAAAAATTTTGTATTTTTGGGGTACATTTGCTGGGCTAGAATACCTGCTTGGGCCGAGTCTCTTGAATTCTTGAAGAGAACGAGATAATTTGTGTTCAAACTAATCGTTCTGCTGGATTTACCTTGAAAAAATAAATTCTGTAGAATGTAGATAACATTTAAATTTTTATGATGTACATAGACTGTGAAAAGTCTCTCGATCTCCTTGTTACCTGATGCTTCATGCATAAAATCATCAATCAAGAGAAGGGATGTTTTATTGACTGGAAACAAAACATCATCATCCAACGTTTGTGGGATTCCATCAATAAATTTAATATTATTATTATACAACTTCAACAAATCATCATACAAAGGTTGCCATACAGAATAGATGAAAACAATATTGTCAATTTTTTTAGAAATCAGCTTTCCGGCATTTTGCAACAGCATTTTTACAAAAAACGTTTTGCCACTATTACTGGGCCCAGATATAACCATGGAAAATGGACATTGAAATCTGTTGTCAAACCCCTCTGTGTCTCGTACACCACTGCCAAAAACGTTGTCAGAAGCCATATGGAATCGTGGTAAAGTCAGGGAGCAAAACCCGTTTGTCATACACAACTCTGAATTTCTTTACAAATGACCTGTTGTGTAATGTCAAATCCATTTTATTCCTCACAATAGTGTCACTGTGTGCATGAATATATTGGCCATCGCCCCGCCCCCTCACATAATGATCTACAAGCCCGATCATTGAATCTAACGTGATGACTTCAGAGTTTAAAGCATTAAGTGTAATCCCTTTCACTTTCATACACACCTTACCCCTAGCTGTTAAAAACCCATAACTTTTGGGGCCCGATGTAACAAACTGGACGATGTGGTCGCCGGGCCCTACTTCATCAGTAAGATCGCCGAGATAGGGGCCTAGCGGCGGCTCGTATTCGCCTTCTTTTGACGTAAAGACAACACTGTCCGTATCGCAATAAAGCAGTCTATCCCCCAGGCTATCCATGAGCTCGTAGAGTTCTAAACGTGCATGGGCTGTTGTGAAAGCACCGATAAAGACATTGACGTCACGAGTCGGTGCTGCTTTCCCATCTGCATAAGACCACTGAACAATTGCAACAGTGTCTGACACAAATGAGAAATGTCTGATGTCGCGCTCTGTGCCAAAAATGTATTGTGCAAACTGTTCTGGTTCTGTAAGTATTTCAGTTGTAGGTAGCCCCTCACGAAGGCAGAACCGCCCCCAAAGCGAGTTTAAGACCAATTTCATTATAGACCTACGTGCAGGGTTTGACACGATCTTGTCCACATTCAGCTGGATCCCTTCTTTCTCAAAGTAATCTCTGATGTAAGATTCTTTGTCAGCATCGGTCACCACATCTTTTGGAAACCCAGAGCTCTCCTGTTTGAACTGTAAAAATGTTTTAACATAATCACGAAACAGTGTTTCTGATCGCTGGGGAAAATGCCAGACCTCATCCACATTCACTACAACATACCCTTTTTCAATAGCTTTTAGCACCTCTATGCTTACCCAACAACCACTGATGGCTCTTTCCTCATCGGTATGCATACACGGTAGTGTCTGATTCTGTTGTTCTGCACACAACCTACAAAGCGGGAACGTTAATTTTTTTGTTTTTTTTACACGATATGGGAGTACGGGGTAAAGTAGTTTTCGGGGTGGTAGCATCGTAGCTTTGATAAGTCCATAATAATTTTCAAGATTATCAAAATCTTTGAAAATTATTTGTGGGTGTCCTATAGGGAATGATTTTGTCGCCTGGCAAAACGGATAGAGGCTCGTAAAATCGGTATATCGTATGACCTCCCCTTCATCTACCTTATGGTACAGTTTGAACGAGTTCGTCCTACCACCGTACAACGCTTCGCGAGCTTTCAATCTCTCTGGATGTTTGTAGGTGGACATAAATGCAATCACGTCAGCATCCGATTGTTTAGCACGGTTCCAGCAACACTCTGACATGCATTCTGTTTGTAATCCGTACGCATTCTGCAGAATTTCAATCTTGTCATCAAACTGTCTTTTGAGAAGACCGTAAGGCACTTTTAATAATGGGTTTAAGTCATTCGGGTCGTAACAACGCTCGCAGCCGTGGAAAAAACAACCTGAAAATTCTAACGCTTTTTTAACGGCGCCTTCGATATAAAAACCGTCCACATAATACTTGCCAAATGACACCTCACCGTGATTTAGCGCGTGTTGAACATCTACGCCGCGTGATTTTCCGATATATTCAAGCCATTCAATTGAGATGTTTGAATATGTTTTGTTCTGTCTGATGTACGCGTTGTTGCGTGTCAATGCTATTGTGTCTTTTGGGAGGTAGTGCGTTTTATAGATGGCCATACACGTGGATGCCAGAGTGGTGTAATTAAACGGGTCCAGACCTGTACACATGATGAATTCATCACGGTACTTCAGACATACCTCCTTCAGCAAGACGACATCATTTTTTCCATACATAGCGAGTTCTTTTTTAAAATCAAACACTTTGTCGGAGACGGTACTGTACCACTCATCAAACTCTGTTCTATCTTTGTTTGACATGGAAGCATATCCGTAAAAATCTCTGGTAGGGTACGGCCCTACATACGATTCATTTTCGACGCGATTGAATTTATGCGGGAAATATCCCTTCTCAGCATTGGTCAGATTAAACGCCGCAGGTGTGTTGGCTAGACGCATGGGAATAAAACTGTAACTATCGATAAACCTCTGCTTGAATGCGTCATCATACATTAAGATTAGACGACAGCCCTGCGTTGTAATTTTAGGGGCAATCCCCATCTTAGTGAAGTATTCCAAAAGAATGAAATTGTCAAATCCGGACGCATTATGTGCAATCCACGTGAAATTACGATAACGAGGCCGTCTGAACTTCTTAATGAGTCGTTTCACACAATCAGAACCTTCAGCTACGAATTCTTCACCATCAAACGTGATCGCGCATACAAAATTAGCTACATGTCTCCCGTTTTCATAACGAGTTTCAAAATCATAAAAAATATAACGCTCGGATGGTTTCTCCATCTTAACCGGCTGGATAAAACACTGATGCACACCATCGGTAACCAAGCTCTCACCACACTGGACACATCTATCTGCCGGGCATCTGTGTGGTTTGGGGTTGGTACCGCTGACGTGGTAACGTCTATTACATTTACGACAATATTTGGTAACATCGCATTGTGCATGTTGCTGACCTGGAGGCGGCTTTTTATGCATCTCAAAACAATAGTCTGATCTGCAGTAACGTAGACAATCCACACAATGTTTTGTTTTTTTGGGGTAAAGATGACATTCAGATGCATTACAAACATCACAGATGTATCGGCATCTGTGATCTCTCCTGCTGGTGAAGCCTTGGTAACAATACTCGCACACGTATGGTGTGCCAATAAAGCCTCGTAGATTTTTAATCATAAAATAATGGTTGTCGTGTAGGTACAAAAACACTGTTTTAAGGTGAGGCACGTTTGTGTTTGTATATTTTTCCAACACCCCGACATTCGTTCTATAGAATACCACTATTTTAATATTCAACATGCGTTCAAACTGTGCAATATCATTAAGTGATATCATACGTTGATCAGTGTATCCAGCAGCCTTCTGCAGTGTTGATGCTACAGATTCTAGCTCTGTGTGTGGTTTCTGAGGGTTTAGAAAGTGTGCCAAGCAGATTGCAAAACAAAGATTGTTTTCCTCTGTGATGTTTAAGGGCATGAACAGATTAAGTCTGTTTCTACCAATCACTTCATCATGGGCAAGCGTTTGTATTTTTCGACGAGCACCGCCGCGTTTACTTCTCGCTATAGTCACTCTTAAATTTAAACTCTCATCAAACTGCACATCAGAGTTGCTCTGCATGATTTTTTCAAGGTCGTTGATAAAGAGATCGACGCTGTAATCATCTTTAGCTGACAAGAGTGTATTAACATCTGATGTCAGGCTAGCACCCCTCAAATTGATGTTAATTAAACCACCATCTCCACCTAATAATCTGGAAAACGCCACTATTTCAGAAAACATGTCATGTAAAAACACTGTGTAGTCTGCTAGATCTGTAGAAGATATTTCCCTGAGATTTATAATTCTGTGGATTTCCAATCCGTTGAACCGAGCTCTGGGTATTATTGTGTATCCAGCCACATTACCGCCTTCTCTTACAAGTGATTCTATTTCATTACGTGTGAGACCCATACTTGGATGAGTAAGGTCGAGCGTGTGATGTGACTGGATACCTACCCCCTCCCCGGACTGTTGCGGATTTACAAATCGTTCGAAAATGGGGAATAGACGCGTTTCTGCAACCTCTCCGAACTGTTGTGAATTTACAAATTGTTCGAGAAATGGTTCTGCAGGAGAATCAGTCTCCTCATATGTCTGTTGAGAATTTACAAATTGCTCAAAGTCGAAAAATGGTTCTGCAGGAGAATCAGTCTCCTCATATGTCTGTTGAGAATTTACAAATTGCTCAAAGTCGAAAAATGGTTCTGCAGGAGAATCAGTCTCCTCATATGTCTGTTGAGAATTTACAAATTGCTCAAAGTCGAAAAATGGTTCAGCAGACGAATCTGGCACCTCCCCGGGGTGTTGTGAATTTACATATTGCTCAAAGTCGAAAAATGGTTCTGGAGGAGAATCTGATGTCTCACATGTCTGTTCAAAATTAAAAATCGGTTCTGGCGGTGGTTCTGACCTTGATCGCACTTCGTTTATTAATTTTAACAATCTAGCGGACTTGTTTTTTTTCATCTCATCAACAGTCTGAATGAGCCGGAGCAGATTTTCTGTAATGTTTTGTTGAGGTTGGAAATCTCCATGGTCGTCCCTACCACATCTTAACGGAGGACCCTGTTCATCGTCACATGACTCCCGACAACGTTTTGCAGCCATTTTTAACACTAATTTATTTCCAAAATATTGACAGCATACAACCCTCGATGAATGTGATGAATTGGACAACAGAAAAAATCTAATCATAAAACTACACCTGCGACTAAAACAATACAAGCTTAGGAGAAAAAATGGGGGTAAAGAAAATAGGACTCACCAACACCTCTATTTAAACAGATCCAGAAGTTCATTTAAAAGAGTCACAATCATCTCCTGATTATGGGTTGTTTGTTCATGGCCACCATCATGACGTTTTTGCAACGCAATTGTTTGTTTAAGGATGATCCCGTGTTTCTGCAGAGTCGTTGTCACAGTCTGATTAAAGTGTGCTTGCTCCTCCTGGGCCCTCTGGTGGTCATCTATAATTCTTTTTTGGTTCTTGACAATGGTGTTCAGAAGGTTCAGAACGTCCTTGTTTGCATCATTCTGCTGTCGGTTCTTGTATTCCTCCTGGTTTGATGGGAGTGTGTCTGCATCCCCATCTGAATCTGCCGCGTTTTCAACAGCCAGGGGTTGTTGATTTAAGGCCTCCTCACGATTCACATTAGACACGTTGTTCATATCACAATCGTCCCATGCTTGAACAAAATGTTCGTTCCAGATTACTGTGTCTTCTGATGGGTGTACAATAATAATAATTATTATTCTTACAATATTAATAATAATGATAATTTCATTTTGAGTCCTCCATACTCACCCGTTGATTGTCGTGGACGTTTTCGCACAGGTGTGTTAGGTATCACGCTGAGGTTGTGGGGTCTCGCAGTCTTTTGTGCCCGAGCCTGAACCGGCCCTGCACTAGCAGTCACACCCCGGCCTACTCGTGGAGAACTGGATGACTCTTCTTGCCTCCTAACATCCACTGCAGAACTACCATTAGCAAATGCTTGCGGCTGTGGTGGTACGGTGTTAGCAAAACTCCTCGCACGACCTAGAGTCAAAACAATATGAATTATATATTATTATTTTTAAGGCTACGGTACAGATATATTATAACTAATATCTGAAATTAATACATACCATGCGGTGTCGTATTAGTAGATCGTTGCACCGGAGCATGAATCTGGGCTGTCACAATCAGATTCCGACCCGTCCCATTTGTCGCGTCACGTGGGTAACGGTTGACAAGTCGTCTTAAACACGCTAGAACAAACACAAAAAGTTTTTGTTTTTTTTACACAATGTAATGGGAAAACTTTTATAAATCTAGATGTTGATTAAAAAACACACCGAGTGACCCTGTGTTTTCAGTTCGGCTCTCTCTTGCTTCAGATAGACTGCTAATCTGACGATCCTCCCCTGTTTGTGTGTGAATAACACAAATTTACAAAACCCTTAAACACTGTGGTGCATGTACGATTTCTTTAGTTTTATGACATAATAGAAATTATTAACAAATTTACCGTGCTGCGGCGCGTTGTCAGGAGTGATCTCACTCGCCGTGCTAGGCTGCTGTGGTACTGCTGTCAGCGAGAATAATAAGCATAAGAAACATAATCCTGAACACATATACACCGTGTATGTGTGTGTATATATATATATATATATATATATATATATATATATAGGGTTTATTTTTTTTAAATAAATAAAGATATAGAATAGATTAATCATACCGCCCGTGTTCAGTGCTATGATCTCATTCACAATTGTCTCATAACCGTCATCGTTCTGCATACAGAACATCGTATTACCTGTTAAGTAACGTAAGGAACTCGTACCATGATCGCAAATAAACAAATTTGATTTAAACAGCGTATGTTCATTAAAAATAGACTTACCGTCAGGAGAGCCAGACATTTTTTCCCTCTCAAAAAATCGTCCTGATTTAAGCCGTAGAAACGGTTTAGCTGATGAAGAAAGCGTCAGGCCTACGCTGGTGGTTTGGAATAGAGTTGAAGCAAAAAACAGACTCGCGTAGCATTTGTATTCATCGCGAACTGTACCCGCGAAAAAGAGGCGTGCCGCGTGTAACCGTACTCCCCGTCAAAGGAGACAGCATCAGTCTGAAATATCATTAATATAAAACCATCGCGGCATTTAAAAAAAAAAAAAAAAAATATATATATATATATATATATATATAGTTTCATCTGTTTTAAATATCAACAGTCACATCTGTTTTATTATTTTTATTTTCGTGTTTAAAAACAGGTTTTGAAATTAATGAGAGAGATTTCAACTCTTTACACAACACGCAATCTAAGGGAGAGGGTATAAATCACATTTAGTTTATACCACTTCTTAACATTAATGATTAATTTTATTCATTTCAGATAACATTAAATTATTTGTTTCTGTAGGAGGAGTGTAGCATCTTTCTAGGCCGGGAACAAATTGGTGTCTAGACAATAACATATGCCATACAGATCAAACAAACTTTGATCCTCTTAAGGTGCCAATACGCACCCATTACTTAGTCATTTTTTTTCCAGAACCAGGAAGATTGCCCCGTCTAGACATTAACATATAACATACAGATCAGACAAACATAAGGTGTCAATACACATCTTTGCTCAGCCATTTTTTCCAGAACCAGGAAGATTGCCCCGTCTAGACATTAACATATAACATACAGATCAAACAAACATAAGGTGGCAATACACATCCTTTGCTCAGCCATTTTTCCACAATCAAGAAGAGGCCCGACACCTCCAGACTGACCGTTAGCTACAGGCCAGGAAGGAACGCCATAAAAACCCCCACGGCACCAGGTGAGTGAGAAAAACGTTGTAAATCCACTCATAAATCCAACAAATGACATCTGTTTAGATCTTTTGATTTACAAACCCCTACTGTCATGTCAGTCAGGGATGACAGGACCCCGGTGACGTGACAGTCAGGGGGACAGAGGAGTGAGGGGGGTCATATACCCATAAATCAGGTCAGAAATCTACCCTGGTATACATTTGACATAGGACAACCTGTCCATCAACGCTGACAGGGTGCCCATAAATCAGGTCATAAATCACGGTCATAAATCATTTCTGATGGACAGTGTATGTTATAACTACTTTTTTCCACTTGTTTCTTCAAGCTGGATCACATTATTTGAGTGAGTGCCTTTTGCTCCCCAAATTTTCTTGAACTATTTAGATAACAGATAGCAGGATTTAATTCCCGTTACTGAATGTTTTTAGTCTGTAAATGGCCGAGTGTGAAGGAAACTTTGATTACCAGTGGATGCAAAAGGTGTGAAACTAAACAAATGATTTGATGGAGTCAGTGAGCGAGTGGAAAAGTTAATGAGTGAAATTGTTCGTATGTTTAACGTTGTCTTATGTGTGAGTTTGTGAGGGTGTCAGTTAAGCTGAACGTCAGCTCACAATCATTTTGGGCTGTTGTCCAACATCTGGGTTGTGGGAAGTTCATATAATTCCCCTAATATTATTTTTACCGTTAATGGATAAATTATTATAGAAACGCTACATATGAGAGAGAGAGAGACAGAATCACAAATAATAAAGAAATTACAAAAAAAAAAATGCATTATGGTAGTGAGACGTGCTTATTTCTCATGAAAATAATTAATGCTCCTAAGCAATAAATAAATAAAATTATATATATATATATATATATATTTTTTTTTTTTTTTTGTATATACAGTATTTGTGTATATATCACTTCTTTTTCTTTTGATTTTAGGTTGACCTGAACATTCACCTTCAGTTTTGCTTCTTGTGAACATGAAACACATCACAAGCTGCTCTGCAGGAGGATAACAAAATAGATTTTATTTCACAGGATTAGAGGTTATCCATTTGATATGCTTTTAATATGTTTTTTTTTAGAGTATTTTACTTAAATACGATACAAATAAATAATTTATTTATTTCAAAGCAGTCCAAAACAGTTTTCAGAGGATACAAATTTCCCATATACATCCCCACTATCTCTTTCCCTGTGCGATGCATGAAGCTTCAGAGCCGCTCCTACAAGATAATCATGTCCATCAGAAAGAAATGAAAGCAGGCGTTCTTAAGCACATGATCCTATTAAAGAGAGCTTGAAGAAAAGTCTTTCACACATAATCCATCATTTTAGATTACTGGAATGATGTACAATGGAAATGAAAGCCTGCATTATTTGCTCTTTTGAGCATGTTTGCTATTTAATGTCAACTGGCATGAAGATAAAATTTCGTCTAGTGCCATGAATCAAAGAGCAAACGCTGAACCATCTCAAAGGAGCGCAGCCGCTACAGAGAGTCGCGTGTGTACAGTCTTTATCGCCGATCTCTCTCCGTCCCGTCAGCATTATGAATGAAAGTCACACCAGTATGGGTAAGAAGTGTGTAGCTGTGTTCTTCCTGCGGGTTTTTCTCCCGCGCAGAGGTCTTCCGTGAGCGCTCAGACCTACGAACATCTGACGCTTCTTGTTCCTCCACTCGGCGGATGCGTATGTGTTATACCCGTTCTCCTCGATGCGCTCCTTCAGACGGCAGTTTATGCCATAGTTTCTCTGAAATGCATGAAATGAAGAGTTATTACACTAGTCATGCTGGTTTTTTAACGTGGCAGCAGTTTTCTGCTGGTCTGAGGTGGTTTGTCAGCTTTAACCAGATCTAAATATGCATCTGATTATTCATCTAGATCTGCTATATCTAATCTAATCTGGGACCAGACAGAAACCATTTAAATGGGTTCACTTGTTGTTTTGACACAATGTTAAAAGTAATCCATATATGTGACCCTGGACCACAAAACCAGTCTTAAGTCGCTGGGGTATGTTTGTAGCAATAGCCAAAAATACATTGTATGGGTCAAAATTGCCAAAAATCGTATATTAAGTAAAGATCATATTACATGAAGATATTTTGTAAATTTACTACTGTAAATATATCAAAACGTCATTTATGATTAGTAATATGCATTACTAAGAATTCATTTGGACAACTTTAAAGGCAATTTTCTCAATATTTAGATTTTTTTTGCACCCTCAGATTCCAGATTTTCAAATAGTTGTATCTCGGCCAAATATTGTCAGATACTAACAAACATCCATACATCAACAGAAAGCTTATTGGAGATGTATAAATCTCAGTTTCAAAAAATTTTGTGGTCCAGGGTCACATATTGTATTGGATGCTGAAATAAGTAAGATATTTGTATGTTTTCCCAGATCAACCAATGGCATGAGTGTGGGGTGGGGCTATGTTTTTGTAACAAACAGTGCTGCATAAATTACACACATTACCTTTTTTCAGCAGGTATAGCTCAAAAAGTGGTTTTCAATTTTTTTGGGGTGATTTCATTGTGGGACACCTAAAATATAAGCTATATATTTCTGTGTATGAAGTACTTATACTGTGAAAAATAACAATAATATAAATACGTGAGAAAATTATCTTTATATTAAGTAAGAGAAATATAAACTACAAACTAATAGCAGCACAAAACTGTAATGTCAAACTGGTGAACCATACCTATATTTATTTATTTGCTTTTTTTGTTTGTGTATATTTTTTTTCACCAGCACCCCCTTATTGATTGATTGATTGATTGATTGATTGATTGATTGATTGATTGATTGATTGATTAATTATATTAAGGTTTATTTTATTTTATTTTTTAACATTTCATTTTCTTTTTCAACAGCATCCCCTTGTGGTTTTATTTATTTATTTTTTACTAGCATGCCCTTTATGGCCCCCTAGAGATCCCTATAATCCCTGTTGAAAACCTCTGGATTAAATTGCACAGTCATATCTATATTTTTATGGTGCAGGATACTCACCGCTCCATACAGTTCTCCCTTCTTACTGATAGCCAGGTAAAGGTTACTGCTGATTCCTCTGATGGCAACGATCCCAACATCCACTGATGTGATCTCCAGAATACCTGAAAAACACAACACATTAACTATTAATGGACAAATATAGAGGCTTTCGAAATGGAGCAAAGCCTGCTTAAAAAGTTTATATATATATATATATATATATATATATATATATATATATATATATATATATATATATATATATATATATATTTTTTTTTTTTTTTTTTTTTTCAGATTTCATTTTAATATTTAAATTTTAATTTAATATCTAGTAATTTTGTGCTTTTGTAATTTTTGTTAGTTGTATTTTTTTTCCCTTTAAATGCTAATGAGCTCTGCTCACCCCGCCCCTCTCTTCTCTAGAGTGACGAGCCGTCCTGTTTACTTTAGCTGCATTTAGCCACGAAACTTCCTGAAACTTGACTGTTACAGTTCACTCAGGGCGGGTCTAAGGTAAGACGGCCGTGTCAGTCAACAATCGTGGGAGGGGCCTGGGTCTGTGTGACGTCACACAGACAAGAAAGCTGAGAATGGCTTGATTTGAAAAAGGGGATATTATTTATAGAGATGGGGGAAAAAAACACTGGGTGGATTTTTATCATTATAGGGTGGTTGTGTACACACACTGCCAACACACATTTATGTTCAAACAACAAAGTGAGTTTTGCATCCAATGACCCCTTTAAAACTCAACAAGGAATAACATTTCTGGGGAACAAAACAAACAATGTGTGCATGTGTGTGTTTGTGTGCAGAGGTCAGAGGTGAAATTATAGTTTTGGTTGACCTTTGCTCACCTGCACATTTTAATTCAACTCCTAAAACAGTGAACGCACACACACACACACTCTCTCACACATGGGAGCATGTGACGCCTGGCTATCAGAGTCTGATAACCCCAGGGCTGCGGGTGTGAACTCTGCGGCTGGAGTTGTGGGGGGTTTGCTGCGGCTGTCCTTTGATCAGTGCAAAAGTGTCGAAAGATGCTTCTATCATGACAGCTAAAGTCGCCACTCAAAACAGTTCTGCTGCCCCCCTACGAAGAGGAAGATGCTCTGGATGCTTTCTCTGCACAGCTACTCACAGGTCTGTCTGGAAATCACTCCTGTATGTGTGTGTGCATGTGTGTGTTAAATGTGTGTGTGCATTTCTTTATATGCGATACTGTATATCAGTGAGCACATCACTATCAGTCAATATTTCTTTTAATTATCTGTATCAGATTATCTGAATCAGTCTGATTAGGCTGATGATGGATGCAGATAATTAGCTGCTGTGGAAATTCTCAAATGTTTTTTTTTCTGAAATAAAAATTTAATATATATATTTTTAGAACTATAAATATATGGAAAAAAAAGATTAATTATTATGAAGATACATAATATTGAATACATTATATTTAAGAGGTTAAAACTGCCTGTTTTTTCTTTGCACACACACACACACACACATATATATATATATATATATATATATATAATTGTTACATGAAATAAAATATAAAAATCTACTAAAGTAACTTAAAATAAAACTGAAATAAAATGAATAAAATCCATATAGAAATATTTAGAAAATAATAAAAAGAAAATAGTACACACAACTAAATTACTAAAACTAACTAAAATTAGAATGAATACAGAAAATCTAAAAACTAATTCAAAATATCCAATTCATTTCCTTTCATTATACTGAAAATATATAATGTCACATTTTCATAACTTAAGGATATCGGTTAATGATAATCAGTTGGCCAAATTTTCTCTAATTATCTCTAATATGTCTGAATGTATATATAGAAATACACATATTAAAGAGGACTGATTTATGATTATTTTTCCCCAAACATACCTCTTTTTTTCAATACCAGGTTTCAAAATTAATAAGCAGTTATCTACATTTTCTACTGTACCTTATCGGTTTTTGGCCATCACATAAAAAATATCTGTACTGTATCAGCCAACATTATGTGTGAATGTGAGCGAGCGAATGTATGCGCAGGTAATGTGTGCACTCATCTGCGTACGTGTGTGTGTGTGTGTGTGTGTGTGTGTGTGTGTGTGTGTGTGTGTGTGTGTGTGTGTGTGTGCGCGTGTGTGTGTGTGTGTGTGTGTGCGTGTGTGAAGTGGCTCCATTGGGGTCTCAGGTTGCAGGTATCAAGTGAGATGGTAAAACTATCTGAGTGCTCTGTGTCCTCTCAGCGCTGGGATGAAAGCATGAAAGGAAGGAACAACACAGACAGGATGACAGTGAGACGGATTAGAGAAGCTTCAATGATCACTGATCAAAGACCAGAGAGACGACAGCAGACTGGAGCCCACTGCAAAAAACTCAATGAAGCTCCCACACACACACACACACACATCCATTCAGACACAAACCACCAACATGTTCACGTGAAGCAAGGCTGACGTACATGCATGTCCGCCTACCATATGTTTGTACCACACACATACAATACATATCAACCAGAACCAGATACATCCCAGGTAAACATGCTCTACTACTCAAAAGTTGACAGAAATCATTTTAATCTAAAGGAAGATGCTACAAATTCTGAATTACTTTACAAAACTACTTTTTTATAGATGATTTGGAGCAGAAGAAAAAGCAGACAGTAAGAGTCCATCATATCAGATTTATGGTTAAATAAAATTAAAACCATAAAAAACATTTATGTTACTTAAAATACAGTAAATCTTATAATTGAAATAAAATTAAATATAAAAAATAACTTATTTCAGCGAACTGCTAAGGCAAAATGAAACTCTTTTTCATTTAGCTTAACTTAATGTACTAAAATAACTAAAACTTGAAATAAAATTTTAATGAACAGAGAAAATATAAAAAAGTAACTTAAACAATTATTAAAAACTATAACCCTATAAAAAATGGTGTAGAAACAATTTTCACTCAGAAACTGTTTGTAAATTTTAGAAATAATGCAGTGAAATGGCAAGAAACACATTGAATTAAACATGAAATTTTTAGGGGAGAAAGACTGAAATAGTATGTTCTTATAAAATATATTATAATAGCCTTTGTTTGACTTACAATTTAAAAAAAAAATATTTTTTACAATATATATTTCTCAATAGTGAGGATGCACGTCATAGATTGGGTTGATTTAGCTTAAATATAACAGTTCTTGCATTTTTGGTCGCTACATAATTCCCACACACATCTATTTGTGTTATTTCAAAGTTTTGATGATGTTACGATTATTCTAAAATGACAAAAATAGTGCTAATTTCTACACTGAGCCTTGCTTTGAAGTTGCATGTCAGTGAGCCCACACTTAACTAACCACAAAAGAGAGCTCGGAGAACAAGCCAAGCCATTACAGTAAATGTGTTTGTAATCCCACCTCCATTTAACGCATACAAGCCAAACACCTGCGAGAGCGACCCGAAACGGAGAAAAACCTCAGCAGATGTCGAGCAGCGCACCAGGAGGTCAAGTTTAAACTGGGCCTATTTGCTGGTTTTTCTTTACATGCTGCCTTGTTTTCTGGAGTATGTCATGCTCTGCTGCACGTTACTAAACGCTGCGTCGTTGGCTTGCAGTTGTTTGCGCAGACGTGCATTTTCCACAGCCCTCTGCCAAAATCCACTGTTTTTTTTTGTTCTGGCATTATGTCTGGTGCCTAAAAAATGCAAAATAAACAGTTGTAGTTTTTGAGACTGAGGAAAACAGCATTGCGCAAATCATTGCATCATGCCTAGTTGTCACTGATATTGAGGCGTTTGTGTTCGTTTTATTGTTTTGGTGGAGCTGTGAAGCCATCTGTGGCACACATGGCAGCGATCTCGCGCCGTACTGGTGGTCTCCTGAACGTCCGGCTCATGCCTGAAGCGTCCTGACTGCTTCCTGCGACAACTACAAAGAGGATGTTTGAGGACATGATAGTGGACTATAGTTCAGATGCAACAAATAAACCATTCTGTCACAGCTGATATTTAGTCTTTCCTTCCGTATAAAGGAATCAGAGTATAAACAAGTAAGCAAAAATAAGTACATCAAAGAAGCCACTGTCCCAAAAAGAAAAAGAAAGAACATGGTATTACCACTGTAAATGTTATAAAATATGATTTACCTTATGATATGTTGGGGGGGGGGAAACTTGGCATTACCAGTGCATGGGTTTTTAAACATTTGACCTTAGTATATGTTGAAAAACAACAACAACAACAACAAAAAACATAGTATTACCTCTGTACACGTTAAAAAAATGTGTATATGTTGTAAAAATACACATTATAAATATGATTTACCTAACTATATGGTGAGAAAAAACATGTCATTACCACTGTACGTTAAAAATTTTGTATATGTGGGGAAAAAACATGGTATTACCAATGTACGTTAAAAAATATGATTTACCTTACTATATATTGGGGAAAATACGTCAAAAATGTGATTTACCATAGAAAAACAACATGTTATTACCACTGTATATGTTAAAAAACATGGTATTGCCGCTGTACACAAAATGTATAATTGACCCAACAAAAAACATGGTAATTATATACTGGGACCATGTTAGTTGAGACCTGTCTAATTTTTACCGAAGTAAAATATTGTAATCCAGTGCACAAATGTGACCCTGGACGACAAAACCAGTTTTAAGTGTCCATTTTTCGAAATTGAGATTTATAGATCATCTGAAAGCTGGATAAATAAGTTTTCCATTGATGTATGGTTTGTTAGGATCAGACAATATTTGGCCGAGATACAACTATTTGAAAATCTGGAATCTGAGGGTGCAAAAAAATCTAAATATTGAGAAAAACGCCTTTAAAGTTGTCCAAATGAAGTTCTTAGCAATGCATATTACTAATCAAAAATTAAGTTTTGATACATTTACGGTAAGAAATTTACAAAATATCTTCATGGAACATGATCTTTACTTAATATCCTAATGATTTTTGGCATAAATAAAAATTGACAATTTTGACCCATACAATGTATTTTTGGCTATTGCTACAAATATACCCCAGCGACTTAAGACTGGTTTTGTGGTTCAGGGTCACAAATATGAAGTGCACGTCACTGTCTGTTGGTTTTACTAATGGTCTTTTTAGCATGTGGTTTAGTTAGCATGAGCCCTTATTAGCATCAAACACCAGTGCCGTCAGACAGACAGCAGACTCCC
Organism: Acrossocheilus fasciatus; assembly: GCA_036784905.1. Lineage (NCBI taxonomy): Eukaryota > Metazoa > Chordata > Actinopteri > Cypriniformes > Cyprinidae > Acrossocheilus > Acrossocheilus fasciatus. The sequence goes on along the minus strand of CM071942.1, from coordinate 39,452,122 downwards.
GCTTTATCAAACAGCATCAGGATACACGTGGGACAGCTTTACACTGGAATCCCCATAAAAGCTCATAAATCTGTTGGAGTCTCTCTCAAGGACAGACCAGACGCTGCGTTAAACACCCCCACTGCGCTATAATCATTAGTCTGATTCAATTCCTTAAAACTTTTACACAAAATTCAATCTGCCACACTCAAGGTAGGACACCAGCAAAGCTCTAGTTTTCAACGTCTGACTGTTTTAGTGTAGAACAAATAACGTTAAAATCCACTGCGAGACGTTCATATCCAACCGGTTTAAATCTAATAAAATTACATCTGGTGTTACAGCCGTGTAAAAACATCTTTTAAAGTTGCCGTTGCTAAAGTCAACAAGAAACATTTGACTTATTTTACTAAAGTAATGTAAACAGGAGTGAATAAATAAGTGAATAAATGACAATAAAAATAAATTGATTGACACAATTTTAAAAAATAACAGTTATAGGTGTTGTCAGCTGAAAAATAAAGTCGTTTCATAGACAAAGTTATATATTTCGATAAAAGATTAAAAAGGCAAACCAAGTTTTCCTTGGAATATTCTGCACTGATGAAAGAACACTAAAAATAAAACTCAATTTTGATTTCGTGTTGACTTTAAGGATGTGTTTCTACCTGATGGGACCCTTAACAATTGCTTTTCATAAACTAAAGAATACAGAATTATATTAAATAGCATTTTATTTCAATACAGACTACCGTTTAAAAGTTTGGGGTTGGTTTTTAATGTTATTTTAATGAAATAAATCTGTTACGCTCACCAAGCTTCCTGTAATTGATAAAAATACAGTAAAATAACTGTTTTATATTGTAATATATTTTAAAATGTAATTTATTCCTGTGATGCAAAGCTGAATTTTCAGCATCATTACTGCAGTCTTCAGTGTCACACGATCCTTCAGAAATCATGCTAATATACTAATTTGCTGCTCAAGAAACATTTCTTATTATTGTCAATGTTGAAAAAGTTCATATTTTTGTGAACTTTAATTTGAAATAGAACATAAAAATGATAAAAAAAACAGATTCATTGATGCTTTTGTGACATGAGCTGCTGAAGTGGTGCATCATGGTCCTCAGAATGATGGTTCACGCCCCTCACAGGCCCATTGTTTGTGTTTTTCCCAGCCAGCCGTGTCTTTTCAAACGCGTGACATCATTCAGCAGCACAAAGGCCAGTTTTTCCCAAATCATGTCTTGCCTAAGGACAGCATCACTACTGCAGTATCCATTTCCAGCAACATTGGATCTGCGCTATAAAGACTAGTGTAATTTCACCCGCCGAGGATTATTCTTTTGTCGGAGCCCATTGCTGAACGTGAAAGACACTCACCTTTGATGTGTCGCTGGCGATATTCACATCACGCCATTCATGAAACTCTGCCTGCAGACTAACAGTAGCTGCTCTGTTTCTAACCCGGACGTGTCCATAATGGTGGAAATCACGCACAGGATGTGATGCACTACACGCAAATGTGTTTAAGATATGTCAACATGTATAATCTTACAGGAGAAAAAGAAAAATCCAAGACTTTTTCGACCGTTGCGTATTGGTTGAATATTGCAAATTGCATATTGGTTAAAAATGCATTGGTCAAAAGTGTTGCTTTTTTTTTTAGAGAATTTTATAGGTTCATTAATGAAGTCTGTTTAATATCTCAATTGTTTCTCAAAGACAGAATTTTCAAAATTAAACCGAAATCGAAGTCCAAAGAAATGAATTCATTTGTTTAACAAGGATGCATTAAATTGATCCAAATTGACAGTAAATACATTTATATGAATGCAAAATATTTCAAATAAATGTTGTTCTTTTGAACTTTCTATTCATCACAGAATACTTAAAAAATAATGCATCACTGTTTCTGTAAAAATAGTAAGCTGCACAACTATTTTCAACATTGACAATAATCAGAAATGTTTTTTGAGCAGTAAATCATCATTGGAATGATTTCTGTATGTTCATGTGACACTGAAGCCTGGAGTAATGATGCTGAAATTTCAGCTTTACATCACAGGAACTACTTACATTTTCAAAATTCATTACAATAGAAAGCAATTATTTTAAATTGTAATAATATTTCACAGAAATCCTGTGTTTCAGAAGAGATCTCAACAATGACTCAACTTTTTTTGTGATCAGATTTGCTCAAGATACTGAACCTGCAATCAAAACTCAGACCTCAGTTTGAACTCAAACATTTCTCATCAAATTTAGCTGCTCCCCATTCATTTTACAGCTCTGTACTCGTTCCGTGTGTCAACAACTGTCTCATTTGTGCCTATTTTTACTTCTTTCAGGATAAACATCTGAGATAAACTGGATATGGTGGAGCAGTAACATGTTCCTCTGGGATCACATGTTGATCACTGACACATTTGTTTTGCTCGTTCTCACCGTCAAGAACTTTAACCAAATGTGATGTTTGAGTCTCTCAGGAGGCTCTTTAGGGCTGGTTAAAGTTGAGAGCAGTTAAATGAGAACATGTGTATTACTGCTGCTGTTCCTGACACACACACACACACACACACACACACACACACACACACACACACACTGTAAGCTCACTCCTATAGACATAAGAGCAACCAGCTGTGCTGTACAATGCTTAAATTAGGTACTCGCTTGTGAATAAATGAGTTGTGAAATTCAGAAAGACAGGGGTAAAATGGCACAGAGCTATAGAGAGATCCATGTATGTTTAGTTCAACACTCTAATGCTGTTTCTAAGGCATCTTTGCTAATAAAAGCACATAAAACTAGAACTTAATAATGCAATACTAAGGTATTCTATGTGGCTGACAATGCATAGTTATGTGTTTGCTTGGGTGTTCTGGGTGGTTGTTTACTGGCGTAAATCAAATGATCCCTCGAGCCTGTTTTATCATCCAGCAGGCGGAAATGGTCTGATCACCTGATGATGATTGCTGATGATGTTTGACTTCAGCTGGGTGTAGTTTGCGTAGTCTGGTTGAGCGTTGCGTGTCTGTTGTTTTATCACAGATGAGACTATCAGGAGGAAACTACACATGCGCACACACACGCACGCACGCACAGATCTGACAGACATTTCCTCTCAATGCCTGATCACCTCTGAAGACTTGATTACATGTTTACACAGCCAGATGTCACAGTGATGTCTGATGCGATACACAAACACACATTGCCCCTAACAGGGACAGATCAATGGCCCACTACATTTCCATGCTGATCTCAAATTAACTAAAAAAAAAGTTACAACTAGAGTGCGCACTTTCTTAAATATTTAGAAAATTAAATAATAATTTTAAATTTTTTTTAGAGAATTATAAGAGGTCAGCTCAAACTTGTATTGTTTGGAGGTTGCTCTTTTATAGCTCAAAATACTTTACATTGGGTTTCATTAAAGATTTTTCTCCTAAAAGAAGAAACATAAATAAAACCAAATGAGTGAATAGTTGTCCTACACTCTGAAAAAGTTGTCACTGGGACAGTACCTTTTCAAAAGGTACACTTTTATACCTTTTAGGTACTAATATGTACACTTGAGGAACTAATATGTACATTATAGGTACTAATATGGATATTTTAGGCACTAATACGCACACTTTAAGTACTAATATGCACACTTGAAGTATTAATATACACATAGGTACTAATATGGACATTTAAGGCACTAATATGCTCACTAATATGTACACTTTAAGTACTAATATGTACACCTGAGGTACTAATATGCACATTTTAGACACTAACATGTACACTTTAGGTTCTCTTATGTACACCTGAGGTACTAATATGTCCACTTTAAGTACTAATACGCACACTTGAGGTACCAATATGGACATTTTAGGCACTAATATACACACTTTACACTCTTAAAAGTGCTGGGTTATTTCTGTAAACACATTGTTGGGTTAATTGTGCTGGGTCATAATTCTGGGTTGTTTGAGGTACTGTAAACACATAGTTGGGTTGTTAGTGCTGGGTCAAATGACTGCAAGGGGTTCTTTCACCACTGAACACCTGGGTTGGGTTATTTTGACCCAACCGGTTTGTTTATTTTTCCTCTTCATCGAATTTTCTGGGTTCTTCACTCGTCTCATCGTCAGACGGTCAAGCAACTCGCAGCAAGCAGGATTATAAGGTAAATTAATATGATAATATGATTATTTACCTCTATTTGTATAAGCTATGGTGAGAGCACACTGATTTCACTGTTAATGTGGTATTTGATTTGTCGCTGTGCGGGTTAAAGTTAGCGTTATTCTGTGAATGAAGTAGCCGCCTACATTTTTTGTTGACAAAAAAGGCCTCAGCAATCTCTTTATCGTTATATAAAAGTTATAAATATAGGCTATAAGTTGTGTGTGTGTGTGCGTGCGTGCGTGCGTGTGTGTGCGTGCGTGTGAGTGAGCGAGCGAGCGTGCAAAGTTTTATATTTTAACGCCTCATGGAAAAGGTATGAACTATCGTTAGGTCAGAAATACAGGGGTAAGTTCAGTTAACTTACTGTCTGTGTAACGTTTCTGTGTGGCTTTGTAATGTTTTGTCATAATTAGATCATTTCGTACTAAAATGTATCTTTTAAGGTCTTTTTTTTTTCGAGTAAATGTCTGCGACAATAACTTTATTTTCGCGCTCTTTTTTTCCTCAGGTAACGTTAGCTGCATTAGCTACCCTTAACGTTAAACCACAATATTGCAGGTATGTAATATTATTCTTAAATGGTATGTAATATTCTTAAATATTTTACTTAAAATGTTGTCTAAAGTTAGACTTAATCTCTCATGGTGTTCTCTCCTCTGTTTTAGTGAATGCTTTTATTGCTTTAATCAGAACACAAGTGTATCCAGGTTAACAGTAAGTTAGAGAGGCTATGCCTGCGTCCCAATGTGCATACTATCCATCCTAAACTCTATGTGATAGTAGTAATTTTCAATACTATTTAGGGCAGATAGGATGCACATTGGGACGCAGGGCATGTAATGTGTTCTTTATGTTACTGTTAGAAATAACAATTTGTATTTGAGATTGATGAATAATAGGCAGATCACTGGATTTCCAGGATGGCATACTGTATGGTTTTGCTAGCTTTTAACCCAGTTTTTCATCCTTATTTTACAGAATTTGTTTTGCCTTCCAAAAAAATTTGAGAAATGGTGGATTCGCAGCAATGGGTCTACAAGCATCCCAGAAATCTTGAAGGAGTTCCCCAGGCTTCTAGAAAAACTTGGCATGGTACGAAATAATTTAGATTTTATGGTTTCGTTTACAGAAATTTGAAATGGTTAAATTGTTAGTGGGGTTGTGCAGATAGACGATGGTAGCCTATAGTGTATTGATGATAGTTAAAGATATCGCTGAGAGCTGATGTCGATAGTCAAGGCGATATTACAGGAGCTGTCCCACATCTTTAAAATTTGAGCACATTGTTTTCTGTGAGTGTACACAGCAGCAGCACCTCTGCCAGAACATCACTAATTGATTGTGAGATCAGTTTCACAGCTTGCACTGTATTATTCTTATGGTTTAGATGCTGAAAGGGAGAGTGCTTTCAAAGTCCTGCCCACTCTGCTTCTCCAAATCAATATACAAGAACGGAGGAAAGGTCTTCAGACCAACAACCAGAATCCTGGAAGTCATTCATCTGACGTACAACCTGTAAGTTTCTTTTACTTTTTCTACTCTATACACAGTAGGGTACAACGGGGCTAAAGGCCCACCTTAAAGGAACACTCCACTTTTTTTGGAAATAGGCTCATTCTCCAACTCCCCCAGAGTTAATAAGTTGAGTTTTACCGTTTTTGAATCCATTCAGCCGATCTCCGGATCTGGCGATAGCACTTTTAGCATAGCTTAGCATAGATCATTGAATCCGATTAAGACCAGTAGCATCGCGTTCAAAAACGATCAAAGAGTTTCGATAGTTTTCCTATTTAAAACTCGACTCTTCTGTAGTTATATCGTGTACTAAGACCTGCAGAAAATGAAAAGTTGCGATTTTCTAGGCTGATATGATTAAGAACTATACTCTCATTCCAGCATAATAATCAAGGAACTTTGTTGCCGTAACATGGCCGCAGCAGGCGCAGTGATATTACGCAGCACCTGAAAGTAGTCCCCAGCTAGGTAACTAGTTATAATATAGCTGGGGACTACTTTCAGGTGCTGCGTAATATCACTGCGCCTGCCGCGGCCATGTTACGTGTGAACAAATGGAAAAGTCAGCGATCTATTAATTATCATGTTAATTACTGTGTCTTTAGCCCCAACAGCAGAGGCGCTTTTTACCCTAAATACCATACCTTTACATATTCTTTCTTTATTTAAAAACTGTTGCTTTAATTATCTTAAACAAAACTGAAAATCATAAAGAAGGCCTTTGTCTCAAAATATATGCATTATTTTTAGCGATTCTCATTTGCTACTTAAATCTACATTTTAAAAAACATAAAATATAAGATCAAGTAAGCACAGAATCAACTTTGCACTGCTGCGCGCGATCACGTCAAAGATCAGACAAATAAACACGTGCATGTTGAAAAGCGAATGTTTTGCAAAGTGCTACGCCATGTTTTTGTGCCATCTAGTGGTTTAGATGAAAATAATATCAAAGGTGCCTTTTACCCCGGGGTGCCTTTAGCCCCGTTGTACCCTATTGTGCAAAAGTTTTAGGCCACTAGTATTTTCAACAGTTAAAAGTGGTTTTAAGTCAGTTATTTCTATCTTTTGCTGTAGTGTGTCAGTCGGAAATATCAGTTTACATTTCCAAACATTCATTTTGTCATTAATTGTAATAATCCAGTGAATGTCTGACAACAGCCAGTGCTCCACACAGATCGGATCTGATCATCATCGAGTCTGTCTGGAATGACATGAAGAAACTGAGACAAACTAAATCCAGAAGAACTGTGGCAACATCTCCAAGACGCTTCAAGAACCTACCTGCAAACCTACAGTACTGTTAAAAGTGTTAGACACTTGTGAAAAAATGCTGTAAAATGAGGATGCTGTCAAAAATAATGTCATAAATAGATTTTCTTTATCAATTATCTTCTATTAACTAAATTAAATCAATATTTGGTGTGATCATCCTTTAAATCTAAAGCAGCTTTTGCCCTCGGTGCACTTGAGCAGAGTTTCTCATGAGCTTTGCAGGAGGTTTCTTGAAGCATTTTGGAGATGTTGCCACAGTTGTTCTGGATTTAGTCTGTCTCAGTTTATTGTGTTTCTTCATGTCATTCCAATCCAGACAGACTGATGATGACCAGATCAGATCAAACAAAAATGTCACTGGATTATTACAATTAATTGCAAAATGAATGTTTGGAAATGTAAACTGATATTTCCTACAGACACATTACAGCAAAAGATAGAAATAACTGACTTAAAACCACTTTTTTATTTAGCTGGCTAAAATACTAGTGGCCTAAAACTTTTGCACAGTACTATATAATATACTGGGGGCTTTAAATACCCCATAATTTATGCCATGTTGGTTGGATGAAATTTAGGTAGACAACCAAGAAGTGCCAGTAAGCAGAAAGAAACCTAAATCAGTAACACAATAAATATTTAGTTTGAGCAACCTTTACCAGACCCAGTTCACAGGAAAACTCAGATGGTTTGGCTGATTTCCATAAAATACACTTAAACGTTATTTAAGTCAACTTAAATGTTACAACTTGTAAAAATGTAAGTTATGTTGTAAGACTAAGTGTCGTGTAATTAACAGGTGACGGGGACCAACATGGTGATGCATTCCTGCATATTTTGTGCCTTGGTGACGAGACGACATCCCACACCTTCACCATTGTTTCGGGCCATGCCGTTGAAATGGACTTGTTGCTTGAGGCTGTTTATCTTTTTCAAGTCCTTTTTTTGTGCTTGATGTTAGCTACACTAACATCTTCCTTCCTGGGAATTTCTCCAGCATGCAGTATATCATATCGATGGACATGAGTCTTCATGTGTGAAGTATTTGAGGGCAACAGTTTTTTCTGGCCACTTGTAACATTTTAATTTTTTGTCACATGTACTGTCTGTTGTAGGTCTCTTTGTATGGCTTAGGTTTAATGGCACAATGTTTGGACTGATTCTCATGTGGCAATAATCAATTTTATAATGTTATGATGCTGCAATGTTGACAAAGAATAGGAGTCTACAGTACCTAGTTTACAAAGTTTTGTTTTTTAAAGAAACTGATCTACAAAAAACATTTTATTTGTGTCTGTAGGGATTGAGTGTAATGTGTAACAGTATAGCACCCATTCAAAAAATGTTTTTAAAAAGAAAAGTGAAAACTCATTAAATTGATATTTACAGTTGCATTTTTTTGTGTTGTGTAATTGTATTACAGAAAAATAATAATTTTATGATTTTTGTGATTGTTATTTATTATTAGTAGTAGTAATATTGGTAAATATAAACGTAGCAAGGCAATGAGACAACAAATAACCCAATGTTTGGGTAATGTTTAACCCAGCAACACAGTTAACCTGACCCACTGGTTGGGTTAAATAAACAACCCAGCATTCTGGGTCAAATGGCTCAACCCAACACTTGGGTCAAAACAACCCAGCGCGTGTTCTGTCCCATAGTTACCCAGCGGCTGGGTTAAGGTTGGGTTATTTTTTAACCCAGCCTTTTTAGAGTGTAGTTACTAATATGCACACTTTAAGTACTCATATATGCACTTGATGTACTAATATTCACACTAAGCACTAATATATACACTTGATTTACTAATATGCACACTTTAAGTACTAATATGTACACTTGAGGTACTAATATGCGCATTTTAGGTGGCACACCCGAGGCATAATATGTACACTTGAAGTACTAATATGGTATAAGTACACTTTAGGTACTATTATGCACATTTTAGGTACTAATAAGTACATTTTAGGTAATATGCACAATCCGGGTAGTAATATGTACCTTTAAGGTACCCTAATGGATCCTTTACAAAGGTGTACCTTTTGAAAAGATACTGACCCATTGACAGCTTTCTTGGCGTACTGTATCTAAGCACAGTTTGAGACCTTGTTGAGATCTCTTTTGAAACCCAAGAGGAGACATACTTTTTTGTCAGGAGACAATCTGAGAAACAGCAGACATCTAACAGCTGTCCAGGAGAATCAACTGAGACATTAAAAAGAGTTTGATTTAAAAAGCACCAGACACAAACAACCACACACGCCTAAATCAAGATGCCCCGTGGCGTTAAAAAGGAAGGGATGTCAGTGCGAGACACCAAACAAACACAAACACACGCACACAGAGGAAACAGGAAGACCCTTATCTGCACATGGGCTCCATATGAGTAATGGCTAATTAACTTGTTCTGCGTGAAAAAACTAAAACACATTGTGCATTTCCCTGATGGGCTCATACTATACAATCTAATAAGAGATCCATGACTCTGTTATACAGCCACTGCAAACAAAAGCTTAACCTTTGATCACATTATAAAGGATGTGTTTCCTCCTTTGCTGTGTCAGGGGAAACATTTACGGCAATATGTGGGTTAATTGCTCTCAGGTTTCTGGGTGTCAGGACGCAATTATGCATTTAAAAGGATATTGCAGCCAAAAGCACCATTCCTTAACGGCCCATTAATTTTGTTTGTTTTATTAGAGCCGCTAATTTCATTTATGGGGTTTAAATATTAGTAATATTATTCCTGTGTGGTTCATTAAGACAGACCAGCCTGAATTTAGTTTCACATCAGGTATTTTGCTTAGATATAATTTGCAATAATTTTCCATTTGCAAAAAACTTTTTAACAAATATTGCAGGCTACAGAAATGTTGTGAATATAGAAAGTCTATATAATAGAAATGCCATAAAACATTTGATTAATATGCACATTCAAATGTAAAAATGATCTATTATGAAAAAGTTATAAAAGTAATTCCTTTTATTATAAAAGTAAAGTTTACCTGTAAAAGTAATAATATTTCTAAATGATTTTCTGGATTTACATTTTAATTAATTAATTAATGTAGCCTATTAATTTAATTAATAAATTAATTTTATTAGAATTTCATTCATTTGCAATTCACAATTTCACAATTAAATTTAATGTAACAATAATCAATATTTTTGCCTATAATGACATAATCCAGAAAAAAATCCATAAATAAAATAAACATATACTGAATCTATCTCTCTATCTAATCAATTAAAAAGCATTAAAGTACTTTCAAACTATTAGACGCTTCATTAAAATTTAGATATTACAAAAAGCACTTTTTTACAAGATATTAGATAAACTTTAGATGTTTTCAGAAATATTAACAATGCATCAACTGTTACGCATATGATAGAGTTTAAAACTAATTAAACTAATTAAATAATGGCCTATAATTTTTCTTATTATTATTATTATTATTATTCACACCGAAATCTTTTTTTTTTTTTGTACCTGATTTAAATCTAAATGACACAATTCAGTTCATAACTTTAACATTACCAATTTTATTGCATGATTAGTAGCCTAAGCTACATCCAAACACTTAAATTGTCAAATTTTAATCGGGATTAATACAACTCTAAATTGCGCATTTACGGCGCGTTCCCTGATGAATGCATTTTCTTAACAGATAAGGTGATGTGCACGTGATAACGATTCCAAACACTCGCAATCGCGATGCTTTTGTTTGGCCACAACTGAAGTGATTCTGAACAAACGCAGTGTAGCTATTTATTATGAGGTGACTCACTGTAGGGATCGTCTTTGCTCTTGGTGCCGTTGACTCTCCCGTCTTTCCCGATCCTAAGGAAGAACTTCTGGAAGGAGAAGAGTTTCCTCTGGCGCACGTCTCCCTGGAGGTGCACGTAGCTGCGCACATGCCGGCCGGAGGTGGAGGTGGAGGCGGAGGCGTATGAGGAGTTGGCGGCCCTGAGCGCCCGATGCTCGGAACATGCGCTGCGGCAGGTGACGCTGGACGCGAAGATCACGGAGACGGCGAGAAGATAGACGACACACACCGACCAGCATGCAGACACACTGTTACTCACTGTCCATCTCCTCATGGTACTCCTCATGGAACATGCTGCTCAGTGAATGTGCATGGATGCCTCTCGCTCCAGAGAACTCCACTTAAGACCGGTGAAGAAAGCATGAAGTTGTGGAATTAGGTTGAGGAGCGAGTCTGTGAAGCTTCTGATGCTGAGATAAAGCACTTTATTAATCCCATTTGGGAATGATTATCATGGCAGCACTTATTCCTCCTGCGCTTCCTGGGAATGTGCGTCAAAACGACCCTGTTCGTGGCATCCTGTCTTCTGATGTGATCTCCTACCTCCAGGAGGTTCACAGAAATGCTGCTGTCCTCACCCCTCCCTCCTTGTCTGTCATTCGGTCCCTTCCTCTATTCTCACACTCACATGCAGCATTTGCTCCTCCTTGTCGTGCCCCCCCCCCCTCCACCCCCTCCCAGAATTCCCTCTGTTAGGGGTCTGTAGGTGCGGGGTTTGTCTGATAGGGCTTTTGTGAATGGCTGTTATCTGGAGCTCTTTGATTGTGGACTAGGAAAAGAGCACAAACGCTTGAGAAGATGAACAAACCTAACCAGAGGCCACTCTTGATTGGTCCCATCTGATGATAAGAAGCTTTTAGTTTGATAAAAATTTCAGAATCATCATGTTTTGTCTTTTCTTTTTGTCGTGGATCACGTCCCTTTCACCTCATACAGTATCCTGAGGTCTAAATCAACAGTGCTTGAAAAGACAAGACATTGGTTTTGTCTGTTACACATTATGTGTCGTTGTTATTCTGTGGTGGAGCGTGTTTATCAATTGATTATTTTATTAGAACCACAGGCGTTTAATTAACATTTCAATGAAGAAAACAATCAAAAGCAAAAGATCTTATAGTCAAATTTACGAAAATTCTAAATTGGCACCAAAACAGGAAATTCAAATCACAGAAAGATTCCAAAAGATTATGCACTGCGGAAAAGTCAGTAAAAATAATGCACAGTGTATAATGTTAATATGAAGAAATATTCCATTTGGAATTTTCATGCATTTTACCCAGATTTTTGAATTACGCGTTGCATTGTGTTGTGTTTTAGTATAGGAAATGTCCATAAACTTAACAGATAAAGTCCTGGCAATTTCGTATGATTTTCAAGTAACAAGAACATTAACTTCAATGCTGCTCCAAACCACTTTTGTTCTTCGGTTGAACACAAAAGGAGATGTTTTAAAGAATGACCACACTACTCTTGTCCATCAAAAAGACATAAAACAGCATAAAACACATAGTACTCACACAAAAGAAGACAAATTAGAGAATGTCAAATTTTCCCTCAAAACCCAGTGGAAAAAAATTGTGACTTCTACAAAGATCACATTGATCCCACACAGTTTTATGGTGTATTGATGAACTGAAATGTGTTTCCAGTGACCAATGGTTTGTGTGGTTTGGTTTATCTGCCCTCTCAAACATCACTATCTTATCTGGATTTCCTGCTTTGTTTCCCCCTTAAAAGCCTTTTCTGGATTCTTCACTGGAAGTGAGGCTGGCTTGTTGCCCCTCTTACGATCGCACCAATAATCTGTTTATTTTTTCTTGAAATATGCAATTCTAAAAAAAACCATAGTGCCGTAAACCTTATCCAGTTCTAGTCACACATTCCTGCATTTTAACATGCTGCAAGTGTGCAGCATGCTTTGCTTTCTGTGAGGCTTTATTTTTTGGAACCCATGGATAAAACTCAAATAAAATCAAATGCTGCGGTAGCCAACAACCACCATGTGATCTCACAGTCATGGATTTTATTTGAAAAACATGCAATATGGTCTTTCCCGTCTCTTTTTTTGGACCACTTGTAATATAAGAAAGATTTAGAGGACTTGTGCAGAAGCTAGAGGTCTATCTTTCTCTGTGATCTGAGTTTTATCTCAATAGATCTATCCTCTCGGTAATGCTCCTCAAATCCAGTTAGAAACAGCACAGTTACCCGACTTCCAATGAAAGACTTGCATCAAATAACAGCATGCTTACCAAGAACATTGAATAAAAGTACTGGTACAGGTTATTTTTTGTTTGTTTTGAACAAAACTAAAAAATAAATGCATAATTTGTTACATACACACTGAAAAAAAATTATACAATTTATTTATTTTTTTAAGGTAAGTGGTTGCAAACAATTTATTTTAGCTACGTTTATATAAATAAAAATGTTGAAAGTTACTCAACTAAATTTATTTATTTAACCCCTTAAATGTAGCTAAAATAAATTGATTGTAACCACTTACTTTAAAAAATTTAGTCATTAGTCATCATTTTTTTCAGTGCATGTACACTGTAAAAAGTGATAAGTTGACTTAACTTAAAAAAAAAAAGAGGAAACCCGTTGCCTTAAATTTTTTAAAGTAAATTATAATTAAAAAAAGAAGTTAACTTAACTTTTTAAAAAAATTATTATTCACTTAATAATTTTAAGGCAAGGGGTTTCCTCAATTTTTTTAAGTTAAGTCAACTTATCACTTTTTACAGTGTATGTACCAAAAAATATATATTTTTAAATTAAATACTTTTAAATTGAAATCACAGGGGTGAATTTTTAAAAAATGCACAATACGAAATTTATTAGCCGATAACAAATGACGTCTGCAGATGCTGATACCAGTAGTTTCCTTAAGGAAAAAAAAAAAAAAAAAAAAAAAATAGATCCATAAATATTACATAAAATTAGAGGTTAAAATGAACAACAATAGCCTGGTGGTAGATGAGATCCCCTTTGAGTGCTTAGAAAAGCACTATATAAATGTAAAGAATTATTAAATTTATTATAGTCATTGCTATTTATTTATGTATTTACTTAAGATATAAGCACACTCAAAAACAACTCAATTTTGAGTTGCACATAGGGTAGTTTTCATAAAAAACTTCATGACAGATTTGGTCAAACATATAATAAGCGCCCCCCCTAGAGTTTTTATAGCTACCAACCGTGAACACTGGATGGCCTTCCTGCGGTAAATGCAACATTAAGTGACATTTATTAACAATTATTTGATGTCTTTCAGCTGAAACACTGATTGAGTGATTCCATGAGACATGATACATTTCGGTAAGCTGTACTGTATCTTTCAATACACCTTCTGGTGTTCATTCATGTTTATTTCGTGCTACGACTTGTATTAAATAGGAAAGGACTAAAACAGAGGTGGCTACAGCGATCTGTCATGTCACATTTAAGAGCGTCAAAATGGCATCTAATGTTTCAATTTTGTGATGAAATGATTCTGAATCTGTTTTTTTTTTTTATCAGAAGTAACGAAGCATAAATCTCTTTGTAATTACTGGATGGAAGGCACATTACAAATAATGTTTTGTGAATGGAAAAACCGGGGACCTGGCAACCCTGGATTGGGTGATTCTTAGGGTCAAACAGATGCCGCGTTAATGCAGTAATACATTACTGCTTTAACTTGGAAAGCCCTAAATTTCAACTCAAGATACATTTCTTCACACAAGTTGCTGTCTGATATGTTTGTTTGACAGGATATAATCGGCCCTGATTATCATCTGTTTTTAAACAATCAGTCAATGGCCGATAATTGGAGACAATTGCTTTTTATCAACCGATACCGATTACTGGCAGATACACTCGTGCATCCTTCAAAAAAACACACATTTGTGTTTAGTGATGTTTTATATTTATATTCAGTAGATTTGAAGCTAGCTCAGAAATCTCTCTCTTTGAATGTTATTCGTTTTTGTCCATTCTGGCCGTGAGCAGTTTTGCCAGTCACTAAAAGTAAATATTTGATGAGGCAAGTGTCCATTGAAGGTGTCGGGGTGTCCGCTTGCAGAGATGGTTTCTTGTTTTCCGGCTTCTGGACATGCTTGTCATGAATTCATTGATCAGGTGACCTGACCTTACATCATATGTAAACCAATGGATATAATATGAACACCTCATAACCCAAGCTATATCCTGTAAGCTGTTTAATTGAACATTTATTTGAACTTGTTCACTCCACAAGGCGCTGTGTGCTCATGAGATCACAGTGTGTGCGTCTCCACTGACGTGCCGCCATTCGGTCCGAGGTGTAAAGCTAGACAAGTTGTTCCAGTTAAGTAATATTATGAAGTGATCTGCTTTTAGTTTAATCAGGACCATTGAATCTGCTCTGACTGGATGTCTGAATTATTTAGTGGTACACAGGAAAGGGAAGTCGCCTCGCTGCCATTTAAGAAGGCCCTCCTTTGCTGGATGCACATTACGGTAATGTTTGATTATATAACTGAGCTAAAATCAAGGTTGAGTAATGCGCTTTGTCATGAAACACACAAAATGTAGGGCGCTATCATGGATTAACAGTGCTGACAAATGTGGTCGTTCTGTGACCTAGCTGACAGCGCTGCGGTGCCAAGTGGGTTTCAAGTTATAAGGGATAGAAAAACCGGCCAAATCTGGCCTAATTTAACCCGACCTCTGTAATGGAGCCTGAATCGGCACGGTTTGGATTGCAGAGTCACCTCTTCCCATTTTACGGTGACCTGAAAAAGTGTGGCTAGTAAAGAACAAACAATGGGTGAGTGGCAGGCTACATTTAGTAGTGGACTAAGCTTTAAAGTCTCCAAAGACATCAGTATTTCTGCATGTCCTGTCCAAACCCTTAACAATTAACAAACAGTTAACAGTACTTCAAATGGCATCCAAAGGTCCAAATCTAATTTTTTAAATGTAATTTTATTTAAACATAGCATATTAGAATGATTTCTTAAGAATCATGTGACACCGAAGACTGGAGTAATGATGCTGATTCAGTTTTGCATCACAGGAATAAACTACATTTTAAAATATGGAAATTGCACTGAAGATTAAGATTCTCCTTCAAACATCTCAAATCATGCTGGAGAACATGATCATCTGGTTTTGTGCATGTCAACAGTGCTGCTGCATTAACACAAAATCAAATACCAAGACATTATGAAGTTCATACTCATTTTTCAGTATTTATTATGGTTAAATATTTGGTTTGCACCAATATGCAAAGACCGAATCCAGTTCATGTTAGCAAATCGCTAAGCTAAGTACACGATGTTCTAATAAGCAAAATAGAAAAATACTGTTTAAAATTTTGTGATTGATAAGTTTCATGTTTTTGAAAGAAATCTCTTCTGTTCACCAGGCTACACTTACTTGGACAAAACACAGTAAACCAGTAATATTTTAAAATATTATTACAATTTAAAGTAACTGCTTTTTATTGCAATTTATTTTAAAATGTAATTTATTCTTGTGATGCAAAACTAAATTTTCAGCATCATTACTGCAGTCTTCAGTGTCACATGATCCTTCAGAAATCATTCTAATATGCTGATTTGATGCTCAAGAAACAGTTCTTATTAACAATGAAAAGAAAAAAAAAAAGGTTTTTGCTGTGTAATATTTTTGATGAAACTGTGAAACATTTTATTTCAGGATTCAGGATGAATAGAAAGCTCAAAAGATCAGAATAGAAATATTTTAGAACAATGCATGTCTTGCTGAATAAAAGTATTATTTTCTTTAAAAATGAAGTAATAATTTAGCTGAACCCCAAACTGAAACAGTGTTCAGATCTCATAGTCTCAGAATGATCTGAAAGAAATCAAGCAAATCAAACAGCAGCAGACAGAAGCTCTTGCACACATCATGACTGCATTTATTTATAATCATATCAGCAGTACAGATGAGCAGTATAAAATGTTCAGACCTGCTTTAAAGGCCAGAGAGGATTGACCTGCAACACCTCCATCCTCAGTGACAATGTGCATTTAACTGGTTAACAATGTCTTAACCGTTTGAGCACCCTGATAATGCCTCATAAGCATAGAGCACCAACAGTCTGCAGCACCATAACAGCACCAATACAACATACACACAGCTGGATCCATATTCTCAAATCACGTTAACAAAAGCACATTAACTAGAAAAACCACAAAAACAGTGCAGATAAAGGAACAGTTCACACAAAAAAGGAAAATTTGCTGAAAATGTATTCACCCTCAGGCTATCCAAGATGTAGATGAGATTGTTTCTTCATCAGAACAGATTTGGAGAAATGTAGCACTGCATCACTTGCTCACCAATGCATCCTCTGCAGTGAATGGGTGCCGTCAGAATGAGAGTCCAAACAGCTGATGAAAACATCACATTAATCCACACCACTCCAGTCCATCAATCAACATCTTGAGAAGGTTTTGAGTAGGTTTTGTAAGAAACACGTCCAAGGCGTTTTAACATTAAACCATCGCTTCTGGTCAAAATATGAGTCCTCTATTCATAATATTGCTTTGATGTAACAATGTTCTGATGAACAAACTCATCTACAGTTCATCTTGGGTGGCCTGAGGGGGAATACACTTTAAGTAACACATTTATAAGATCCCGTGTAAAGATTCATTAAAAAACTATTTACGATTATAATTTGTTAAGTGGGAAGAAACAGATAAATGGAAACTAAACCAGCCAGATCTTTTGTAAACTCAAAAAGTCTGATTCTACTGGCTGCTTTGGATTTTTTTGTACCTGAAATATTCTTACCTGCATTTTCATCACAACACTAAATATGATTCAGTGAATGACTAAATAAGTTGTTCAATGAAGTTACAAAATTCGTACTGTTTATAAAGTACCATCTCTCAGCTCTTAATAATATAAAACAGCCTGTCACTTCACAGTTTTGTATTTTCCTTACTTTACAGTCATTTTCTTTTTTAATTTTCTCTGCATTTATAATGAAGCATCTTAGCTCATCATATGTTTATAGCAGGAAATAGATTTTTTTTTGGGGGGGGGGGGTCTTTTATGACAGTATCCACTGAAATAAAACTAATAATCAACAAATGTGGCAAATAATAAAACGTTAAAATTCTTAAGTTATGTTGAAAATGTTAGTGATGTTATTTGCTTCGTCTATGCAAATTATCAAAGCATCTTTCATAGCAAAGAAAATAAAATAAGAACAAAAACAAAAGCAAAAACAACCTGAGACTGTAATTATCTAAAATCAAATTTATGCCCTCAATTTTTCATGCAGCCTATTAATATACTGCCTAATAACAACTTGGGTTAATTAGTTAATAATTTTGCACACATATCCACAAATTATTGAGCTAACCTCAGCTTTATGCAAAATAAGTTAGTAAAACTATGGTAATTTAGGAACTGCACATTTTGACTGTGAAAGCGTTGCATTACGTTCATCAGACAGTGGTCACATGACACTTCAGATAATAACAACTACTGTTTTTAACGAATAACCTGAATATCAGCCTGTGCATGCAAAAACGTTTGCTTGCTTCATGGCAGTTTCCAACTGATCCATGATATAAAAAAATGGGTCCGTAAAGACAGGTGTCTTGCTGCGTGTTCAACATGTTGTTGACTGGTAAACCTGTCAAAAACACACCTTTTTGGGTTAAAAAGTAGAAGAACAACAATAAAAAGTCCAAAATGAGTTAAAAAAATATATGGTAACTGTCTAACTGATGTTGAATCCTGTAACGAAAGCTTGATGTTTTTGGAAGCATTTCAAGATGCATTTTAAGACAAATGGAGGGAACACATGGTCAAACGCCTAGGATTCCTTTGTTCAAGTAAAAACCACATATTTTTCATATATTTGAGAGGGACGTCTGTGTGTCCAGTAGTTTGTGCTTTTGGTCGATGACCCAAGCCTGACCTCTGCAGTGTTACATCATGCAAGTGACACAACACTGCTTGCGGATCGAGCGCAGCGAGCAGCGACCCAGCAGCTTGAGTTTCTCACAGAAACGTGTCGACATGCTGTTTTTCTTACAAACTAGACCTGCACAGAAAGGAAACAAAGTAACAAAAACAATTAAAGGTCTTTAACATTAAAAATAAACTATAAAGCCATGGGATGCTATATTAAAATGATCTATGTATGCACAAATTGCTTGGGGAAAAAGATTTTTGGTCTCTTGCACAAAAAACATTTTTCATGGATAAAAATTTAATAATGTGGCACGTGTACGCCATGCTTAAAAATGTATACATTGTCATTGCATTAGATAACAAAATATAACCAAATTACTTTTATTAAGCTCAAAGTTGGGTTTTAGTGAAATAACCAGTTAGATAGTGGTTCAGGATGTAAGTGGATCATGTTGATTGTTAATGTAATGAAATACACCTGTGGTTTCTCTGCTAGGTCACCTGTGTAAACTTGAGGAGAACGGACCTAATACATCCACTAAAAATCTGTGTAATTATAGTATCATCAAGATACTAGATTTTCTTAATATTTTAAATTTGTTTTTATCAGATGCAATGTCATTCAGGCATTTTTAAGTGTCCAAATACATTTTGGGACCACTGAAACAAACAGAATACAATATTATATAATCCAGTTTACCTAAATCAGTTTTACACTCCTTTGGGTTGCAGTTCTGCACACTGTCAGGTTTATTGTGTTTTGCACACAGTGACATCTTTTCTTCCTTGCCAGATTCCTCATTTATGCACCACACGGCTCGCTTCTGCACCCCTCCACCACAGCTTCTGGAGCACTGTCAATCAATAAAAACCGTGATGACATGACATGACATTATAGATGCTCAGGGAGGGGTGTACGCTAATTTTTGTCTAAAGGGGTCATTGGATGCCAAGTTGTTATGATTCTTTAGGGTCTTAAAGGGATAGTTCACCCAAAAATGAAAATTTGATGTTTCTCTGCTTACCCCCAGGGCATCCAAGATGTAGGTGACTTTGTTTCTTCAGTAGAACACAAACGAAGATTTGTGACTCAAACCGTTGCAGTCTGTCAGTCCTATAATGCAAGTCAATGGGCACACAATCTTTGAGAGAGAAAAAAACATGCACAGACAAATCCAAATTAAACCCTGCGGCTCGTGATGATACATTGATGTCCTAAGACACGAAACGATCGGTTTGTGCGAGAAACTGAACAGCATTTTTATCTTTTTTTACCTCTAATACACCACTATGTCCAACTGCCCTGAGCGCGTGCATGGCATCGCACGTATACGTCACTCATTGTTTAAACAATGCACAGAGATTGTGGAAGCGCTTCCCGCGCTTGCGTAAACTACTCCAGAGCACATACAGACATCACGCACTGTTCAGTTTCTCACACAAACCGATCGTTTCGTGTCTTAGGACATCAATGTATCATCACGAGCCGCAGGGTTTAATTTGGATTTGTCTGTGCATGTTTTTTTTACTCTCAAAGATTGTGTGCCCATTGACTGTCATTATAGGACTGACAGACTGCAACGGTTTGAGTCACAAATCTTCGTTTGTGTTCTACTGAAGAAACAAAGTCACCTACATCTTGGATGCCCTGGGGTAAGCAGATAAACATCAAATTTTCATTTTGGGGTGAACTATCCCTTTAATAAAAAGTCTATAACATGCTTGGTTAAAATTTCTCAGTGGGTTTCACCCTTATCAAAAAAAGCTTTGTTTTCAGCAGCCTGTTTTGTTGCATGTTCCTTTAAAGTGCCCCTATTATGGATTTTTGAAAATGACCTTTCATGCAGTGTGTAACAGCTCTAAGTGAATGAAAACATTCTGCAAAGTTTCAAATCTGAAAGTGCAGTTATTGTCTCTCAAAAGAAAGTGTCGACTCTGAATCACTGAAACTAGTCGTTTTTAAAACAAATCCCAAGCCATTTCACATTGACGTCAACATGAAACATTAGCATATTGCCCGCCCACTTGGTCTTTTCAAGTTGGTCTGAATGAAAATGCAAATTCACTCTTTGCCACTAGGTGCTGCTTTTGGAGGGTAAAATAGTGGTTTCCCCGGTAACGCTGTACACCAAACACTGCGCTCACAAACGCTGCTTTATCAGGCATTACAGACGTGATGAAATGAAAATG
Organism: Acrossocheilus fasciatus; assembly: GCA_036784905.1. Classification (NCBI taxonomy): domain Eukaryota; kingdom Metazoa; phylum Chordata; class Actinopteri; order Cypriniformes; family Cyprinidae; genus Acrossocheilus; species Acrossocheilus fasciatus. Next base: position 39,431,222 of record CM071942.1, on the reverse strand, counting down.
AGACCAGTCGACCAATCACCGCAGATTAGCGTCACGCAAAGGAGGGGTTTAGAAAAATGAATCGTTAAACGAATTGTTTGGGAGTCGTTGAGCAAACAAGGTAAGAATAAATGGATATAAGACAATGAAAGTGTTTTTTGACCTTGCATGCATGTCAACCTGTTGTTGAGGTCTCCCAAAACCAAAATATGAACCTTTCATAACCCATAATAGGGGCACTTTAAGCTCTGCTCACCCCGCCCCTCTCTTCCGTGGGGTGACGAGCTGTTCTCATGAGACTGTTTACTTTAGCTGCGGAACTTGCTAACTAGCACATTATTAGGAAAGGCTATTTGCAAAAATTCATAAAAGAACTTTATACTCACTTCATCTGTATAGGTTAGGCTGGATCACAAATGATTTGCACGAACATAAACGCATTTAGGTAGATCAGGGGGCGCATTCCCTTCAAAAACAAAGGTAATCCTCTGCGTCTTCAGCAGCTCAGATGTCGGGAGTAAATGACAACTGCTATGTTCATTATTACATCCAACAACAGAACACCTCAATCGTTTAGGAGACGTTCTTGTCTACTCCTGCTCTGGTGTCAAAACAATGACGGATTGATGACAGCTCACTCAGGGCGGGTCTAAGGTAAAACACTAGTGTCAGTCGACAAACGTGGGAGGGGCCTGGGTCTGTGTGACGTCACACAGACAGGCATCTGAGAATGGCTTGATATGAGAAAGGGGAAATGATTTAACGAGATTAAAAAAAAAAAAAAAAAAAACACCGGGTGGATCTTTATAATTATAGGGTGTTTGTGTACACACACTGCCAACACATTTCAGTAGTGCACGTCGCATCCGATGACCCCTTTAAATGCTACATGGGATGGGAACGTCCCACCTACTTGATTATAAATACCATATAGTCACAAATCGTGGATTGTAAACTACAGCTGATTAGGTTTTTAAAAAAGGACAAGCCGTTTGACACGTCCCACCCCAACTTACTCTTATAATAGGTAAACTACTTGAAAAGTAGTGTATCATCACATTGCATTTGCCACAATATCGAGTCACACACTATATTTACTCTTTTCTATAAATGAAGACTGAGGTTTTTGCGGTGCGTTACCTGACCCCAGGCTTCAGTTGTCCAGCTGGTGCAGGGCTGCAGATTGCAGGACTCAGTGCTGTTGGGTTTGAGCGTGACGTTGCAGCGCTGGTACTCAGGGCAGTACACACGTCTTTCCTTCACTCCGCGCCCACAGCTTCTAGAGCACTGTCAATCACAGATATATTTATATATATATACATATAAAAAACAATCAGAACTACTCTGGGCCAGGGTTGTTATAGTTAACTAAAACTGTTACTTGAAATAAAATAAATTTGAACTGACATAAAAATAAATAAATAAATAAATAAATAGTTGCCAGAGCAGCATTTCTCTCTTTTTTTAGTTTAAAATAAAATAACTAAAAAAGAATAAAACTATATAGACATTTTTAAAATTATTTTTTTTAAAATGACAAAAAAAAACACAAATAAAACTGTAAATAAAAAAATAAAAAGTGAAAAAGTCTAAAAATGAAAAACAATTCAACAATTCAAAATATTTTCCAAAACTATAATAGTATATCAGTAATATTAAAAACAAAAACTAATAAAAATGACAAAAACAGACAACAAAACTACTAAATCTTTAGCTAAAAGAAAAATGAAAACACAAAATATAAGAAAAACCCATTTAAAAGATTAGCAAAAACTATAATAGTATGATACTAGAAACAAAAACTAAAAAGAAAAACACAACAAAATTAGTAAAGCTTTAAAATTTGAAGAGAAAATATAAGAAACAAATTAAAAACTAACAAAAACTATAATAGTATATTAATGATACTAAAAACAATGATTAATAAAAATGACAAAACACAACAAAAGTACTAAAAATTTAAAATTTGAATGAAAACAGCAAATATAAAAATAAAAACTAATTCAAAATTTTAACGATTATAGTATATCAATGATACTAAAAACAAAAACCAATAAAAATGACAGAAACAGACTAAAACCTTATTACGTTACTATTTCAAAATAATAACTAAAACAATAATAGTATGTCTATGACACTAAAATAATACTGCTCTGGACAATTTATCTTAGAGAAGACTATTTTCTGCGATGTGACATTAGTATTAGTACCTCTCCCCAGGGTGAGGACCTCCACTGCAGGCAGGGCCGGGTGTTGCAGGGCAAACTGCTGTTTGGTTTGTATGAAAGAGCCTGACAGTGAAAAGGCCTCAGTGGACGTCTGTTCTGAGTGTCGATGCACTGCACTTCTCGATGCTTCATATCAGTCACACAGCCTTCAGGACACTAAAGAGAGGGAGTCGTCACAGTTCATTGCAGGATACAGTCATTTAGGTTTGTTTTGAAATCGTGACTTTACCTTGGACCAGTTTCCAGTTTTCCAGGTGGCACAGGGTCGCAGGTTGCATCGGCGGGCAGGTTCTGGCTTCTTCACACTGGCACAGTCTTCCTCACGCTCTGAGCTGCAGGCTACTGACCGCCACACTGCACCAAGACCACACGTAGTGGAGCACTGGGACGAAAAATACATATTAGGCATGCATTCATCAGAAATTATTTCGCTTTTCAAGTTAATGTATCTTGATTTAAGAATGTATAGATTAGATTTGTACGGGAAAACAATGCAAAAATACTGAAGAAGAAATTCCTATTTTGCAGTGTCTTGACAACAGCGACTCTTCATGTCATTTAAAGTCTAAACTTGCCCAAACATTTAACACTATTCTTTTGCTGCCATACAAGCACTAGTATTTCCCTCTGGGAATGCAAATCTAATCAGAATTCAATGCATGTAATATAATATACTGTAATTGCCTTAGGTTTGCATTCTTACATCACTCCAGTTGCCCACTTTCCAAAATGCATTCCTACTGATGGGATCTCGTGCATTAAGGTTCCCATAGTCATCTGTGGTGGTGGTCGTCTCTGGCTTCTGCCTGACTGCTTTAGGAGCATTGCCTTTGCTGGGACTGTTTGGTGTTTGTGAGGCTTTTCTCAGTATCCTCACTGTAGGGACAGTTGCTTGTGGACTTTGAGTATTCAAATGTGGCACTGTTGGGTTTGGGGTGGTATGTGGTTCATATGAGCTTGTTGTTAACACTGGAGATGTTGTCAAATAATCATTGTATTGGGTTCTACTAGTAGTGGCTGGTTTTGTTGTGGAGATGTTAGTATGCAATGACTGGACAGTGGATGTGGGGATGCTGGTAAACATATTATCCTCATGTACCCTTTCTTCTCCGGTTGGATCTTCTACTATATAATCATAACCTGGTGTGTAGCTTTTATCCGGAGGCCGCAGGTCTGCGCTTCCCTCCTCATCCTCAGTATTTGTGGGAACCGTTCCAGGACCATCACTGCCTTTGTGATCGTCCTTCACCAAGATAAAGCCTTGGTCATCTTCATGGAAAATGTCAGATGTTGTGGATGTTGGAGAGGTGTTGGTTGTAATGGTAGAAGAGGTGTTTGGAGGCATGATAGTGGTGCTATATCCTGGTGTTTGGGCCCGCGTTGGGATTTTAGGAGGGACTCTAGGTCGGAATCGTGGTCGGAATGGAGAACCCGTCCATCTGTTAGTGGACAAGCAGCTCTGGAGGTTACAGAGGATTGTGGAACGAGGTCGATTGGCAGGGTTGCACCGGCCGGGTTGCTTTGCCACACACTTGACAACTCTGGACTTTATCCCTCCATCGCAAGACAGAGAGCACTGCGGGATGACACACAATCATGAGTTTGGGCAACACAAAAATGTAATAATATGACAATGCAACTAATTACTATGCAAAAATGCCCCATGAATCATGAAATTTTGGAGCGTTTGAAAGTAGGCATCTATCAGCGGATCCATCTATGAGCAGATATATTAGGGATGTGCTGATAGATACAGCTTTCCAATGCTCCCGTGTATATCTGTGTAAGCCTTTGGTGAAGAGCGTGAAAGTGTATTTACAACATGTTTTTGAATCATTTTAGCCAATCACAGACATATCTGTTGAGCATGTGAACACAGTGAACAATCAGAGGTGTTTAAGAATCCGCTCAACAGTACTGATTTGGTAGTACGAAGTTACTAAATTTTCAGTGCGTTTACAATTTGTTAAAACCCCGGACAATTCAAAACAATCCACAAAACATAAAACTGATGGAGACCCTAAGGGGACATGAGGGGCTTTCACACCACGTAGTTCTAGGAATTCAGTTCTATGAACTTGACAGCATGGTGGTTCCTTGAGAACCAATTTCTCCCTCGGGCTGTTTTCCTGGTTACATTCGCACCAGCAACAGGAACTCTGGAGCGGCTGACAGCAACGTCTTTATGCATGGCATTTACAAACGTCAACAACCGGTGAATGGAGAATGCTGCGATCAGAGCTGTTTTTGTTGTGTGTCATGGCTTTCATGATAACGGAGATGGAATATAAACGAACGATTCACACGACTGAAAGAGCACAAAAATCTGACTAAATCTCCTGTGACATCTTGCAGTGTTACATATGATCGAGGCTGAGAAAAGAACGCAACGCTGCAGACAACAGGTAGCTAAATGCTGTTATCGCTGTTTTCCATGTTCGTGGAGTAAATATTTTTACATGGCTTTTTAAAAATGCCAGATAGCCAGTGTTTCGTATGCATTTGGCCAATCAGCGTACACTTACATCACTGGAAGTTCCAATAGAACTGTTTTAGACCCTACTCTGAATAGGAGCTAAATTAGTTCCCCCAAACAGAGTTCCTAGAACTAAAACCGTTGCAAGTTCTAGGAACTATGAAAAGTTCCTCCAGTGCAAAAGCGCCTGTGGTGACAGGAAAAAAAAAGAGATTGGAGGAAAAATTGTATTTCATGACATGCTTTTGCTTTCGAGGGCAAAACTTTTGTGTTTTCTCACAAAAGTATTATGTTTCCTTGCCAAACTTTGCATTTTCTAACCAAACAGTTGTGTTCCCATTTGCTTGCAAAAGCACTGAAATAGACACACCTCATTATTTCCATCACAAAATGTTTACAAAAAAAGTTTTGCGAGGAAATGCAAACATGTTTTTGTGAGTGAATGCAACGTTTCTTGAAGGAACGCAAAAATTGTGTGCGTGAATGCAAATTTTGCGAGCGAAAAAAGTAACAAAACTCAATGAAGAACATAAAGAACACGAACCAAGTTAATTTATAATAAAAGTATCCACCTCGCTCCAGTTCCCCACAGTCCATTCGAACCCACACGGTACGTCTCGGTTGCAGGGTACCACAGGTTTGGGTTTGAGCAGCTGCTTACAGTCTCCAGGGTGCAGAACCCGCTCCTCTCCGGCCACCGTCCGCACGCACAGAATGGTGCGCTTTCTCACTCCGTCTGGACCGCATGTAGCCGAGCATGTCTGCCATCCTCCCACCCACCACCTGAGGTGCACAGAGCGTTTTACAACAGATTTCTGTTTCAAATAAATGCTGTTCTTTTGAACTCTATGTTAATCGAAGAATTTCGTTTCCATAAAAATATTAAGCAGCACAACTGTTTTCAACATTGATAACGATCAGAAGTGTTTCTAAATTCTTGAGCAGCAAAGCAGCATATTAGAATGATATCTGAGGGATCATGTGACACTGAAGACTGGAGTAATGATACTGATTGCCATGACAGGAATAAATGTGCTATTCTGAACATGACCATTATATAAGTACAGTAGCGTACCTTGCAGGGCAGTCCATGTTCTTACACTTGCGATGCTTGTCATCAGGACGTGTGCTGGGGTCACACAGCGATTCCTCGACCACACCAACCTCTGGCTCAAAACAGCGCACAGGCTGATACTGCTCACCTGTACAGAGACAGAAGATCACATGCTATCAAAACCCTGCTGGAATAAACTTTAGCAATATAAACACACCAAACAATCCTGCAATGACGGCATAGTTGAACTATGGACTGAGTAAAGAAAAATCTTGCTCTGTACCAAGCCCACAGGTAGTGCTGCAGTCAGTCCAGGCTCCATATTTCCAGATGTACTCTGGTTCCAGAATTTCATTCCCCAGTGGGCGACTCCTCTTAATGGTGTACTCATATTTGACACCAGGGTTTGCTTCTTGGAACAACAGCTGAACATGTCGCATTGAAACAAAAGCATCTATCATGTAATGGCAGCATTCAACAAATCATCTTGTTTTGCATGTGCCGCCAGTTAGAAGCAACAACTTTATTTTCATGCTTTCTCACATAAATAATGTCAGAAGAAGAGTGATAAATCAAAACAACTGTGTCTGCAACAATGATTTTCCACAAGAGTATTGAATTAAATCAAAATTCAATATTCTAACAAAAACGCTTTCTGGGCAAATTGTCCATTGGTTCATTAAAGAGATATTCAAGTTCAACAGAATGGGCTGCATAACATTGACTCTTTACTCAATATGTCAAAAACACACAAAAATTGCATTTTCAGTGTCAGCATAAGATTAAAAGCCAAAATACACACTGTTTTGAAAGAATACAACAGAAATACTTAGTAAATCACTTGCTGACCTTTTCTGTTCTCTACCTGTGTCAGAACAGAACTGGTATTTTAATCATTACTATATGATTCTTTACTACAACACTACTACACCCTGTAGATTTCCAGTGTTAGTGCACAATAAACCCTGTGCTTGTTTAATTGATATTGAGCCCAGAATATTCCTTTAATATGTTTACGTGTGTGAGGTTCAGTACCTGGATCATGACAGGTTCAGTTGTTGGTCCTGCTGAGGTGAGATTCTCCATATTACCCATCCGATCGTAGTAAAACTTTGTGCCACCTGCCTCGTACTCTCCGTTCCACTGAATTATGTAATTCCCGTTGAGGAAATACTCATCTGAAGCAGCCGATCGGATCACAAGGAAATTCCCAGCCTCTTCCACTTCCTGTATGAAGATATCCCGAGCTCCCTCAGGGATCAAAACCAGGTCTGTGTAACCTAAATTACATAATCTCACTTATAAACCATTTAAAACATTTAATCATTTGTGAAATTTAATTTTGTGTGTATATATATACTGTAAGTCATGTGTGCTTCTCAGAGCCAGGGCTAGAGATTACACACCAGATCCATCTTGAGCCACAAAGTTCTCCTTCACCGTCTCACAAGTGGATCCATCACCGAGACAAACGCCACAGCCGTCCTCTTTAGCATTAGAATTAATGCCAAAATCACAACCCACCTCCTGGAGAAAGATTACACATAAACACATACAGATATACACAAAAGCACAAACTATAGTTTTTGTCTATGGCACTAAAACATAACTCACAATTTACTTCTCTTATAACATGAAAGATTAATATTAAGAGGAGGCAAAAAATGATTTTTTAAAAGAAATAAATACGTATATTTTGCAAAAGTGACAATAAAGACATAATGTTATAACGTTATTAAAAAAAATGCTATTTCAAATAAATGCTGTTCTTCTGAAGCCTCTATTTATCAGTTTCCATAAAATATTATTAGCCCTACTGCTTCCAACATTGACAATAATAATAAATGCAAATCAGAATATTCAAATGATTTCTGATCATTTCTGATCATGTGACACTGAAGACTGGAGTAATGATGCTTTTCCATCTCTGAAATAAATTACATTTTAAAATATATTCAAACAGAACACAGTTACAGTTTTTACAGTATTTTTGATCAAATAAAAGCAGTTTTGGTGAGCATGAGAGACATTTGAAAAATCTCACCATCCCCAAACCTTTGAATGGTAGCCTGAGTTTCAAAATGAAGCTAAAAATATTGCACCACTTTGTTTGTGAAACATTAGTTAATGTGATGAACTAGACCTGTGTTTACTTGAGAAGAAATGATTTCATACATCCACTAAAAATGACCAAAACACTAGCTGATTAAAAGACATTGACCAACAATAATGAAGAAAGTTATGTTAGTGAAGCTCGTGAAGCACAGGCATTCCTTTGATATTCTGATAGGTAAGAAAATGATGTAAAAGTGTCACTTAAGTGCACTTTGTAGACATCACTGTACAGCTACAGAACACAGACAAAACATCAATACACCAGCGCACACATGAGCACAAATGGGTTGAAAGTAAGACATACCCAGCCACACTACCTTGCACACACCATTGACACAGATGTTTCTGCTGTTGTTCATAAAGCAGGGCGTTCCATCTGTAACCGCATCCAACATCTTCTCAGAAAAGTTCTCATCCACAGGCTTGCAGTGCAGCTCGCATGGACGTGCTGTGAGAGACAGAACGAGAGAGTGACGTGCTACTTACCGTATTATATAGTCAAACATTTGAACATAGTACTGTTTGCAAAAGCATTTTACTAAAACATTTGGTATACCAAAAGTTTGGGGTCTGTAGGATTTTCAAGGTTTTTAATTGAGCCAAAATACATTAAACACAGTAATATTGTGAAATATTATTACAATTAAAAATAACTGTTTTAATATATTTTAAAATTTAATTTATTCCTGTGATGCAAAGCTGAATTTTCAGCATCATTACTCCAGTCTTCAGTGTCACACGATCCTTCAGAAATTATTCTAAAATGCTGATTTACTGCTCAAGAAACATTTCTTACTATTATAAATGTTGAAAACAGTGGTGCTGCTTCATATTTTTGTGGAAATTCAGGATTCTTTGATGAATAAGAGTGGCATTATTTTAAATAGAAAGCTTTTAAGATTATAAATGTCTTTACTGACACTTTTGATCAATTTAATGCATCCTTACTGAATAAAAATATCAATTTCTTAAAAAAAAAAAAATTACTTCAAACTTTTGTTCAGTACTTTGGTAACACTTTAGAATAGGGAACACTTATTCACTATTAACTAGGACTTTTCTCTCAATAAATTCCTAATTTGCTGCTTATTAATAGTTAGTAAGGTAGTTGTTAAATTTAGGTGTTGGATAGGATAAGGGATGTAGAATATGGTCATGTAGAATAAGGCATTAATATGTGCTTAATTAGTACTAATAAATGGCTAATATTCTAGTAATATGCATGCTAACAAGCAACTAGTTATTAGGCCCCAAAATAACTGTTTGTTACTCTAAATTAACAAAATCAGACAAAATCACATATAATTTATAATTAATTGGTATTGTTACCATGCAAACATCAAATAGTATTTAATCTACAATCCAAAACTCACGCTGCGCTCCAACGGCTTAAACAGAGCAAACAACAATGACTAAACACTTGTGTCAGGAATCCACACGCCTCTAAAGCTGGCTAATAAAAGTGGGGCATTCTTGAATGTGAACCAACAAACTCTATAAAATTGTAAGCAGCCACGTGTAAGAAGTTTTATGTTAATGTCAACAGGCCTCGGCCCGCCGCAGCGTGCATTAACACAGTATCTTGGCTCAGCTGTTCAGTTGTAGAAAGCACATGTTTTCTTTTTTCAAGTCTTCAGTGCAAAAAACATTACATGCTTTACAGTTGTGTTTATTCAAACAGTTCTTGAGAAAAATAAATATAAGCAAAAGTCACCACCGTGATGCTGGGTGTTTGGGCATGTTTGATGATAATAAGAAATGTTTCTTGAGCAGCAAATCAGCATATTAGAATGATTTCTGAAGGATCATGTGACACTGAAGACTGGAGTAATGATGCTGAAAATTCAGCTTTGATCAAAGGAATAAATGACATTTTAAAATATATTAAAATAGAAAATAGTTATTTCATATTACTTTTTTGTATTTTTGATACATTAAATGCAGCTTTGGTGAGCATAGTAGACTTATTTCAAAAACATTTTTGTACAGCAGTGTACATTTTAAAAATCATTTTTTTCTGGTAAAATAATATATTACAATATTAAAATATTTTATCACAAATTTAGATTTTGTATCATGCACATATACAAATTTGAATGCAATATGTTGATGCGTGTGATGCAAAGTGCTCTTACATGAGCTTGCAACGGGTATCCACTCGTAGAGCTCATTGTGGTATGGCACAGTGTTAAATTCACTGCACTGCATCTCTCTGAAGGAGGGATGTTTTCTGGCACAAGGTTTTGTGTTGCAAACTCTGTAGCGCTTCCGCTCACCTGTACAGTATTTGCCTCCAAACTCAGGTCTGTACATAGAAACACAAATCATGATACAGATCATGTTCAGCAAAATGTACAAGAAAAGACAGAGAAGGTGGAGAAATTGAAATGGAGAGAAAAAAGAGACTTAAAAGCGGTTACTTAAAGAAAATGAGGTGGTTTTACGATGCTACTCAATTTATGACAGAGCACATACTACACACTAAAAGGCAACGGTTTATAAAATAGTTACAAGTGTGCCCTCTAGTGTATTCTGCTGGTAGTACAGCAGATACTGGGCAGAAATAAATCAACAGAAGAGCATACTACCACAATATTTTTTATGTAGTATGTTTACTGTGTCCAGTATGCAAATTGTCTATGCATAGAATATCCTCCTAATATGCACACTGCACTGAATATTATATCCCAGAATCTTTCATTTTGAAGTGTGACAAATTAATAATTTGATTTTTTTAACCTTTTAGTTGTCTTAGATTTTAGTTAATCTTCATGGCACATAATGCATTTTTAATTTTTAATATTTTTAACTGTATTTAAATTGTTTGTGTGTTTGTGTATGCGTGTGTGCGTGTGCGTGCGTGTGTGTGTGTGTGTGTGTGTGTGTGTGTGCGTGCGTGCGTGCGTGTGTGTGTGTGTGTGTGTGTGTGTAACCCGAATTCCGGAAATGTTTTAAATTTGAAAAAATGAAAACTAAAAGAATTTCAAATCACATGAGCCAATATTTTATTCACAATAGAACATATAATAGATAACATAACAAATGTTTAAACTGAGAAATTTTGCAATGTTATGCACAAAATGAGCTCATTTCAAATTTGATGCCTGCTAGGTCTCAAAACATGCTAGGGGGCATGTTTACCATGGTGTAGCATCTCCTCTTCTTTTCAAAACAGTTTGAAGACGTCTAGGCATCGAGGTTATGAGTTTCTGGAGTTTTGGTGTTGAAATTTGGTCCCATTCTTGCCTGATATAGGTTTCCAGCTTCTGAAGAGTTTGTGGTCGTCTTTGACGTATTTTTCGTTTAATGATGTGCCAAATGTTGTCTATAGGTGAAAGATCTGGACTGCAGACAGGTCAGCACCTGGACTCATCTACTACGAAGCCATGCTGTTGTAATAGCTGCAGTATGTTTTTTTTTTTGTCATGCAGAAATACACAAGGCCTTCCCTGAAATAGACGTTGTCTGGAGGGGAGCACATGTTGCTCTAAAACCTTTATATACCTTTCAGCATTCATAGTGCCTTCCAAACATGCAAGCTGCGCATACCGTATGCACTTATGCACCCCCATACCATCAGAGATGCTGGCTTTTGAACTGAACGCTGATAACACGCTGGAAGGTCTCCCTCTTTAGCCCGGAGGACACGGCATCCGTGATTTCCAATAAAAATGTCAAATTTGGACTTGTCTTTTCCACTTTGAAACAGTCCATTTTAAATGAGCCTTGGCCCACAGGACACAATGGCAGTTCTGGACCATGTTCACCTATGGCTTCCTTTTTGCATGACAGAGCTTTAGTTGGCATCTGCAGATGGCACGGCGGTTTGTGTTTACTGACAGTGGTTTCTGGAAGTATTCCTGGGCCCATTTAGTAATGTCAATGACAGAATCATCCCGATGAGTGATGCAGTGTCGTCTGAGGGCCCGAAGACCACGGGCATCCAACAAAGGTCTTCAGCCTTGACCCTTACACACAGAGATTTCTCCAGTTTCTCTGAATCTTTTGATGATGTTATGCACTGTAGCTGATGAGATACGCAAAGCCTTTGCAATTTGATTCCGCAATCTTTTTATTCACTCTTTCACAGATTGGAGAGCCTCTGCCCATCTTTACTTCTGAGAGACTCTGCCTCTCTAAGACATCCCTTTTATAGCTAATCATGTTACAGACCTGATGTCAATTAACTTAATTAGTTGCTAGATGTTCTCCCAGCTGAATCTTTTCAAAATGTCTTGCTTTTTCAGCCTTTTGTTGCCTTCAAACTGTTCTGAAAAGAAGAGGACATGCTACACTATGGTAAACATGCCCCCGTCCCAACTATTTTGAGACCTGTAGCAGGCATCAAACTTGAAATGAGCTCATTTAGTGGATAAAAGTGTAAATTTTCTCCGTTTTAAACATTTGTTATGTTCTCTATGTTCTATTGTGAATAAAATATTGGCTCATGTGATTTGAAAATCTTTTTCATTTATTCAAACCGTCCCAACATTTCCGGAATTCAGGTTGTATAAAAACAAAACTAAACTTTATATATAAAATATTAATTTCTTAAAAAAAACTTACAGCACCTTATAGCTACAGTATATATGCATATAAGCACACTGATATTTAAATAAAACTGTGGTCTGTAAGATTTGTTAATGTTTTAAATTAAATCTCTTATGATAACCAAGGCTACATCAAAAATATAGTAAAAACAGTAACCATTTGAATATATTGTAATTCAAAAGGGCTTCATTGTCACATGATCCTTCAGAAATCATCCTAATATGCTGATTTGCTGCTCAAAAAATAAAAAATAAAATAAAAATATTATTATCAATGTCTAAAAAGTTGTGGAAACCATGATTTTTTTTTCAGAACTCTTTGATGAATAGAAAGTTCAAAAGAACAGCATTTATTTGAAATAGAAATCTTTTATAACATTATAAATGTCTTTGCTGTCACTTTTAATCAATTTAATACATCCTCACTGAATACAAGTATTTATGTTTAAGAAATAAAACCTTACTGACCACAAAAATGAATGAATGAAAGAAAAGCACGGAGAAATAATACAGAAGCAGCAGTAGAGAGTGATGTGTACTTGGGATGGTTGCATTCCCTGTCTGCTGACTGGACGCCGGCTCCACAGGTGCGAGAGCAGTGAGACCAGGTGCTCCAGGGACCCCAGCCTCCATGCACTGTTTCCGGTAACTTCCCTACGATCACACACTCACCAGAGATACACCACTGACACACACACACACACACACACACACACACACACACACAGAATTAAATACAGTATACAATAATACAAAATACTTTTATTTGAATGTCAATCTCTTATACCTTCTCAGGCCCACACCTGGTTCCATCTATCGGCGAGTCCAGTTTGGAGCGGCACGATCCATTTACAGAGCACCACAGAATCTGACATACATTCTGGAACCAGCAGAGCCTGAATTAATGGTTTGACAACCTGAACACCCCCTTTCATTATTAGAGACAAAAAATGTTTGAGCTGTATTTTATTCATCTTGATTTTTGAATGAATTCACTCCTTACTTCCACTTCTGAGCAAAAGGTGGCGTTGGGTCCGTACTGCAGCTGGCACTGGTGCTGAGGGGTGTACCGCACTCCTGGTGCCGCCATCGGGGAGCTGAGGTCCCTCTTAGACGGCCGGTCATCCAGACAGAAACCCCAACCACGGCTGAGAGGATAACAGAGCTTTATGAATGAAGATCATAGTCTAGAATATTTAAAAATTAACCGTAAGATGTAAGATATAAAGCATGCAATTACATGTTCCTGTACATGAGTGCATGTTCTCACTCGAGAAAGCGTGTTATGTACTCCTTGCTGCAGGAGGACCAGGTGAGAGGAGAGGAGTCGTAGTGAAGCTGGCGGGACATGATGAATGGTTGCCTCCCTATTAACTCACAGTCATTCCCTTGACCATCATGATGGATTCCGAAACTACAGCACAAAACAAGGTGACATCAGCTTTTTATCTTTTTTAACATACAGTACCATTTAAAAGTTTGGGGTCAGCAAGATTTGTAAAATGTTTTGAAAGAAGTGTCTTCTGCTCATCAAGGCTACATTAATTTGATAAAAATTACAGCAAAAACAGTAATATTGTGAAATTTAAAATGACAGTTTTCTATTTTTATATATACATTTTAAAACAGAATTTATTCCTGTGATGCAAAGCTGAATATTCAGCATCATTACTCCAGTCTTCAGTGTCACATGACACGATCCTTCAGAAATCACTCTAATATACTGATTTGCTGCTCAATAAACATTCTTATTATTATCAACGTTGAAAACATGCTGCTTAATATTTGGTGGAAAACATGATAAATTTTTTTCAGGATTCTTTGATGAATTAAAAGTTTAAAAGACCAGCATTTATTTAAAAAAAAATCTTTTGTAACATTATAAATGTATTTACTGTCACTTTAATGCATCCTTCCTGAATAAAATTATGAATAAAAAAAAAGATCTTACTGACGCCAAACTTTGGAATAACATTCATCAAAGAATCATGCAATATAACACAGGAATGCATAAGTAAATTAATTAAACATTATTTAATAGATTTAACATTATTTGGTGTGCAATGTAAAATTTGATTTTACAAATTTTAAATTTGATTTTTATAAAAAAATAAATAAATTAAATGTTGCATAGGAATGTCACCCAGTTTGCATTCCATTATAATATTACAATGAGTTTTTAAAAAGATGTAATTTTCAATATTTATTATTTTCTAAAATACTTTATGCATTTTATCAGGAAATGCATTTGTTTTTCAATTTCTGTTCAACCACATAAGGCTGTGTACCACACCGTTAAACTCCAATTATCATTTTTAATTAAAAAAATATTAAATATTATTATTATTTAAGTGTCATCTTGTAAAACTAAATTACAACAAATTCTTATCAGTTTTTAAAGAAGAAATATTCTTAGCATGAAAATTGAGCCAAAGGTGGGAAAAATGTGACCTGAAAAATGAATGCCATATTTAGGCACTAATGGCATTGTTTCATGAGAATGACCCATAAAACTGTACCTGTGTCCGAGTTCATGAGCAATGGTGAAAGCGACAGGTAGCCCTGAGTCCTCGTTGATATTACAGGAGCGATGCGGCTGACACATGCCTGACAGGTGAGACAAGCCCAGCGTCTCACACGGCTGATTCATGCCTGCACAGATATCCTTCCTGAGAGGAGAGATCACATCAGGTCAGACACAACAGGGCACAAGAGCTGCTTTGATTCGTTTTATAGACTACTAAAGTCGTGCTGCAGGGCTAAAACTGCTGAAGAGTTATGGCAGGGGTTGAATTCTTTGTCATTTATCTGGCTGTGTTCAGCATGAATGAGCTCTGGAGAATCTCAAGCCTTGGACACAGAACATGGTGAAGTCATTCAGTCTGTGCTGCTCTGGGTTAAAACGAGAACGTTTAGGGTCTGTTAAATGCTCAGAGACAAACAGCTCCATTACTGCAACCAAGCAACTGACATTTATGATAATAAATGAGAGTCAGCGGGTTCACATGTGTGTTTGACAGCACTTCATCCTCTGGTAATGGCATAATGTTTTACTAGGTATTTATTCCAGGGTACTGAGGTTCATTCAGCAATATTAAATCATTTCATGGACTTGAATAAATGTAGATAATTAGATAAAGATATTTAGATATTATTATTTAGAGCATTTAGATAATATTTTGTCAGTAGACAACTGATTTTTTTGACCATATTATAATTATAACCATAAGAATGCATATATTTGTCATATATTTTACAAGAATGCACACTTGACAGTAATATTGTGAAATATTAATACAATTTAATATGAACTGTTTCCCATTTAATTATATTTTTAAAAAAGTATTTAATTATAAGTATTTAGTTATAGAAGCTTAATTTTTTAGCATAGATTACTCCAGTCTTCAGTGTCACACGATCCTTCAGAAATCATCAATATAAATATTAGATTTTTTTTTAAAAAGCGTAAGATGAAGTAATACAATTACAAAACACTAAAAATAAAAATGATTATAAATAAAATGATTAATAATACTTAGAAATATATTTTTAAAACCTGAAAAAAAAAAGATTAAAAATGACAGTAAATGATTGGCTAGGGTGTTTTCACCGTGTGATGAGTATAGCGACATCATGGTGTGCAGGATGAGTGTCACTTTGAGGATTGAGGTTGTTTTGCCAGGTACAGAAGCTGTTGAGAGTCGTATCGGCGTGGTGAATGATCTTCAGCCCTTTCTGAAAACACACAAAAGTAGCAGTAAAGTAAAAGTAGTAAAAGTTGTCCATGTTTAACCAGCACTAACCAACATAGATCAGGACCCCCTGAAAACTCCTGTTGGTCTAAGCTGATCTTTTCAGTTAGAAAGGACTGGATGTAAAGCAAATTATGTCTTGATTCATATGTACCTCCTCTCCGTGTAGAAGAATGAGCCGGACCAATACGATATGGATAGCATTACCAATGCTGGCATCGTGAAAAATTCCAGCCACCTACAAAAAAATTATACAAAATATCTACATATGAAAGTCAAAAATACAATTTTAGTTTATCTAGCTGGTCTTTTATATACAGTGAAAGTCAAATGTTGCATTCGTATCATGTCGGAATGATGTATTTACGAGTTGAACACACATAAAAGTCATAATTATGAGTGGGAAACTCTCTAACACTTTATTTTGATGCTTCTTCAACAGACATTCAACTGACTATAAGTAACGTTACAAGTTCATGTCAATTAACAGTCCTCTAATGCTCTACTAACATAAGAGTTCGGGCCAGATTTATTAACAGCTTGCGCCAGAGCAAATCCTCTTTTGGCATTAAAAAAGACACGCAATGAAACAAAAAGACATGCAATGTAACAATAGTGCTGAAATGGCTTGGACACAGTGATTTTTTTGGCTGACCATTTATTGCAAATGCATTTGTAGGAGTTTGCTTTCATGCAAGGTGATTTTACTAAGGTTTGCGATGGTCAGTTTTCTGTTTTTTTTGCACCATTAACATCCCCAGAAAGCATTTCTTAACCCAGTTTGCGCCCTGTGTTGCTAGTGGATTACACACACCGGATTATCATTGGCTTTGCTTGTTTGCAACTCTACGCTAATTTGTGCTGCTAGGTTGCTTTGTTCACTATGGAAATGATTTAGCTGCATCTGTGTTCTTTAATTTGCGCACTAAATCGGCAAATCGAACTTACAGTCCCGTCAGCGTTTTTATGGGAATTGCACTCTTAATGTTAAATACATCTGACTCTTAGGTGAAGTTTAGCTGCAAAGTTACTTATAGTCAACAGAATGTCTAAAGGGGACCATCAAAATGAAGTGTAACTGAACTTTCTTTAAGCTGTGAGTTTTCAAGTTTAAAAATCATGACGGATTTATATTAGAAGCAGCATCTGTATTGACAATAAATTTGTTGAAATTGCATCCATGATAATATTGTACATTTACAATATGTAACAATTCAATTTACAGAACCTTCATAAATTGAACAACATAAAGCAAAAACACAGCGATGCACATTTTTTATTCACCATTCTGTAGAAGCTTAAAAATCTTGCAGAATTTTAAGCAGAAGAGGTACATTGCCGTCTCTGACCAAAGTAACTTGAACACACCTGACGTCGTAATTAACCTGTAAAGATGAATTTGCCATAAGTGCTTGAACATACTAGAAGTACTTGAATGTACTTACCATGTTCATGATGGTAAAGATGTAGGACTCAACGTTTCCACTTCCGTGGTAGTCCACGAGTTTGGAGTCGCCCACCACCATGGTCTCCACCCAGCGCTCTTTGCTGATGGAGCGAGGGGAGATCCTCCGTGGTCGTTCCCACTCTCGATCCGGATCATGATTACGATCCCCACCCTGCTGGCGCTGCTCCCGCTGCTCCCGCTCCCAGCGCTCTCTCTCCTGCTCCACCTGCTGGGAAAACTGAGAGCCATCTGCACCGGAGACACACACACACACACACACACACACAAAATGAGTTCTCTAAAGTAATTTTTTTGGTGAAGTATCATTTTATTAAGAATTTGTAATACATCTAACATATCTGACCTTTGACCCCACAGGGCCTATGATGAATGCTGTGTGCATCAGTGCTGCGTCGCCGTCTGAGTCCACTCCAGGCTGAACTCCGGTAGATCACATGTGGGTGTCGTGGATGAGTGACGTTTGAGGTGTGGCCACGGACCGGCTCAATCAATAGCGGCCCCTGCGCCAAATTTAACAGCCCTGTCTATAAGAAAAAACAGTACCGTTTAAAAGTTATTAATTTATTCAGCAATGATGAATGGCATTAAAGACATCTATAATGTTACAAAAGTATTTTAAATAAATGTCATTCTTTTGAACTTTCTATTTATTAAACAATCCTAAAAAAGTGTTATGGTTTCCATAAAAACATTTATGCAGCATGACTGTTTTAAGCAATGATAATAATAAGAAATGTGTCTTGAGCAGCAAATCAGCATATTAGAATGACTTCTGAAGGATCATGTGACACTGAAGACTGGAGTAATGATGCTGAACGGTTCACAAAATTACTGTTTTTACTGTATTTTTCATCAAATTCTAAAGTTATTTCTTTAGTAGCAAATGTTTTATGATTTCCTATGTTTCTATGGTCTGTGTACATGGCTCAAAATCAAAAGAGCTCACACTCATGTATCTAATATGATGTGGGGGACCCATGGGTTCTCACTTTGTCAGTTTAAGTCTATTTTATCATCCCCCAGTTGAAAATGGCACATCCATCATCCTATAAAAACAACAGCCCGACTACTCATGAAGCCACATAATTTGCAGTATCATTCATATCTGTATATCAAACAGTGTTGTGCATTAGAGGTTAATGCTCAGAGATTAGGGTTTGTTCAAATCGATTAAAGTAGTTTGTACCGTAATAACACTTCAGGTGTCAAGGCTCATTATTTAGCTCTGTTGGAATTCCAGTGAATTCAGAGAAGGTATTTTTCCTGTCACACTCCCTGTTTGTTAATTTTCCCTGCAAGTGCTTGCCAGTCCTGGCATTTCCTCCACACTGCAGGGTCTTTAGCAAGTTTATCCAGTGTGCCTGAACGTGTCACATGCACAAGCTTGAACACAAAACAAATACATAATAGATTCAGTGCATTTATTAAATGTCAAACATCCATGCAATTTGAAATGCAATTGTTTCACTGTTAAATAATGATAATTTGGCATCTATAGTTCCACGAAGAACCATGGAACCTTTCCATTCCACAAAAAGGCCTATAGTCGGAAACGGTCATCTTTTCCGCCCACCAAGGCTGCATCGATTTACTCAAAAATACAGTAAAAACAACTATATTAAAAATATTATTGCAATTTCTAGTAACTGTTTTCTATTTTAATATATTTTTTAATATATTATCAGTGCCACATGATCCTTCAGAAATCAAAATTTCTTCTTATTATCAATGTTGAAAAGAGTTGCTTAATATTTTTTGAGGAAACTGTGATATATTTTTTTTCAGGATTCTTTGATGAATGGAGTTCAGCAGAACAGCATTTATTTATATTTTATTGAAGAAAGTCTTTACTTTTCAAATGAATTCAATCCTATTCATCATTGGTGTTTCTTAAGGTTAGGGTTTTGGACAAACTTATAACCTCATACGTGAGCCTCACATTTCAAGGGTCAAATCAGGTTGCACGTTCACTCTTTACAGTCTTCTTAAAGTGTGTGTCCATATGTCTTGGACTCTGAGCGTTTCAACCCATGAGATTTCATTTGGCAAATGAAACATCTCTGAAACGTGCCATTTTTCCCTTATCGCCATGTTTTCTTGGAGATGCAGTGAAATCCCAGCTTTATGGGAATGAGAACGACTCTCATGATGCACTTCATGCACTCGTTCACCGCCCTGCTGAATGAATCAGTCCCACAGGCCAAAAACAGGTGTGTGTGTGTGTGTGTGTGTGTGTGTGTGTGTGTGTGTGTGTGTGTGTGTGTGTGTGTGTGTGTGTGTGTGTGTGTGTTCAGAATAAACTAAATAAACCGTGACCAGAAAAAACATTCCAAATGTTCTGAAACTGGGCTACACGTAACACAAAACTACTAGGATTTGTGGAAAGGCAGAGGGATACACCATGAATTCTCCAGGGGGTCGGAGACGCAGTCATAATATTGACTCAGCCGAGTCGATCATCCACAGAGTCTAAACATTACTAACCACTGCAACATGCATGTCTGTGCCTGAGCCTCTAAAGGCACTCACACATATGTCCTCAAAACCAAAGGATCTGAGTTGCTATACTCTTACTGTAAGTTTCTCATCTGTGTCTATTTTTACTCCTAAAATCTGAGAAATCGTTAAAAGATTATTCATCTTGAAAGAGCAGCAGTTGCATTCTTCTGAGTTCTAGCAAAAATACTTATTTAAAATCATTTAAAGTTTTAAACATTTTTGAACAGGTACTATAGCAATGCCATGTTTTTGAGCGTGTATAAAGATAATAATATAATATTCATTGAAGTATCTTGGATCAACATTGAAATACTATGCTATGGTATGTGAATATTAAATCATTAACTATTAAAAATACCATGATATATGAATGATCAAATATTACAATAATTCTTTCAAAATACTAAAATATCATTTAAAGGAATAAAATGATATTTTAGTACCATGGTATATAAATGTTGTAATCATTCAGTAAATAGATAACAAAATATTACAATTCTTTATAAATATATATATATATATATATATATATATATATATATATATATATATATATATATATATATATATATATATATATATATATATACCCATTTTGGTGTCTGCTTCAAATTAAATATCCAAAATGTTTTTTATGTATATTTTTATTCATAGGGATATTAAATGGAAACAAAGTGTCTTCTTGAATGTTTCAAATAATGCTTGTGAAAATAAAATGTCAAAATATGGATGACAATATGGACAACATACTTATTTTGACCTGTTCAAATATTCAAATATATATGGGCTAAAAGAAAAAGTGATCATACTAAATTTAGTTATATTTTAATTGATTAAAAAAAAAAACTTAAACAGGACACATTGTAATATATACATTGTGTGTGTGTGTGTGTGTGTGTGTGTGTGTGTGTGTGTATATATATATATATATATATATATATATATATGTATATATGTATGTATATATATTTTTTTTCTTCATTTTACTGCCAAAAAACTTTTAACACAAGCAAATAAGATATTTAATTGATCTCTGTCTTTTGTGGACCCGTCCTCTCTTTCCCTCTCCTCCTCTGCTCCTCACAGCAGAAACGTGAGCTTTGGTGTCAGGGGGCATTATAAAAACAAAAACTTAACTGCTAAATACAGAAGCCATGTGTGTGTTGCTGGACTTCCAGAGTTCCTGCAGGTTTTGGTAGGACTTCAAACAGGATATATAGGACTTCCATCTCATGTAAAGGACTTCAAACTACAGTATAGCGCTTCAAAACCAGCCGTACATCCTCTGGAGGGCAGGAAGTATGTATATGGATCTAATGACTAATGCAGAGCGGGTCAGCGATGGGTAGTTTTGATTATCTGTAACTGCTCTGGTTTAAAACAGGAATGGAGTCAACAGAGTTCAGTGCTAATGAGTTTTTCACAAGGACTGTAAACCAAACAGTACAAAATCTTAAATTTCAGTTTAAGCTCTGCTTTCAAGATCATTCACTGTCTAAAAGTTTGCAGTCAGTAAGATTTTTTTTAAAGAAATACATTTATCCAACAAAGATGCATTATATTGATCAAAAGTGACAGTAAAGACATTTTAAAAACCCTTGTGAAAAAAGCATCACTTTCCACAAAAATATTAAGCAGCACAACTGTTTTCAACATTAATAATAATAAATGTTTCTTGAGCAGCAAATGAAAGATAGTGTGACACTGAAGACTGGAGTAATGATGCTGGAAATTCAGCTTTGCATCACAGAAATAAAATACATTTTAAATTTCATTCGAATAGAAAATATGTTATTTTAAATTGTAATAATATTTCACAATATTACTGTTTTTACTGCATTTTTTGATCAAATAAAGGCAGCCTTGGTAAGCATATATTTCTTTAAAAAAACAAAAAAAATCTTACTGACCCCAAACTTTTAAAAAGTATTGTTTTGTTTGGTCAAGCATTCTGAAATTTTAACTTTCGGCTTTCAACACCAACTGCATTGCACAAACCATTAGCACATTCTTTTTTTATATAAATTTGTGCATGTTGGAAGTGCATAAATGTGCTAGGCTAATCAGTTGCACCTCATTACATTTTCTTTTGGTCACACACACGGCAAAGAATCCTGACTTTAAAAGCAAAAGCACCTCGCATCGTCTTGACATCCTGCACAACAGTATTACAGAAGACTATCTGTCTGTTATTTTCTGCTTCTCCCATACATTAAACACCTGAGGAGTAAATACATAAAAGTTAATGGAATGTGAGTGTAATTGCACCAGAGACTAAAAGCAAATGTTTGGAAGGAAAGATAACATGAGAACGGAATGAAACGCTGTTGATTGACATAAACATGACCTTACAGGAGGAGCATGCATGCTCAGGCAATGACTGACAGACAGAAGGAGCATTTACTGCAGGTACTGCATGCATACTTTTGCAAATTATGCATGCGCCTAATAAATCAAAGCTCATTTTAAAGTCCAAAACTCTTTCCTGTGCTTTCACCAACAATCGATTCATTCTGCCTCTCCTCTTTTCCCCCTTTGCAACTTTTTGTTCAATTGCCAAGTTAGAATGAGTCATGTTATGTGCTGACACACTGACCTGGTTACAGTTCTTCTCAAGTTCCCTGCTTTTTATGAGCATCCACTCCGAATTACAGGCTACTATTGGATCGTATTACACGGCTCTCTATTCTGATTGGTCAATCATGGCTTTCTGCAGTTAAATATTGTTGTATGATAATGTTAAATAGAATAATTGATTGTTTTCCCACACAACTAATTTCCAGCTCTCTTTGTTTCTGGATTATAAAATCATTTGAACTCAGATCAATATTTCATGGTCATTTATATGATTATTTGGTAGATAGCCATGTAATAATTGGGATAATTTAATGTCAAACGGTCACTATCGGGAAAATATACTCTTTCAGATCTACTCTGCGGACACAGGATACAGTTGGCCCACACACTGATGTTTCATTGTAGAGTCACTCTGAGGGCCAAACACTGAGTACTTTTTGCAAACAAAACAGAGGCCAAAGAGTAAAGAGTCAGGCCAGTCGATGTCGCTCCAGACAGGCATTTGTTCTGGGACCAGTCTGTTTACGAAAACTTATCACTAGCAGTATTATTATTGTTAACAAATACTAAAAACGAATAAACTTTCTGTTACTGAAATGAAGCTGAAATAAAACAAAAAGATGAACTAACATTGAACTTAAATTAAATCAAAGCTACATACAAAATTTTTTTAAAATAATTTGTGTTTAATAATAATAAAATAATATTTAATAATAGTAATATATATTTAAAAAGCACACAAAATTTCTAAAACAAACTAAAATGAAAGTGAAGACTGAAAATATAATAATAAAAACCAGTTCAAAATATTAACTAATATAATAGCATATAAATAATTCTAAAATAGCATTGTTTAATAGGGGCTTCTAAAAGAAAGACAGGACATATAGATAAATTTAAAACAAATTTCAACATTAATGACATTAATCAATGTTATGTTTACATTACTGTATGCCGATATTAACCAATAGATGATATCGGATAAAAAAATTTTTTTTTCAGAGAAAATGTGCACTGATGAATTGTTCATATTCAGAATTAAATCGGGAACATGCATTAAGAAAGTAAATAAGGTGAATTTTGATGTAGTGCAGATATTGTCATTGGCTGAATAGTTCACCTCAAAATGAATATGTACTCACCCTCAGGCCATCTAAGATGTAAATAGTTTGTTTCTTTATCAGAACAGATTTCTTGAAATTTAGCATTACATGACTTGTTCACCAGTGGATCCTCTGCAGTGAATGGGTGCCGTCAGAATGAGAGTCCAAACAGCTGATAAAAACTTCACAATGATCCACAAGTAATCCACACCACTCCAGTCCATCGATTAATGTCTTGTGATGTGAAAAGCTGAGGGTTTGTAAAAATAAATCTGTTCCGATGAAGAAACAAACTCATCTACATCTTGACTGGCCTGAGGGTGAGTACATTTTTATTATTGGATGAATTATTCCTTTAACAGCCAATGACAGCATCGGCACTAATGCAAGTACAGCAAGTGAATTCACACCAGAAATGAATTGCATGATACGTAAAAGAACTGACAGATTAAATCAGATATTTCTCACCAGTCCCTCACAGGTGCTGATGGCGGCGGTTCCCTGCACGTTACCATCAGTTACTGTGCCAATAAGGTGGCAGGCGCTGCTCCCAGATGTTTGTGACTGCTTTTCTGTTAAACTCCCGTTGTGTTTCTCCAACACATATTCAGTGGAGAGCAGATTGTCATTGGTGGTTAGACTAAGAGTGAACTCCTGACCTTTGTAGTTGAGTTTGTAATAAACTCGCCTCTCTGCTAAATTCAGGTCCCTCTTATGTCTCCTGTCAGAGAAGTGATGTGATAAAGAGTAGGAGATGAAATTTCCATCTCCGTCCACTTTTTCAGGATGATCCACATAAAACTCAGAGTGCTGCTTGATGAAGAGCTCTAGAAATGAAAATAAGACAATTCTCCTTTGAAAACACAACAATCTTTTTTGGAGCTACACATCTTCTGGGGGTGAATTTTAAAATGTTACCTATATTACCTATGTTCTCATTTAATTAAGGCTATAGGACCTTTTAGAACAAACATTTTGTTGTTTATTATATATATGTATACACACATAATTTTTAAAATGTATGTATATATATATATATATGTATATATATGCGCCTTGAAAATGTACATGCCTTGAAAATATAGCAACAAAGACAAGGCAAATTGTAATGCTTTTATTTTGAATTTATTAATTACTTTATGAATGACTTTATTTAGTATTTATACATTTTCCTGTCCTTTAATATGGTAAAATATAACCCAGGCGTTCATTCATGAGATTTATCAAGTCATTTTAACCATTCAGAGAGAGATGTTACATCTAAACCACCATGAATGATTACCTTTGATCCTTAAACATAATTATATATCATGTTCCTCTTCATGTTAGAAAACATAAAACAGTGACTGAAGAATGTATTGATGCACCAAATAGCTCAGAGTCTAGACATTGTATTACAGTGAGCAGCTGTGTAAAGTCTCCCAAAATGCATGCATGGTAGCCTATACAAGACTGAGTGTGATTATATTGAAGTAAAAAAAAGACACATTAAGACTTTGCCTTTGAAACTGAACCATTCATGCATTAAAGGGTTAAATGTGCTTTTATAGAATGTGATTGCATAAAGTTCAGAACTCCATAAACAGAAACATGGGCTTTACTGCAGCTGACCGCTCGTCTGAAACGCTTCAGAGGGACTTAGCAGCTCCTTCAGTGAATACAACAACCTAAATGTTGTGAATAAGATATGAACAAAACTGTATGGTTCTTTTGCATGGAAACACAAACCTTGTTCTGAGTCTGGAAAGAGGTAGTCCGGTTCAGAGCTCTTGACGTGGCTCGCAGCCAGAAAGAAAACACAATTGAACCGCAAAATCGCAACGCTGACCCGACTTGGCATGTTTCTGCACCGCAAAATTAACGGAGTAAATAAACGCTCTGCTGCATTGACGCTGAAGAACTGGTTAAATCAGTCCTGAGGGGAGTTTCTGGTGAACGCAGGAGACATCTGGGGTCAGAGAGACGGAGAAAGAAAGTGAGCGGAGAATGAAGGAATATGATGTGGAGTGGGAGGAGAGATTCCAGTGACTGACTGTCCTCCTGTTTCCACGCGCAGGAGGAGAGGAGATCAACGCCAGACTCGAAAAACAACGAGCTGCAGCAGTCAAGGGATGCATTGCACGCGTAAATGGCACTCAGGCACAAAGTGGCCTGAAAGTCTTTCTTTAATTATTTTTCAAAAATAGACCGTGAAGCTGCTTATCCTTCAGAAAATGTTGATGCAACCCAGAATTTGGGACGTGTCTTAAGTGCGGTCAGCCGGTCATTATGGAGTTTATTTCGCGATAATAACCTGCTGACTGTACACAATCCCGCTTTACCGTACTGCTACTCACCAAATAAATAAATGCGTCCATATGAAACTATAATTTGATTTCGAGTTAAATATTACCTGTAGCCATATTGTATATTTAAAAACCCGGGAAAGTCACGGCGTTCTAAGAACGTTTTTCACGTTCTAGTTCCACTGTGTTTGGAACCAGCGATTCGAAATCAAGCGGCCAGAGTTAAAGGGCTCCTATTATGCTTTTTCACTTTTTGAATTTTAGTCAGTGTGTAGTGTGTATGTTTGGGCATAAAAAGGTCTACAAAGTTACAAATACCAAAGTCCACTCCAAAGGGAGATATTTCGTTTAAAAAAAAAATCCCTTTTCAAAGAACTACAACGAACGGCTCGTTTGGAGTACAAAGTTGTTTTCCTGTATTTGTGACATCACAAAGCGGTCCATTAGAATATCATTAAAATAAGTCCCGCCTACTGAAATTCGAATGTTTGGCGGGTGGAGAGAAAGCTTGGTTGAGCACTGCATGTTTCAAAATCGAAACCCGGGGCCTGTACTATGATGGTGGCTAAACAAACTCAGGGTTACAGGATTAGTTTTGAGTTGACAAAACCAAACCAGTCCAATCCCGCTTTGTTGGTACCATGAAGCTGATCATCAATTTTCTCTGTCAACTCAGGCTTGATCCTGAGTTAATGGAGGTGCACATGAAAGTGTGACATCACATGAGCAGCCAATCACATGCCTTAAAACTGTGATTCACTTCTTGTGAGAGAGTCAGTGCGAAGACTAAAAGATTGAACAATTTGAAGAATTTAAACATATTTACACAGCACGATCATGAAACGATCCATCCATGAATGAGGAAAACTTAAAGAAAACATCTTACCATATGCAGTAAGTGCAAGTAAAAGTTGTAAAGTTAGTTTATAGAGTTGATAATGTTTATAGGTATAAAAACACTTAAACATCTAAGCTCATATGTAGTCATGCTTAAAGCTATTGATTCTAAAACTTATTTATATTGCATATTTTCTATATGTTTCCATTGATTTTAAATAAAATCTTAATAATTACTATTAAACTAAACTGGCTTGTGTAATGAATTAAGGGTATAATAATTATATAAATAATATAAAATAATTATTAAAATAATCTCTAAAAAATCAGATGATTTTATCTTTAAAAATGTTTTACTATGTAGCGTCCTTTAATTTGGAGTAAGAGAAACAGCAAGTTCTCAATATTGCCATATCAATCCAGACCCCGAGAATATTGAACAAGAAGATCGAGCAGAACCTTTGCACGCACGGATATTGCAAGACATATTAAAGCTGTAACTTTATTGTTGTTGTTGTTGTTGTTGTTTTTTTGGCTAAATCACGTTTTAGATAGGATGTCAACAACAGCTTAAAAATAACTGCATTTACCATGTAGCCTACAGATAAGTGCATGTATTATGTTTATTGTTCTTTAATTCTAACATTGTAACATGAATTGCAGTGAAACTGTTACAGTTTAATTTACTTAATACACCATAGTCCCACAGACTTACACTATTTGTGGCAGCATATGCAAATGAATTCGGGAGGCGCTGTTGGAGTGTAACGCTGTACACAAAGCAGAGCTCCGCTCACAAACGCTGCTTTATCAGACATTACATGCAAGATGGAATGAAAATGACATCCAAAATTTTCTGAAGACAGCCGGTTACCACCAAAAATACAGTGATATAAAAACACCCGCACCGGGGGCCTGTACCATGAAGCCGGTTTAGCTGGCTAGCCAGGTAAGTTTCAGTTTAGTTTGCCCCAACTCTGGGTTTTAGGTACCATGAAAGTGGTTTGGCTTTTAGCAGTGTTCATCGCCATAGTAACTTACGCTCCACAGCTAACCTGCTCCGGGGCAGGTTATGTTCTGGTTTAGAGATCTCAAACCGAAATTTGACCAATCAGCTTCAAGCAAAGTGACGCAATAAAGCCACTCCTCCAGTTTTGGCAAGGGGCGGGGCAGTACTGAAACACCGTCTAAGCTGTTCGCCAATCACAACGCACGTGGGACAGCTAACCAATCACAACACATTTCGTTTTTCGGAAGGCGGGCCTTCATCAAACCCGGAACTAATCGAGCCGTTTGTTTCAGGCTGAGGAGAGAGGTGTTGTAATAATGTAAATTATGTGAAAAATAATGAGATTTTCCAACCACGAAGCATGAGAGCATGTTCTTTTAGTACACCCCAAAAACAAAATCAAGACTTTGTAAAAGAGCATAATAGGACCCCTTTAAGTAGCTTCAGTGGAGGCTTCGTTATTGTAACTGTGTCGAAATTCCATTGGTTCCTGGTTAGGATAATTTGAAGACATTTTAATGACACGTAATAAAAAAATCTAATATTACATAACCTATTCATATTTAATGGTATTGGATGATTTTTCAATTGCATTTAATAGATTTTGCCTTCAATAAAACATTTGTAATTGGTTTGTAAAAGATGTTTTAATGCATTTTTGGCCTGAGTTTTTGTTGCATGACACCGTTCTGACCAGCGTGTGGCGTTTCGAGCGCTTCGAAAAACTGAATTTTGTAAAGCAGTGTAAGTTATTCAAAGTTTTGCAGCTTCTTACTGTTATTTCCTCCCATCACCAGAGACAGACGTTTTTATTAAGTTGAACTTGTTTTAACTTGATAGAATCCCGTTTTCCCGTCTAATATCTAATCATAAAAATTAAAACAAAACAACTTTTGAAATGTTTTACTTTAAGTGTAATGAATCTAGAATAAATACAATTTTCACTTTTTGAAATAAGTTTTTTAAAAAAAAGGATATTCAAATTTTTTGAGATGCACCTGTAGGCCTACTGTGACAAGCGGCCTGTAAGGAAACACCCGACCGCTGGATGGCGCTATTGACCAATTAATCTAGTTTCCAGAGGACCGCGTGACAATACTTTAAAAACCCACTGATTATAGCAATTAATTTTGTTGTAGCCTACTGTTTGAGAATACTGCGTTATGACGTTATGAAATATCCTAATGCAAACGCACGTTATCCTGTTAAACCACACCTT
Organism: Acrossocheilus fasciatus; assembly: GCA_036784905.1. Taxonomy (NCBI): domain Eukaryota; kingdom Metazoa; phylum Chordata; class Actinopteri; order Cypriniformes; family Cyprinidae; genus Acrossocheilus; species Acrossocheilus fasciatus. Next base: position 39,402,071 of record CM071942.1, on the reverse strand, counting down.
TTTACCAGAATAAAACTATTTGGTACTAGTTCATGTGTCTGGTCTTGATATCCTTATATAATAAAAGACTTCCTAATTTTAGAGAATATTTCATATCCATATGGACAACTCATGCTGCTCTCACACACAATTACAAAGCCAAAAATGCTCTGTTGTTGCAAGAGATTTCATTTCTGATCAAGAACACTTAAATGTTTAACTTTATATACCCTTTAATTTATTTATTTATTTATTTTTTCTTAAATTCTTCATTAAATGCTGTGAAAGACTGGGGGGGGGGGGGGGTCTTTGAATTTTTTGTATATGTTTTAACCAACCAAGTAGACAGAAGTGTGTCATGCTAAACTTCAAGTAAAACTAGTTTAAACATATTATGCGTGCAGTTTTATGACTTTGTAGGCTTTGTAAATTTAGGATTGAAAACATATACAGAAATTACAGTAAATTGTAGATTAAAGACAGATCAAATGTCTGTGCTTTAGCGCACTGCACAGCTTCTCCTCACGATGGCGCAGTTTCTATTGTTGCTGTTGAACTTTGTTCTACATTGTACATGTCTAGGATGTCTTCCAGCATTGCTATTTCCCAATCGCTCTGCGTAAAGGCAGCAGAAGTTCCTTAAACGGACTTTAAAGCACCTTAAGTTCCAGGCTTCATCATGTTAAGGGTCAGAGGAGTATGACAGCGAGGAACATTCTCTGCTTTCTGTCCTGTAGAGCTGCTGGCATTTCATGAAACCAGGTGAGGTCCAGCTTAATTCACTGACAAAACAAAAGCTAGTTTTTATTTGGCTGATTTCTTTGAGTCATATATTGCTTCATGGCTTAAACTCCATGTTGTCTCAACTGATAGAAGGTTTAAAGTGAAATACAGGTTAAGAGTTTATGGTGTGTATCACATCACATCAAAAGTCAAATGTGTTGTTGTTCCAATCAAGTTTTATTATTATTGTAAGTGTCTAAAGGTTTAAAGTGTTTAAAGGTTATTATATTCATTTGGTTTCATTTCCCCCCAGTCGTGTTGTGTGTGTAGTGGAAGTGGTCTGGTCCGTGTGGTTATGGAGGGGTTTTGGGCTGTGATTTTCCCTGTGCTGAGGGTCTGGTTCACCAGTTTGGTGGTCCTGATCATGCTGCCTGCCATGTTTGGGATCTCACTAGGCATCACTGAGACCTACATGAAGATCCTCATCAAAAGCTTAGAGGTAGGTGGGATGTTTATTGAAATAAAGCTGAAATAAAAAAAAAATATTTTTTCGTAAAAACTTTAAAATCAGAGATAAAAAATCAGTTGCCTTAGCAAATAAGTGAAACACGTAAGTTGACATACTAAATTACAAATAACTAAAAAGGAAAAAATGTAACCATTTAGAAATATTTAAAAAAAAAACTAATTAAAATGGCAAAAGATAAGCTAAAATGAAATATTAAATATAAAATAATCAAAATGTTAATTAAAGTATATAAATAATTATATTTACTTATTTACAGGCATAAAAATAATGGATATATTATGACCATGACCTTTTTTCATCAAGTTTTATCAAAATTTAACTGTAACTTCCACCGCAAATGAGACAACTTTCCTTTTTGTCACTAATGCCACTTAACGATAATATTAACCAATAGTCAAATAGCTATTTCACATTTTGTCTTGCTCCATTCTACTTTTTACTTTTTTTTTCATTACAGAAGTAAAACGGGTTAGAGCTGCAAAACGATTAGTCGCGATATATTTTTGTATATATTTAAAAAAATATTTGTATCTATTATTTATTTATATGTAAACATTTGTATATAATTTATATATAAATATAAATATTTTACATATAAATCTAACATATCTAACATCCTTAATATATACATGTATGTGTGTGTATTTATATATACATAATAAATATACACAGTACACACACATATAGTATGTAAACATACATTTTATTTTGAATCGATTAATCGCGACTAATCGTTTTGCAGCTTTAGTTACAAAGCCATTCTTCAATTCACTTTGACTCAGCTTCCCACCGTTTCTAATCACTCTGTAGCTGCAAATAGTAGACTTGTAGTAATAAATTTGTAAAAGTATAAATAATTCATGTAGTCTCTCACTTGATATGAGCTCATTAAACTGCATATATATATATATATATATATATATATATTAATTACACATGATTTAGACATATGGTTTAAAAAGGTCTAAGAAGTACAGCATGACACACTCCAGAACACTGTTTGACATGCTGTCTGCCAGGACACTAGGCTATTGCACACTGTCACCAAGGGGAAATGACAAAGTTTTTGTTGACCAATGAACATTGTGGCATAATAGATGGTATATATTTCTCAAAAATAAATGTGCTGTGTCATCACATTGTTAAGTGCCCTTTGGTCTTAGTTGTAGTTGATTATGCAAGTTTAAAGCCTAGTGTCAGGAACAAATGGAATCATACAGTGTGTATTAAGCTTTGCCTGGTGTTTTTGCAGTGGGCAACACACAGAATCCAAAGGGCGAGTAGAGCAGAGGAGATACTGAAACATTCCGCATCAAATGGTGAGTTCACACACCTACAGTCACAAACACATCTGGATCCAGGTGTTCACTAACAAAAAAAGAAAAGGATTTATAGCCCCCCCCCCCCTCCCCAAATCTAAATTCTGTCACCTTTCACACGTCTCTTCTGCTCACCAAGGCTGCATTTATTTGATTTAAAATTACAGTAAAAACCTTAAAATTGTGAAAAATTTTAAATAAATGTTTTCTATTGTGATATATTTTCAAATGTAATTAATTTTTGTGATGCAAAGTTGAATTTTCAGCATCATTACTCCAGTTTTCGGTGTCACATGATCTTTCAGAAATCATTGTAATGTGCAGATTTGCTGCTCAAGAAACATTTCTGATTATTATCCATACTGAAATCAGTTTAGCTTTATATTTGATACATTTTTTCTGAATTCTTTGATAAATGGATCAATAGAATGGCATTTATTTCAAACAGAAATCTTTTGTAACATTATAAATGTTTTACTGTCACTGTTAATCAATTTAATGCATCCTTGATGAAAACAAGTATTCATTTCTTTAAAAATAAAAATTAATGACGTTTTTCATTTCCATGCTGCTCTGTTCCAGTCCTTTTCATCACCATGAAAGTGCTACATATGCCTTGTTCATTTTATATTAATTTGAAGTCATATAACTTTGTGTGAGGAGCAGTCATTATTGACAATGTCTAACTTAGAATGGCAAGTCGATGGATCATATTTTAAGCTGAATGCAAATGAGATCGCAGCTCTTTGACATGTGGAAGATTATCAGTGAATAATGTCTTAAACCTCAGTCTGTTCCTCACTGTTCAAGGATTACTCAGGATTTCAGTTTTTGCATTCAACGGAAAAAGAGCTGGACTTTTCTATATCATTCCTCGGGTTCTTGTAAAAGTAAACAGCATTTTTATTGGCTGTTTTCCTCTAGATACGATCAGTGCTCTGAGATCTCTCATCTTATCTGTCTACTCAAGTAATCACACGTTACACAATGACTACAGTTTCTCTCGCTCTCTCATACGCTCACAGTGGACTTTAGTCCGTTTTTATCAGTTAACACCCTGCATTAGATTTATAAACGCTCTTTATCAATACCTCACTGATCTTCACTGATTAATCAACATCTTAGCTGATGAATGTGTTACCGATTAGACGCAGTTATGTGTGTCTCATTTGAATGTGTTTCTTAAGATGGCACAGAATATGGGCACTGTCTTCTATGTGCTTGCATCACATTAAAGCACTAGTTCACTCAAAACTGAAAAGTCCTTCATCATTTACTAATGTTTACATTATTTTTCCCCCCCCCATATACTGTAATGGAAGTGATTGGGCATAGTAGACACCTTCAAGCTCAAAAAAACACTGTCATTCAAATGTACACTCTTTGTTTTTTAAAGAAATTAATACTTTTATTCAGCAAGGACTTGATTCAATTGATCAAAAGTGACAGTAATAACATTTACAATTTCTGTTTCGAATAAATGCAGTTCCTTTGAACTTCTTTATCAAAGAAACCTATAATATAAAATGTAAAATGATTTCTGAAGGATCATGTGACACTGAAGACTGCAGTAATGATGCTGAAAATTCAGCTTTGCATCACAGGAATAAATTACATTTGAAAATATATTCCAATACAAAATAGTTTTTTCGATTTGCAATAATGTTTCGCAATATTACTGTATTTTTGATCAAATAAATGCAGCCTTGGTGAGCATAAAAGACTTTCATTATTTCATTATAACTAATAATTAACCAGCACTTTTATCTGTGTGACTCAGGTTTAATTCAGCGGGATGATTCATCTTTGGAGCAGGAGATCGAGGAGTTGCGTCGGAGCAGGCCAAAGTCAGCTGAGCGTGGAGATTTCACTCTGAGCGACGTCCTGTACTTCACCAGGAAAGGCATTGAGAGCATTGTGGAAGACGATGTCACGCAGAGGTTCACCTCAGAGGAGCTGGTGTCCTGGAACCTCCTCACCCGAACCAACAACAACTTCCAGTACATCTCTCTCAGGCTCACTGTACTGTGGGGAGTTGGCGTGGTCGTGAGATACTGCATACTGCTTCCTCTACGGTAAATATTCCTTAGAATATTAATATTTCATTCTTTAGGGAATCAACACTTTTATTCAGTAGGAATGCATTAAATTGATCAAAAGTGACTGTAAAAACATTTTGTTATAATGTTATTTCTATTTCAAATAAATGCTGTTCTAATAAATTCTGTATCCCGGTTTTCACAAAAATATTAAGCAGCACAACCGTTTTCAACAACAGCAGCAAATCAGCATATTAGAATGATTTCTGAAGGATCACGTGACACTGAAGACTGGAGTAATGATGCTGAAAATTCAGCTTTGCATCACTATTCAAATAGAGAACAGTTATTTCAAATTCTAATAATATTTAGCAAAATTATTGTTTTTACTGTATCAGATAAATGCAACCTTGGTGAACAGAAGAGACTTCTTTCAAAAACATTTGAACAGTACATTAGTATATTGGTGAGATTCATTGCTTTGTTATTGTCTTGGCAGTATATTATATGAAAAAAGTCATTATTTGGATTCTATAAATAAAAATGAGTTTAGTAATGTTTCTCTGTCCTGTCCTTCTGTTATTGTCACTGTCTGTAGGATTACACTTACAGCTATAGGGCTGAGCTGGTTGGTGATTGGCACAACGATGGTGGGTTTCCTCCCCAATTTCAGGTAATGCTTTAGTGGTGTTATCAGCTTTACAAATGCAAGAATAATTCATGATTGCGCACCAATTCCAGTCCGTCTCTTTCTATACTTGAAGAGACCAAGACTGCTGAGCACCAGCATATTATTTTTTGGACACTAGTGTTGGTTGGTCTACACTAGGCTTCCTAACCAAAGCGTCTTCGTTTGCCCACATGTCTAAACCATCAAGACCATCAATAATCAGCAATGACCATGCTACTTCAATAACCAGTTTCTCCCTAATTTTTTCTGGTACCAGCACTAACCATGGGCTGCGTTTCCCAAAAGCATCATAAGTAGATTGTAGAAACCATTTGCACCATTGGCTTACTAAGCATCAGCATAATCATCACCATAATCTTCGTTAATTTATTATGTATGAGATATTCTGATGGCAATGTTTTTGCATCTCTGCCGCTTTATATTGTATGTTAAGTACAAAAAAATGTTGGTAAAACTTTACAATAAGGTTCATTAGTTAACAACATTAGTAAACATGAACTAAGAATGAACAATACTTCTACAGCATTTATTAATCTTAGTTATTTACTAATGCATTATTAAAATCACAAGTTGTGTTTGTTAACAATAGTTAATGTACTGTGAACTAACATGAACAAACAATGAACAACTGTATTTTCATTAACTGACATTAACAAAGATTAATAAATAGTCTAATAAATGCATTGTTCATTGTTTGTGCATGTTAGTTAATACATTAACTAATATTAACAAATGACACCTTATTGTAAAGTGTTACCAACTTTTTTGTGACAAATGTCAGAACTCCTGTTATGATGTAGATTTTCCAGGTGCCCACCGGTGGGCCAGTGACAGTTTTAAGATTTGCATCAAAATAGATTTTTTTTTTTGCAAAGGAAAGCCCTTTATTTGCAGAATAATTTTGAATCAATGTTCAATGCAAAAAAATGCACTTCAGCCGTTTTAACAATGGACATCTCGTAATGTTCAGTCCATTTATTTCTAGTTTTTTTTTCTTTTTCTGGGTGTGTCCATTAAAGTGTTATTTAATCCTAATCATATTCATTACAATCCTCTGTTGTTTCAGAGTGAAGGGTTGGTTGAGTGACCTGGTCCACTTGATGTGCTACAGGATCTGTGCAAGAGGCCTTTCAGCTACGATTCACTATCACAACAAGTGAGTTCAAGGCTCCATTTAACAACAACAACTGGTCTAATCAAGGAGCAATAATATGGTTTAGACTTGTACAGACACTGTGGCTCTGTTCCAAAACCCAGTGAGCTGTCTTTCTACATAGGCAGTTGCCTTCTGAGGCAGTATCCGAGCTGAATGGCAAGTTTGAAACACTCAACATAGACAACAACTTTGTGGCTGTCAGCCTTTTTACCAGCAGGTCTTACAGACAAACATCTGTGCTAAATGCACAAGTTGTATGTTAAATGAGTCTAATTGTGCAATACGAATTCTTTTTACAGACAGAACAGGCCTAAGAGAGGAGGCATCTGTGTAGCTAATCACACTTCGCCAATTGACGTTGTTATTCTGGCTAATGACGGCTGTTATGCAATGGTGAGTGAGACAGAATTAACTCTTCAGTGCAGTGCTTCTCAAATCTTGGTATTTGCACTTTTTACACAGGTTTGTACAGACTTGTATGCACTTATCTTCTCTTTTAATTGTGTGTTGTGCTCAGCAGGTCTGCAGCTTTACTTGATATGATTTATACAATACGATTGATACAAGTGAATGTGACTTCAATTACAATCTTTTTCACATTACGCAAACAAATAATTCCAGAACATTAGGAATGGCGTATATAAATAATATAGACTACTTTGATGGTACATTATGTGTGCCCTTTTCGGAATTAAAAGAGAACCATTTCTATCCCTTTTTACAATATGTAATATAAGTCTCAGCTGTCCCTAGAATGTGTCTGTGAAGATTCAGCTCAATATACCCCACAGATCATTTATTATATCATTTTAAGAAAATGCCTATTTTGAGTGTATGCAGCCAGAAACACGCTGTTTTCGTGCATTTCTCTTTAAATGCAAATGAGCTGCTGCTCCCCGCTCATTTTCCAGAATAGCCTTTACTGCTCTTTCCTCAGATACTTTGCTAAAAAAACAGCTGTTTGGTTTTGATTATCGTGTCTATCACGCTGAAATGATGTGTTTTAAACTATATTAGGTTAAACTTCTGATATAGGGTTTTCTGAGCGCACACATCTGAAGCACGCACACAGAAAGCGGCTGTCACACAGCTTGTGAGTACTAAACTAAGTTCTCTTTCATGTCTTGTTGCGCTTAAACTGGCAAATACACACAAGTTTATATTAAAAACACTCATGAGTTACAAAAACAATGGCGGCGCCATGGGTGGAAACTTGCAGATTAAGGAGCGTGATATTATTATAAGATCCCATTTCTACATCATGGGGGGAGCGAAATCTGACACGCTTGTTTTTTCACAAGCTTGCAGAGAAAGGCTTACAAAACAAAATTTACTGGGTTGTACTTTTTCAAGTTTTCTGGGTTGGTAGATGCACCGGAGCCCCAATTATAGCATTTAAGCACGGAAAAAGTCAGATTTTCATGATATGTCACCTTTACCATTTACCATTGCCAACCTCTAATTCTTGTGTTTAATGGATGAAAATGTCCTACAGGTTTGGAGAGAAACAATTCATATTAGAAATCATATTAGAATATTTAAAAAAATTTGTTCTGTATTTTTTTTTTACCAGTGTAATTTTTTCATTATTCATCTTAAAATAAAAAAATTAATAAAAACTGAAGGAAAATGCAGATAATTAATGTTGTTCAATAATATTAATATTGATACGGATTTAATTTATTTTGGGGATATTTTAAGAGCCATATTTGGATACTTTAAAATGTTTTTGTTCTTTTTATTTGTTTTTTGTTTGTTCTTTAAAATTTATTTGGTATAATTTTATTGTTATTTATCCTATAAAAATGTATAGAGCCGAAAAACAAAATATTTTTCAGTAAAATTTGTATACAATTAATTTATTTTGAGATGTTTTAAGAGCCATATTTGAATACTTAAACTGTTTTTTTCTGTATCTTTTTTTAACAAAAATTATTGATCTCATATAATTTTTCGTTATTCATCATGTAAAAAATAGAGCCAGTGAAAATACTGAAACATGATCTTTCTGTATGTATTTCAATAATATTAATATTCATATACAATTAATTGATTTATTTTGGAATATTTTAAGAGCCATATTTAAATACTTAAAATATTTAATTCGGTGTTTCTTTTTAAACAAACATAATTTATCCAGTATTTATTTAAAATTTTTTGTTATTCAACATCAAAAAATATATAAAGCTGAAAGAAAATTGATTAAAAATTAAAGAAAATTATTAGTATTTTTTTCAATAATAACAGAACTGCTAATATTGTGGGCTACTGTTTTTGTTTCATTTGTAAGTACTAGCTAAATTAATGCATGTAAATGATATGGGTTTATTTAATGAATTTTGGCAACACCAAAAACATTAAAAAAACCACTGCTAATTCATTCTCTGCCTTATTAACACTTAGTTTCTAAGTTGAAAATAATTGCTCGCAATTAAACAAACCCTTTTTCTGTAAACAGGTAGGACAGGTTCATGGTGGTTTAATGGGAGTCCTCCAGCGTGCCATGGAGCGATCCTGCCCTCATATCTGGTTTGAGAGAGCAGAGATGAGAGACCGCCACCTAGTGACACAAAGGTAAAACAACAATAATGATGTTCTATTATTTTGAATATAATGTAATTGAAAATATAATGATTTTATATTTTTGTAATAAAATATTTTTCATGATTTTTTGCATTTATTTCAATGAATCTTTCTACAGTATAAAGCTGCATATATGCATGCATATATTCCTCTGCATATTTTCTTAGACAAAGTACCTCCCTGTTGCATGCTGGGTCATGTCTGTCTGAGTCAGCTTCTATGTGCCTCACAGCACAGCAGAAACGAGTTTATGTAAAAACAACACACAGTGTTCTGACATGCACTGAGGACTTGAGAATTACATTGCACAGACACACAAATACTTGTCCATCCATAATATAAATCACGCTTCATACATAGTTACAATTTGAAATGTTGGCCGCAGTTTAATATCATTTCATGTGCAGACAATCTCTGCAATACTACATTTTGATTTATTGTCAGTCTGTTTCCTCATGACCGTACTGGTCACACTTTATTTTGGGGACCAGTTCCCACTATTAACTAACTATTGCTACTTTTGCCTTAATGAACTCCTAATTTGCAGCTTATTAATAGTTAGTAAGGTAGTTGTTAAATTTAGTTAAGGGATCTAAAATATGGCCATGCAGAATAAGGCAATAATATGTGCTTTATTAGTACTAATAAACAGCTAGTATGCTAATAATATGCATGCTAATAAGCAACTAGTTAATATTTAACATTTTAACATTTCGGTAGTGCCCCAGGCAGCCCTTTTACCATCATGTCAGTACAGCTTCTGTCTTACTTGAATGAGAATTTCCAAAACTATTTGCCAATTCAGTCTTAGTCAGTTAGTCAAGGCAGGTTTAACTTTGTGCTCTTTGTAACACAAGAAAAATGTTAAAATATTTTTTTGGCCTGATTATCATCTGTTTGCCATTCATCGCCACTATATTTTATTCTAAAATAAAAAAGAAAATTAATTAAAATATCAAGTTTTCATTATGTTTTTTTTTTCTGTTTTTTTTGACAAAATCCAGAATTTATCTCTCACTTTCTATTAATTTCAGTTCTATTCTATATTTGGGTTTTTGCCAGAATATCATCCATTTGCCATTCATCACCATTACGTTTTAATCGAGAATAATAAAGAAATTTCATTAAAATATCAAAGTTTGTAATGTACGTTTTTTTCCCCAGAAGTAATCCAGAATTTATCCCTTGCTTTCTATTCATTTCAGTACTCTTCTGTCTAAAATCAAATCTAAAGATTAATATAAAAATATTCTATTTTTTAGGGGGGAAAAAATTTAAAAATTCATTTTAAAATACTTATTTTTTGTCTAAATATAATCCATTTGTCCTTCATCACCACTACATTTTAATCTAGAATAATAAAATAATAATAAAAATAATAAAATATCAAGTTTTCATTATGTAGTTGTTTGTCTGAGTAAATCCAGAATTTATCCCTCAATTCCTATTCATTTCTGTCTATTCTGCCTGTAAATTTAATCTATATAATATATATATATATATATATATATATAATATATATAATTTCATGTTGTGATTCATTTACTTTGTCAATTTTTCTATATATTCCTCACACTGCCTTCCATAACATGCTGGTCTATTCATCTTTCTTGTTTTTTCTCCCTTCCCAGGTTGAGAGATCACGTAAATGACAAAACAAAGCTGCCAATACTCATCTTCCCTGAGGGTAAGTGCATAATAACAACGAGAAACACACTGAGATTCAGTTTCAGTCGTATTTCAGGTCCTGCTCTGCAGCATTGTTTCTAAAGCTCGACGCTTGAAGTTTAATACTTGCACCTGGTTGCCCCTGCAGGAACGTGCATTAATAATACATCAGTAATGATGTTTAAAAAGGGAAGTTTTGAAATTGGAGGAACTATATACCCCGTGGCTATAAAGGTAAAATATCAGTACTTGTCTTTTATGCATATTACCTGCTGTAAGGAGATAGGGTCATTTTTACTGTTTTTCTTGAAGTTGCAATGTGAATGATAATAATGATTCTCTGTTGCGCTGCATTTATTTTATCAAAAATACAGTAGTAATATTTTGAAATATTATTACAATTTAAAATATTTTTATTTAATTTTAATATATTTTATAATGTAATTTATTCCATGATCCTTCACTCATCATTCTAAAATGCTGATTTTCTGTTTAAATTGGTGCTCAGTTATTAATAATAATGATTGTCAATTATCAGTGTTGATGCTGAATATTTTCTGGAAACCACATGATGATTTTTTTGATGAATAGAAAGTTAATTGAACGGCACTTATTTGACTTTGTTTTGTTTTTTTGTAACAATATAAGTGTCTTTACTGTCACTTTTAATCAATTTATTGCATCCTTGCTGAATAAAAGTATAAATTACTTAAACAAGTTACCCAAAACTTTTGAATGGTAGTGTATTGTATATTTTCTATAAAAATATTAATCAGTAAAAACTGTTTATGAGCAGCAGGAAATGTTTCTTGAGCAGCAAATCAGCATATCAGAATGATTTCTGAAGGATCATGTGACACTGAAGACTGGAGTAATGATGCTGAAAATTCAGCTTTGATCACAGGAATAAATTACATTTTAAAATATTTTCGAATAGAAAACGGTTCTTTGAAATTGTAATAATATTTCACAATATTACTATATTTTTTGATCAAGTAAATGCAGCTTTGGTGAGCAGAAGATACCTATTTTCTGTCAGAAATGTAAAAAAATCTTGATTACTCCAAACTTTATATTTTATTTGTAATATAGCTTATCCTTTAAATTATTTTCCATATAAAATTATTCTAAAAATATTTCCTGTAGCATATATTTAATTTGATAAATAATAAAAATAATTATTGAAAATATTATATAATTATCATTAAATTACTGTTTCACATACAATTTGAAATAAAGCAGTAATATACAGAGTACTATGTTTTGGTCAACATGTTGCAATGATCTTCATAGTGTGCATGTGTGCGTGCGTGCATGTGTGTGTGCGTGTGTAATGACCTACTATGACCCTCATGCAGTGTGTGTGTGTGTGTGTGTGTGTGTGTATGTGTGTAATGACCTACTATGACCCTCATGCAGTGTCTGTGTGTGTGTTATATATAGTATGACCCACAGTTTGGAGATGCTTTCTGGAACAGTAGCAAATATAGCATGGTGAGTTATCTGCTGCGGATGATGACGAGCTGGGCCATAGTCTGCAACGTCTGGTATCTGCCTCCAATGGCGCAGAAGGTGAGAGCTCAAGCTGTAAAGTATAAAATAGCTGTAACTTTTTGTAGCACGATGTTGGTGTGATTGATTACGCCCTCACTGACTCATTTCCTGTGTGCACAGGAAGGAGAGGATGCCGTGCAGTTTGCCAACAGGGTGAAATCAACCATTGCACAACAAGGAGGTTTAGTGGACTTGGCCTGGTGTGTAAAAGAGTTTGTCTTTAGCTGTCCTGCTGCTGATTGAATTTAAGTTAAAGGTTTATTACTGTGTGTCTCACAGGGATGGGGGTCTGAAGAGGGCAAAGGTGAAGGATTCGCTTAAGGAGCAACAGCAGAAGAAGTACAGCCACATGGTGGTGGGGGATGACAGCAGTGACTGAACACAAACACCAATGATCAGAGATCTTCTCTTTCACCAATCACTGGAAATACGTCAACTTGTTGACAAAAGTACAGGAGAGTCTATTTATACTACTGCTGCTAAAATACATTTGAACCATATTTATAAATGGGGGATAAATAAAAAGAAATATGCATTGCAAATGCTATAGATCCCAGTTTCATATGAGCTGTCCTGCTTTTCTGTGAAGAGCTGTATTTGCCAGAATATCAATTGGGTAAAAAAGCTTTTGCATTTATGTGATTCAGTAGTTTTTGAATTTAAAATGTATAAAAAGGACAAAATTATAAACGCGTGATTGGGGGTAATATTGAGTTCTGGACATGCTAATTTATTTTTCAGAGCAAATAAACTTTTGTGCTTTTTTAACATTTGTTTCTTGTCAGATATGTCTAGTGAATAATTGCTGACAAAATGTACTTCTTTTTTAAACTCAGGGTTCCAACAGCCATGAAAACCTGGAAATATCAGGGTTAAATTATGATACTCAGGAAAAAGTGAAATCTTAAGAAGCAATTTCTATAGTCATTAGATCTTTTTCTAGTTCCTTTTTTGTTTTTTAACTTCTGAAATGAGACGGCATTGGTTAATGCAATAGAAAATGTCCCAGTAGGGCATGCAGATTTCAATTTTATCATCAATTATCACAAAACATCTTATTAAATAGAGGAAAATATATATATAAAAAAAAGAAAAACATACTTTAAATAAACAATGTTAAAGAATACATTAATGCTATTTATGCTCAGATCTAAATTATTTAATTAGCTAAAAGTTGTTCTTTGTGATAGAAATCTCTGCAAAATGTTTTTAATACCTAAATAATCACAAATTACTGGAGAATTAATGGAAATGCCTTTCTCAAAAGGTAAAAAAAACCCCTGTAAAATGTCAGTGACCGTATACTTTAACGACTGCCCATATGTTTTTTCACTTGTGATCAGGTCTGTCACATCTATGTATACTTGAGCGTACAGTAAAACCGATTACAAGCAAGTAATGACTAACCAAACACAACTTATTATAAGTTCAATATCTGAAATCTTTTATTTGATCTTGGCAGGCTAAACATTGTTCAGAAAGTGAAGCTGCTGTGTGTTTACTTCACATTTTATTATCTTCACATCTGTTTTAGAAGTGTTGCTGTCTAGCTGTGTTTTACAACACACTAAACTGAACCATTTGCTCAGACTTGTCACACTTTCTCTGTGTGAACAGTCAAAAAAAGCAAAAGGCACTATGGGTAAAATTGTTTTTCTGCCTGTGCACTGGTGTGAAACAAACACCATATTTCAGTATACAGACTGTGGTCTACACTGAATCTGCTAGTGCTGTTTTAAGTTTATAGCAAACCCCTGTTACACAGAGATTTAGCAAAATTCTCATTTAGTATTGCCTTGAATTGGCGACTCATAATTTCTTCCATGCCTAATGTTTATTTTCAAACCTGAACTTATGACACAGTGTGATTATCAGTTGTCACTTAACGTCTTAATAAATAAATAGGGGAAAAAACATATTGCAACTAAACAATGTTAAGGAATAAAATTAATACTGTTAAAAATCAATATGGCATTTAAATTTGCATTTTCCAATGAGTTCAATCCACTGAAATCATTATGACTGGCAAGTGTTTATCAGTGAGGTAAGTCTTAATGATTATCTGTATGATAAGCAATGTTATAACATAACGCACGTGGAGGATTTTTTGGATTCTTTGCCTTCGTTATCTTCAGCATCTGCCCCGGTCCTGGGTTTAGTACCTTTTTTTGGACCAGGAACTGCACACACAGAAAAATACATAAACATTACACACATCTGATCAGTTAAAGTTGGAATTGTAGTTTATTTGACTCTCAATGTTTTGGACGTCTTACCTTGCCTGGAACCACCAACACGTCCCTTCCCAAGACCACTGACGTGCGCTTGGTCATTATTTGCATTCTGCATGAAGAAAACATGGTTTTTATAATCTCAAATGATTTGCAATACCTATTTTTAAAAAATGTTATCAGAATAGTTCATCCAAAAATGAAAATGTCTTCATTTATTCTCCCAAAATAAAAAAAAACTTTAATAAAAATGCCCAAGAACTCCACTTGACAGTCTCAGTTTCTTTTCTACTTTCATTCAATTCAAATAATAACAATTTCATTTATTTCTTTAATGTATGTAAAATACCATCAGAGACTTTTCAAGCATCAATCTTTTCTCTTCTGGAAGGGTTCTGTAATACCTGTGAATGGATACTCAAATTATATATCGTTTATAACACAGCAACCTAACTTTCATTTACAGATACCAACCAGTCTGCCATATTTCATTAGAATAAAAACTGGTTCTGTTTAATGTATTAGAAACATGTTATATGAGCTTAACTCACCTCTTCAGATAGGAGTCTTGATTCCCATCCGTCTCTGTAGCACGAGAGGAACCAGACATCTCTCTAGCTACATATTAACAGCACAATGCACTAAAACACTCACAATCTTTAAGTTCATTTACACCCAAAACAACCAAGAGAGCACAAGCAGGCCCTGAAGTAATATATGTATTGTTAAGATGACATAGATATCATTTCTGATCACCCAAACAACCTGCTGGTCCTATAGTGTCAGTGGAGGGTTTTGTTGTTGTTTCCGTAGCAACAGGGCCCCATATACCAGAACAGTTTGAATGTCCACATAGAGGTGTGTCATATAAAGAGGTGGAGGAGCAGATCATCTCGCCCTGCGCCAGACTTCTGGGTGTAACGTTGTTTTCAGTTTCAATGTGAAGTCAGACACCTGGTCACCTCCAGAGAGAGAGAGAGAGATCCCTTAAACTTATTACCAAAGCAGTATTTCTCCTTATCTTAACAAGTCAATAAGTAAAACTGAAATAACATAAATAAAAAATCTATGTAGACATATTTAAAAAACAATAACTATATAACAATAACAATAAATATGAGAAAAACACAACAAATCTGATAATACTGTAGGCCTAATTCAAATATCAAAAAACTGTAATAGTATTTTAATGATACTAAAATAAGCAGATAGACGTATTTAAAAATGTATTTAAAAACACTAGAAGTATTAAAAAAAACTAGCCTAATACAAATGACAAAACTGCTTTAATTCCAATTATTAAAAAAACTGCAACAGTATCTCAATGATACTAAAACAGACAGACAGACATTGAACAGATAGATAGATAGATAGATAGATAGATAGATAGATAGATAGATAGATAGATAGATAGATAGATAGATAGATAGATAGATAGATAGATAGATAGATAGACAAAGTATTCATTCACGGTCCCTGCAATTTAATAAATGTGAAGTTGTGTATCATGCTTTAATGACATTGAAGTCTATTTAAATGTGGAGTAAAAGAAACTGAAATATTTAACAGAATCAGCAGCGCGTAGCCCCCAACCGGAAGCCTTCTCGCACTGAGCGGAAGCGTAGCGGCTCCAGCTGTTATTGTTGACAGACGGAGCTTCGGGGGGAAAATGGCGGTGTCCCGTCGATCCTCACAGCACCAACAAAGCAGCCTGCAGCCGTCTCCGCGGAACGCCGTGATCGCATCCCCCCCACCGGAATCGCCGTCCGCGATTATTCCCGAATCGACGACTTTATTGAGCCCCTCGGCCTCTGGCGCAGCGGAATGCGGCGGAGCGACGATGGAGTCCGCAGCGGCCTCCTCCTCCTCCGCCTCTTCCCCAGACCGGCCCGCCCCAGCAACAGCAGCGGCCGCGCTCGGCAGCTCCAGCTGCAGCAGCATTAGCTCCAACGCGACCGCAGGCAGCCAGAGCCCCGGCTCAGGGTCGGCCAGTCCCGGGGACGGAGTTTGCGGGGCCGGCGGGGCGTTCAGAGAGCTGTTCGAGGCCTGTCGGAACGGAGATGTGTCGCGGGTGAAGAGGCTGGTGGACTCGGTGAATGTGAACGCCAAAGACATGGCCGGACGAAAATCAACCCCTCTGCATTTCGCTGCAGGTCTGTATTTATGTGTTTGCTAAATATAATCCGTGTTTGTAAGCATCTTGCTTTTGTTTTTGACCTTATAAAAGAACAAAACGTCTCCTTTGTGGATTTTGGTTCCACTAGATTTGGAGTTTATTTACACAGGCGTGAGATTTTTTCATTGGAGGTATAGGAATATATTCATATATACAGTTTGTTGTTTTCATACAGAAATGATGTATTTTAAGTTGACCGTTCACAGTGGTTATGTGTCATGGAGTATCATTACGTCATGTTTCATTTGGTTCAAATCAACATGAGTAAAATATCATCTTTCATGCGAAGCTGACACGTAATTGTACAGTACTAAATTTCCCTCATAGACTGTCTGTAAACACAATATCTATTCAAACGGTTTCAATTTTATAAATCATAAGTCTTAAATAAATAAAATCTTAAATGAACATTGTGGACAGGAAAACAAATTAAATGTTGGTATTATCTAATTAGGGTGTGCTTTTAACACCTATAATATAATATAAGTCTGCATTCTGTGAGTCATATGAGCCGACTAATCCGTTTCTATTTAGGTATATCGGAAGATTTGCTAACCAGGAGTTCAAAAAAATTAAAATAAGGACATTTATAAGCTTAAAAAGTTAAGCATTTTGTCTCCTGGCAATTAAATGGACTTTATTTTAAATAAACATGAGCCATGTTCAGTCCTGCAATGTGGAATCTCTTTATTAAGAGAGATTTTCAGCATTAGCAAGCATAAACATTCAGTTTTCATGATCTCATAATGATTGAGGGACTGTATGGATTATTTGCACTTAAAATAGCTGTTAAAGTTGATCAATAAAAGACTCAGAATGATGCTTTTTTCAGTATCGTTAACACATTTTGCTTTGTCTGACCAGAAAAGAAAATCAAACAGGTTTTAAATGTCATGCAAATTGTTCACTCATTTTTGGGTGAACTGTGCCTTTAAAAGAAATGTCAGATAGTTGTGGCATTTACACTTTCACAAATAGAGCATTTTAGATCAGATGTGGATAAGGTCTGATATGTCATTTTTTTTTAATTCAATCTATCATATTAGATGTATTGCATTTTAACAACTTGTCCTATGTAATGTTTGACAGGCTTTGGCAGAAAGGACGTGGTGGAGCATCTCCTGCAGACCGGAGCAAACGTCCATTCACGCGACGACGGCGGTCTGATCCCGCTCCACAACGCCTGCTCGTTCGGGCACGCGGAGGTGGTCAGCCTGCTGCTGTGTAGCGGCGCAGACCCCAACGCACGAGACAACTGGAACTACACACCTCTGCACGAGGCCGCCATCAAGGGCAAAATAGACGTGTGCATTGGTATGGATTCGTTTGAGAAATGTTATCATTTCATCCGTTTCCAATTATAGTCCAATCAGACCGATTCTGATCTAGGGGTGTGCGATAATATCATAATTGTTGTTTTAACGATGTGCAATTTGACATTATCGAGTATTTCACAAAAACCAAACAAAACACCCCTACAGAGTTCACGCATTCATCACATGATGAAGTCTAGACTAGAGCGCGTGCGCATTTAGAGTGTGTTCTTTCACTGCATGATTCAGTCTAATAAAATGCATTAAGAACGATCACAAAATTCAAGATATGAGGGCGGAAAATGCGTATGTATATATATATATATATATATATATATATCATTTCATATAGTTACAATCACACAAAGAGTGGCGTTTTTTGTTCAAAAATAAGCATGATTGTGATATTGATTTTATACAGCAGTTAATATTAAGAGACTTACGTTTTAGACACCATATTGCCTGTTTTTGCTCCGTTTCGCCAACAAAAAAAATAATTCCAAACAGCTACAGCACTGTTTTTTGCGTGAGTTCCTGAATGAATCAACCGTTAAATGATTCGGTTCAGTCGCAATGACTCACTTGTTAAGTGACTTGCTGCCACCTACTGGCGGTTTTAATTTCACATTCAAAGTATCTGTTCATTTTTAAATAATTTCAAATGTTTTATGTTTAAAATATCAAAACATTATGCATTTGTAACTGCAGGTTAAAGCACTCCATGTCCTAAACAGTGTGTAAATATATTTAAATGCCACTTCAGATGCAACTTCTGCAAAGATTAATTTTGTTGATTCTGGTTTCATTTGTTTGGTGACAGCCTAAATGTCTTATTATTCTAATTGACTGATTAAATGTAACAATTTGACTCAAAAGATGCATACTTTTAGAAAAAAATGGCTTTATTAAAGGTAAAATTGCCCATAAAAGGTAAAAATCAATTTAAACTTATATGAAAAGATTAATTTCTATCACTGATGTGAACTGACCACACAGAATATTAAGAATATCAAAAACTGCAGCTGTCCACGTTAGTAGGATATCCGCACATCGTTATCGAAAAAATCCCCAAAAATATTGAGATATCATTATATTTCAGTATCGCACATCCCTATTCTGATCATTAAAACAGCTATAATAATTCTATCGGTGACCAAATTCTGATTGTCACCGATATATCGTTCATCCCTAGCAGTGAGGCAGTGAATCAGGTCTAATGAGTCAGAGTCCACAGCTGTTGTCTAGAGAGCTGATGTGGCGTTGCAGTATTGCTGTGTTGAGATAGTAATGTTGTTGTCCTGCAGTATTTTTCTCCTGCACCCTGATGTCATAGAGCGCTGCTGAATACCCCTGTGCTGAGACAGCACTCTGTGTCTGAGTCTGAGTGAGAAAACTGACAATCTCTGATGCTTGCATTAGAAACATGATGAATGGGTTTGTCCAAGTTCGGTGTGTTACTTTGTTTCTTCAGCTCAACCATTTCTTCGGAGTTATTTGGTGAGTGTGGAGCGTGACTGTTATTAGGGATGTGCAGTATGTTGGTGATATATCATTATTGGTCAGTATTATTATTTTTGTACGGATTAATCTGATAATGAAAACAGATTTTATCCGAATTTTTTAACTATGTATTTGTATTATAATATAAACCAGGAGCCTGTAAAAACAAGTAAATAAGACCTTTATAAGCTTAAAAAGTTAAGATGATACATTTTAGCTCCTGCTATTAATTAAACAGATGTCTGTTCACATAAATATTACCCGTGTTCAGCCCAGCTGTGTGGTACCTCCCACAGAACAAGAGGTTTTCAGCATTAGTAATCATAAGCATGCAGTTTTCATGATCTCATATTAGAGAGACTGTATGGATTATTCACACTTAAAAAATGTGTCTGTCAGGACCGTTTAGATTAGCTTACTAATGACAGATAGTTATTAAAGCTGATGTAGAGTGATGTTTTTTTATGACTATCATTAACATTCTGCTAAACATCTTGTTTCATGAAGAAAATTTCAAACCAGTTTTGAGAAATGTCTTAAATTGTAATTGTTTTGTGTCAAACTATTTCTTTAGAGTTATTTGGCAAGTAACGGTTATGGGATGTGCAATACGTTGGAGAAAATATCAATATTAGTAATTTTTGTCATTTTTTCTGCCATTGGGCTGATTAGTTGGATAATATGCTGATGCTGGAAACTTTTTTTTTTTTTTTTAAACTAACGCTTTCTAAGATGATTATATGTATATAATAACATTAATTACCTACACTAGTAAACATGAATGAACAATGAACAAAACTTCTGCAGCATTTGTTAATCTTCTGTAAATTTCAGCATTTAAAATTAAACATTGAACGTTGTTAACATTGGGTAATGCACTAACTAGACAGTTTTCCATCTTTTCTGCTATGCATGTAAGTGTTTTGAAGGCTGAGTGTACTAAAACTGCAGAGCTAGTATGAACATTTTAGGTGGAAAAACAATGTTGATAATTATACTTATCAATCACAACTTCTAATTTTTGGTATCGGTCAGTTTCAGTATCGGTGACTGTATTGCTTGCTTCTGTTTCTTACAGTGTTGCTCCAGCACGGCGCTGATCCGAACATCAGAAACACTGATGGCAAATCAGCTCTGGACCTGGCAGACCCTTCTGCTAAGACCGTCCTCACCGGTGAGACACACACACACACACACACACACACACACACACACACACATACATACATACACATATCTGCTTTACAACACACACAATCTGATGAGCAGACATGTAAAGGTACACTGAGTATGTTTTTGAAGCATGCAGTATGCCAATACAACCACAGCATGCTGTGTGAGTGCTTTTTACCTCAATGCACTGCACTTCGGTCTGAAAAATGAACCTAAGGCCATTTACAGCCACATTTCTATGGTACATTAATTGACTGCAAAGCTACATGTTTAAATATTTGCACACAAAGTTGGATTAAAATGCCAACTCAATGCCACTAACCAAATTAAATGTAGTGAGGTTAATGTAACAGCCTTCTGTTTGAAATGTTGCATCCTATTTAAGTATATGTTGCATTCTAAATATACTATTTAAAAGAGGTACTGCATGGTAAGCAAAAAGTTAGTGTTCCAGTCTAAACACAGCTACTGTACACTATAAATATCCACACACACATTAAAGAATCTTGCAAATCAAGTCTGTCTGACACCTGCTGTCTTTTTTTATTTATCAGGTGAATATAAGAAGGATGAACTGTTGGAGGCAGCGAGGTGAGCTTTTGGCATACTATCATAATTAAATGTATCAATAAATCAATGTATTGCTGAAAAAAGTGGTTTTGAGGGGGCGTTGGATGTTTGTTTAAATCCCTCAGCTGCTTGTTTCTTATGCTGGAGTCCTTTGGGAGGATTGTGCAGAGCTATAGGTGCTATGCACAACCTGGCATAGTTGTATATTAATGTGTAGAAAACTCTGACATCGGAACAGAACGGAAATCCAAGACATTTTTGCCACTTGGTATAAAAATGTGTATTGGACAGGGGGAGTATTTTTTAAAGTAAATGTAAGAACAACTTTTATACTGTTAATAATATTTCAAGATGAACACTTACTGGACTGAAACAACTTAGGTTTACTTGATTCTTCAAATTTTGGAAAAATCATGTTAAAATGTGAGTACCTACTATGATCATCAGATTTTTGAGGAATGTTTATTTGTTCGTCTCTCAGTCTTCATTGTATTGCATTGTTTTGCCTCATAATACAAACTACAGAGCTTGGAACATAAAACTAAAACATCTTATTGATTTACATTGCAGAATTTCATCTTACTTTTTGGCCATATAAATATCTGCAAGTGCACCAAATTATTTACATTTGTTACCTTTGCGCCTCTGAATAAAATTCAGAAACGAGTAGCAGTATAGTCCAATATAATTGCCACCGCACCGTTCTTTAATAGCTGCTCACAAAACAGTCCCATGTATAGCTGCTAGCAATAAATAGAGTTTTATATTTAAACTTACATTAACTTTACATGGTGCATTGAACTCTTTTATTTTAAAAGATATTGCTGTTTCTTTAAATACATTTGAATCTTTTTTTGACTTGTCACTCATCCAGAAATGTTGATGAAAGTTGCCGTTCCTAACAGTGTTTTGCTCCCTCTGTTTGGAAAACCTTCTTAGGAGCGGAAATGAGGAAAAGTTGATGGCACTTTTGACTCCACTTAACGTCAACTGTCATGCCAGCGATGGACGCAAGGTAACACAGATCAGAATTACTGCATTTAATCTTCAAGATGCTCCATAATGTTGCCTTTAACATTTGACATATCTGTAAATGCCAAGTATGACTGTTTTAGAAAGTATGTCTGATGTTGTTTTAAAACTCAAGCGCTACTCAAACACAGGATGTGATTTCATGTATTTCATTGGTTGAATAAATAGATGTAGGTCAAGACAATCCCAATTCCCCTTGTTTGAATTTTTTCTTTCTGTAATACTGTGTTTAGAGTAAACAGCGCTGACCTAGTTTTACCCATGATGAGTTTAAGTTTGCACTTATGGCTTTTTATAATGTTTGTTTGGATGTTACACTGCCCCTTTGTTCAGTCTGGCCTGCTTTAGGATGTCAGTCATTTTTATAAGGGATTTCAGATGATCTTTGATTCCTATTGGATGCTCGTCTGACCTTCATGAAGTTTTAGGCCAAAGCTTTTTTTGATCCATTTCTTCCTCTAGTCACAACATAATAACAGGACCTTGATTTCCCCTCAAATCCTCTGTCATCCCTGATCATTTCAGGTCACTCCCTCCCTCTAGACCTCTGTGTCTTTATATCAGAAGGGCTTTTTAGGTAATGAGTTCATTGTGGGATTGTCTCCTGTTTGTCTTTTTGGATTTTGAGTTATGCACTGTAACTCATGCTGTAGTATAGTGATGTAGGCTATTATTATTATTTTTTTTTAAGAGGCTGAGTATTGGCAGTCATGTCATACCGAGGACATTGAAAACCTAGAAATATCCCTGATCCGCTGATGTTTTGTTTTGCAGCCAGATTTTATTTTCGTGGCAGTGTTTATGTAACAAACATTGTATATATGCTGCGTGCTATTGTGTTTGAGCACAGTACATGAGCATAGAAAATGTTTATAGGCCTAAGGGATGCACCGATATGTTGTCATTTGTTTTGTATAGAATATTGTATAAAATGATGTTGAAAATGTGTGTATATGTACCGTTCAGAAGTTTGGGATTTGAAAGAAATTAATAGTTTTATTCAACGAAGATGCATTAAATTGATCCAAAGTGACAGTAAAGATATTTATAATGCTACAAATTCTGTTCTTTGCAACTTTCTATTCATCAAGGTGAAAGATAACACAATGTATCCACAAAAATATTAAGCAGCACAACTTTGTCAATGCTGATAATAATAAAAAAAGGTTTCTTGAGCAGCAAATACTAGAATGATTCATGTAGGTTTATGTGACATTGAAGGCTGAAAGATGTGTTAACTTCAGCATGCATCAGAGTAATAAATGACATTTTATAATCTGTTAAACTGCAAAATATATATATATATATATATATATATATATATATATATATTGTATTTTTGATCAAATACATGCAGCCTTGGTGAGTGTAAAAGACATTAAAAAAATCTCACAGACTTTTGAACGGTAGTATTTATTAGTGTTATATTGGCCATTTTAAATGTCAAATCGGCTGTAGAATTTATCATCCTGTGTGAACTGATTCCTAAAAATAATATACAGCCTTTCACAGAAATAAAGAAGCTAAATATTTGTTAGTCATTTAAGATAGGATGCTGTAGCTGTTGAATTATTAGGTTTTAAGCACCACAGTCGGCTTTGATGGATATGTTAGTTAATAGCTAATTTTTTGTTTTGTTTTGTTTTTTGTTCTGGCGACATTCAGTCAACATCTCAAAAAATGCTGGTAAGTTTATTTTGTGAAACCGAAATTAGTTTTATTTGGTCTTCTGTGATTTTATCATTTATTTTTCCTTTCGATTTGTTTTCAATTTTTGTCCCTAAAAAAATCCATCCATATGCTGGTTCACACTTAAAAACGCACAGAAACCTGCCTTATTTTCTGCTGGTCACAATCCATCAATCAACCAATAGCTCGGCTAACGTTTCGTTGACTCCTGCAGGTTCTGAAAACAAGGCTATCATTTACCTCTTTCTTTAAAGTCTTCATTTAACTTTTTTTTTTTTTTTTTTACAATACTTCTCTAAATTGTCTGCCTCTGCAAGAACTCCACACCATGTTGCCACCCCTAAACCCCACCTCCGCATCCATGCATCGCCTCACGTTCTTCAGTCCGTTTGTTTGATTTGTTGTGATCAGCACGCATGCTCTCCACGAACGTGGTGTTTAACTCCTGATTTCTCTTTGACATCCTGTCCTGTTTAGTTCCATTGTGTGTATGCTAGAAACATTGCACTGTTGCCCGCTGCTTGTGCTGTACTACTTCAGACCTCATAATAGTGACATGAACATGAATGTTGCCTTTCCATCCTGCACTGAATAATATAATTCTCTCAGATCTTTTGAGGCAGATCTTCATTACTAAACGGCTGCGTTGAGATTGGTTGTCATGCTGATTGTTTTGCTGTGGTTGTGTTCAGGCTGTCATATTGGCATGTCACCATTATTTCTTCATTTTTCACTGCATGAACTGGGAACGAATCTGTAACTTTTTTTGTGTTTAGGCTATTTTAAATTACTGGTGGTTTGAGTCACTTATCATCTCTTCTTAAGTGATCGAGCTCAAGCCAGATTCATCAGTTGTTCAAAGAGATCGCAGATATAAAGGCCTACTTGCACCAAGAGGCAATAGTTGACAACAGTGACCATTTTTAGTGTTTAGAGAAAGTATTACCATTTTCTCCAAATGAATTTCAATTAATGTTTCAATAAAGAATTTGAAGCCGTAAACCAAACCAACCACTCTAACAGGAGCATTTCAAACTTGCTGGTCTGTGCGCTTGAAGCAATGCAAATGATGTAATTTAATTAAAGATGATGGTTCGGTATAAACCTATTGGCTTAGAATGATCGATTGTACGTGTAAAACCAATACATTTAAAAAAAACGGGCTCTTATGTCATTTGCAGTGCTTTATGGGAGTTTGTGGTTGGCGCTGAGCTCTTTTGCATCTATTTCTGTTTCCTTTCTACCATTGATTTTCTCTGATTGGTGGGTCTGTCTTAAGGATTATGGGTAGAGACACTGATTTTTCACCTTTTTAAGGCATGTGAAACAATTGTTGAGAAGCTATAAAAGAACTTAAAACCGAGTGGCATTAAAATCTTAAAAAATGAGGAAAGAAATCAACTAACCAAACAAGTATGACATACTGAATATCATTTCCAAATAAGTAGTCTGAAAGTCTTATTTAAATGTATAATAAAATCAATACAACTAAAACAACCTATATATATTAACTGTACATGTGAAAAAAGCCAAATACACCTTTCTTCTGTAATTTGTTCCATTTTTGCTTTGTTTTTGGTGTGAGTAGGCCTTTACATGTTCTTTACAGTGTTTTTTTAAGTCTGTATATTTATAATTAGCGTGGATGCTAGAACGGGTATCGCTTCTTCATTTGTATCACAAAAACCTCAAGAACGTAGTTTCAAAGCCAAAATACATTACACAGAACAGCTCACTGCATAAAGTCATTGTAGTGATTAAACTAATGATGGGATGGGTTACAAGCAGGTTTACATAATTATTTGAGGTTGGGTTTTTGCATCAAGCACTTGTATTATTGATGATCACTTATTCAGCTTGTTTGTATTCAGATAGGTTATTAATATTTCTCTGGTTCTTTTGCAGTCCACTCCTCTTCACCTGGCCGCTGGGTATAATCGAGTGCGTATAGTGCAGCTGCTGCTGCAGTACGGTGCTGACGTCCATGCCAAAGACAAAGGGTGAGAAACATCTACGACTTCATGATCATCTCTCTCTTTAACATGTGCTGTCCAGTATGTAGGTCAACATGGAATGCAACCTATTGTTTTACTTCCATAATGAATTTAAGTTTAAAAAAAAAAAAAAAAAACCCATTAGGATATTATAATAAATAACTTTTTTTTTTTTTGCAAAGCATACATATGTTATATAATAATAATAATAAATATATATATATATATATATATATATATATATATATATATATATACACACTACTGTTAAAATTTGAGGTCAAGATAATTTTTCATAAACTGATCAAAAATGATAGTGACAATAGATTTCTATTTCAAGTAATTGCGGTTCTTTTTAAACTTACTGTTCATAAAAGAATCCTGAAAAATCATGGTTTCTATTAATATATGAAGCAGCACTTTAACTGTTTTTAACATTGATAATACTAGGAAATGTTTCTTGAGCAGCAAATCAGAACATTAGAATGATATGGATGTATAGGAATGTATATATGGGTAGTTGACGTGTCAATGTGTGGCAATGCTATGGTGTGACAGAAAAATGTAAAAAAAAAACTAACATTGAAACCTCTCTCATGCTAGAATGAAGATACATTTTTCCCATGTTATTTGTATGTTAAGTTTTTTTTTTTTTTTTTTTTTTTTTTTTTAATTTTTTTTTTTTTGCCATGTCACACCATAGGACAAAGTCCAATTTTTATTTGTCAGCTACCCAGATATATAGACCAGAAATGTATATGTATTAGGAAAGATAGCTGTTTTTGATTTCATGTTGGGTTTAAATGCTTCAATCATGATCTTTTGAATAATTCAGAGATGTTGTTTTGCGCTCTCTCTTTCTCTCTCTATCAGTGGTCTAGTTCCTCTGCATAATGCCTGCTCTTATGGTCACTATGAGGTCACAGAGCTCCTGCTGAAGGTAAAGAAAACAATCCAGCCAATACTTACTGATCACAATGTATTAGCTCCCCCAGCACTGATATAAGCACAGGTGCTTTATTGTTTTGATTATTAGTTACAATAATACACATGATTGATGCTTTCTTGTCTCTCTCACAGCACGGGGCATGCGTTAACGCCATGGACCTGTGGCAGTTCACGCCGCTGCACGAGGCGGCCAGTAAGAATAGAGTGGAGGTGTGTTCACTGCTGCTGAGTCACGGCGCTGATCCCACACTGCTCAACTGCCACGGCAAGAGCGCGGTGGATGTGGCGCCCACACCTGAACTGAAAGAGAGACTCACCTGTAAGTGACATTCATGCTGCTTTCTTTTCAGTATCACCACCCTGCATTGCATTTGATGGATATCCAATACCCACTTCATACTAATTTTGGGTTATTGATTCCAAAAATACAGCCTGTTTTTCTCTAGGAAGTCACACTTTCTCAATCTGATGATACTATGGAATTATGCATTTCATAGCATTCTTGCTTTTAGCAACCATTTGTAAGGTGAAGAAGACTCGTGCTATCTTTTAATAAGCAGAAAAACTGCAACAAAGAAATTATTCCTTTTGAATGATTCCTATGAACTATTTGTTCAATTCTCCGCTGATATTCACGTTAGAATTATGGACAGCGACAAAAGAAAATGCAAATATGACCCAGATCTGTGGGTATTTTACTACATGCAAACAGCAACAGAAAAGCTTATATTTTTTGTCATGCCTTTTCAGACTAAGTAAAATGATAAATTTGGAATACTTTTGTCATTTAAAACCTTACTTTTGTACATTTGACTGCTTTTGTAAGTGTGTTAAATTTTGGCAAGTACATTAAAGCTCATATGTAATAAAATAAAAAAAAATGTCCTTTATTATTTTGTAAAAGAAAAAAAAAATGATGGAAAATTATTGAACTCTGCTTCATCACATTGGGTAATATTTGGATTTTTTTTTTTTCCCCCAAGATGCAGGGCTGTAAGTTAGTAATCGTTTGACTTTTTTCTGATTTCCTTCATCCAGATGAGTTCAAAGGACACACTCTTTTGCAAGCGGCCCGCGAGGCAGACATGGCAAAGGTCAAGAAAACTGCTCAAGAGATCATCAGCTTCAAACACCCTCACTCGCACGACTCTGCTCTGGTAAACACATTACATGGTCTCCTCTGAACCCTGAGGGTTTTAATGATGTGTTTATTAAAGTGTCTTCATGATGTTTGCAGCACTGCGCCGTAGCCTCTCCTCATCCCAAACGCAAACAGGTCACAGAGCTGCTGCTGCGGAAAGGTGCCAACATTCACGAGAAGAACAAGGAGTGAGTGTTCAAATTTAGATATGAAAATAAATGTTGTACAATTTATTTGAAACCATTTTCACTCTGAAATTGCTAGTAAACTTCACAGATAAATGGCAAGTAAGACATTCTAACATTATCACACATTCTTTCTCCTTCTAGTTTTATGACTCCGTTCCACGTTGCATCTGAACGAGGTCATAATGATGTGCTCGAAGTCCTTCAGAAACACGGAGCAAAGGTACGAGCATCCTCACACTGCATGGAACTAATTCATTATGAGCTCTGTTTTTGGAGATAATGAGCCAATTTGCTATGTGTCATTTACTTAGGCAGCTACCTTCATCTTTGTCTATATTTAAAGCCTGTTATAATTATCTCTTGTACCCTACATCGAATATTATGCCAGACTCCAGGGTTTCTATTTTTAAAATATCAATTTGTAAATGATAAAACAATGATCAATTCAAATTGTTATATATTAGTGGTTTTTAAACCCTGGCTTGTGACCCACCCAAGGCTTAAAGACGGGTCACCAGGATGATTTAAGGAAGATGTATATATGTATTTAACAAAGTTGAAGACTCTGGGAAGGGGGGGGTGGGAACCGGCAAACGTAAAGCAAATAAACCTGAACAACAAAACGAAAGTACGCGGCAGCCACCTCACAACAGACTCTAGTGTGTATCTGTCTCTCCGTGTTTGCGCTCTGGATCAAAGGTAGTGTCGGATGTTGTAGCCAATCACAGCCAGTCTGTTGATTTCTCGAACGCAGCAGCCAATCAGAGGTGCTTCAGAATTCACTCACCGCTCAAAACGCCAGAGTGTTTTTTAGTCCTGAATTCTGCGAGCTTATCCTCTGATTATAACAAAGTAATAAGATATTTATTGTGCAGTGTAAAATTTTCTGAGAATGCGATAAACTGAAACAAGTGACAGCTCAGTGATTTTTAAGGGAGCGCTATTTGCATGTGCGCTTGTGCTTAATCCATTCAGAATTTGAATAAAAGTTAAAGAAAGAAAGCAAAGAAAATTTTGATTTAATCAAAATACAGTAAAAACTGAAATATTATTACAAATTAAAATTGTTAATTAACTAAAATAAACTGTATTTGAATATATTTTCAAATATAATTTATTCCTGATGCAAAGCTGAATTTTCAGCATCATTACTCCAGTCTTCAGTGTCACACGATCCTCCAGAAATCATTCTAATATGCAGATTTGCTGCTCAAGGAACATTTCTTATTATTATCGATGTTGAAAACGGTTGTGCTGCTTCGTATTTTTAAACTTCTTACTAAACCCAATGTTCTCTTTATAATAAACCTTTGTGCGTGTGTTTAGGTGAACGCTGTGGACACACTGGGACAGACAGCCCTGCACAGGGCGGCCCTTGCCGGTCACATCCAGACTTGCAGACAATTGCTGAGTTACGGAGCCGACCCGTCAATCGTTTCACTGCAGGGCTTCACCGCGTCACAGATGGGCAATGAAGCCGTACAGCAAATACTCAATGGTACTATTACAGTGTCATATCCATTACACTTAAGTCTTATTACAGTATGGCTAATGAATCAACTGTCCATTTATCCAAACAGCACCATTTGATTTTTCTGCATTTATTTCTTCAGAGAACATTCCTCCTCGTAATTCAGATGTGGATTACCGCTTTCTCGAAGCTGCTAAAGCCGGAGACCTTGATACAGTAAAGGTAAAAAAAAACAGTTTCAGAGTTTACCACGTTTAGCATGGACAAAATCTATTTCGCTTTTGCAATGTGACATAAAATAGGACTAAATCTGTTCTAAAGATTACAAATCAAGAAATATTTATTAATTTGATGCCTATTTGTCTCTGTATCTCCCAAAGCAACTGTGCTCCCCTCAAAACGTGAACTGTCGCGACCTGGAGGGCCGTCACTCCACCCCGCTGCATTTTGCTGCAGGCTACAACCGTGTGGCTGTGGTGGAATACCTGTTGCATCATGGGGCCGACGTTCACGCTAAAGATAAAGGGTACGATCATCGTCATCTGAATTAACGTGGCTATCATTGCGCTGTCTGAATTGTCTGATTTTCACTTGTTCTCTTTCTTTGTCAGTGGTCTGGTTCCTTTGCACAACGCGTGTTCATACGGTCACTACGAGGTGGCAGAGTTGCTGGTGAGACATGGAGCGTCTGTGAACGTGGCGGACCTTTGGAAGTTCACACCGCTACATGAGGCTGCAGCCAAGGGCAAATATGAGATCTGCAAACTACTGCTCAAGGTTTGATACATCAGATGGAGAAATCACGCACATGTTGGCATATTTATACATATTACGATTGTGTGGGAATTAAAATTTCAATGATGTTTAGTTATCATTATGTACTGATAATTTATTATTGCACCAAAATTTTGATTCTTGTCTAAAATTTTAGATATGTTGGGCTGAAATCCCAAAGTGAAACTGAGATTGAGATTTACATTTAGTGTTTAATATATAGATTTTTTTTTTTTAAATTCTTGTCTAAAATTCTAGATACATATGGCCAAAATCCAGTGAAAAATTTTGGAATATATAAATTCTATAACTGTCATATTTAAATATCTATAAATATTATGCAATTTAAATTTAATATTATTATTGATGTAAAAAAAACAAACAAACAGTGACCTAAAAAATAAAATAAATAATGAGATCCAGATTTTTCAGCTGCCAGTAAGTTAAATTAAATCCAGTTAAACCAGAGTCATTTTGCGTGCTCTTTACATGCTATTTTTTCTCTCTCTTTAGTGTAAGGTGAAATTGTGCCTTTCGCATCAACTTGATTTCAAAACGATGTATTTCTAAATGACATTTTTGCAGCCTTAAATGTACTTGTTAAGAGTGTAACAGCCCTTTTGCAGTAACACCTCTACTCTCCCTTTAGCATGGCGCAGACCCGTCTAAGAAGAACCGTGATGGCAACACGGCTCTGGACATGGTAAAAGACGGAGACACAGACATCCAGGACCTTCTGCGTGGAGACGCCGCCCTGCTGGATGCCGCTAAGAAGGGCTGTTTGGCCCGAGTGCAGAAGCTCTGCAGCCCTGAGAATATCAACTGCAGAGACACACAGGGCAGGAACTCCACACCGCTGCACCTTGCAGGTAACGTACCATAAGCCACATTCATCATTCGACATGTATTTATCTAATCTCTCTGGTGGTTTAATGATGAATTCATTCATTTTTGATCAGCTGGTTACAATAACCTGGAGGTGGCCGAGTATCTCCTGGAGCACGGAGCGGATGTGAACGCTCAGGATAAAGGAGGACTGATCCCTCTGCATAACGCTGCTTCATATGGGGTGAGAGAATAGGGGATGCGGGAAGGTCAGAGGTCTTAGTATGGATAAATTACTTTATCTATGAAGGATGGGTTTTGTAGAACAGAAAATTACAGAAAGGATTCCTGAGTTTTATACACTACTGTTCAAATGTTTGGGGTCGGTAAGATTTTTAAATGCATTTAAAAGGTCTCTTATGCTCACCAAACCTGCATTTATTTGATCAAACATCCATTAACATTATGAAATATTATTATAATTTAAAATAACTGTTTACTATTTGAATATATTTTGAAATGTAATTTATTCTTGTGATATAACGCTGAATTTTTAGCATCGCTATTCCAGTCTTTAGTGTCACATGATCCTTCAGACATCATTCTAATATGCTGATTTGTTGCTCAAAAAACATTTCTGTTTATTATCGTTGTTGAAAACATTTGTGCTGCTTAATATTTTTGTGGGTTCTTTGATGAATGGAAAGTTCCGAAGAATTTATTTTTAAAACAAAATTGTGGTAGCGATAGTGCATGTTACCTACATAAACATTTAATTATATATTAAAATTTTATTTAATGACTATATATGGAATTGCTTACAATTGCTCAGTGAATGATTTTACGCAATATTTTGTCATTTTCATTATGTATTAAACTATATTGTTATTAGCAAATGCACATATTCTCAAAATGGCTAAATATTGGGTGATCAACTGAGTGCTTGGACTGTCTAGCAGTAGCGCATATGAACTTGTACCCAGTAATGAACAGCAATATTGTAGAATAATGTGTAATAATGTGCCTTCTCTGTTCTGTCCAGCATGTGGATATCGCCGCCCTCCTGATCAAGTATAACACGTGTGTGAACGCGACAGATAAGTGGGCCTTCACACCGCTGCATGAAGCTGCGCAGAAGGGCCGCACACAGCTGTGTGCACTGCTGCTGGCGCACGGCGCTGACCCCACCATGAAGAACCAGGAGGGACAGACGGCTCTGGACCTGGCCACGGTAAACACCACTACAGCTGATAATACTGTCGTTAAGAAAAGATAAAAAAGTTGACTTCAGTTGAACCCTGTAAAGCCTGACATATTATAGTCAAAAAACTGGAAAACTTTTTATTGAACCTTTTTATAAAAATAAAAAAAATCCAATTTTTTTTTTTTTTTTTTTTGAAAATCAAGTTTGATTTTATGGAGACTGTAGTATGAAGTTCATTGTCCTTCATGTGCTATCTGTGTCTATCAGGCTGATGATATCCGTGCTCTGCTGATGGACGCCATGCCCCCTGATGCCCTGCCCAGCTGTTTCAAACCGCAGGCCACTGTGCTCAGTGCCACTCTCATATCACCCGCCTCCACACCCTCCTGCCTCTCCGCTGCCTCCAGCATCGATAACCTGGCCGGGCCCCTCATTGAGGGGGCCAGTGGAGGGGCAACAGGACCCGCTGATGGGGCCTCCGGAACTGAGCGCAAGGAAGGAGATGGTGAGAAACAAAAGAACCGTCACAGAGTTGTTGGTTTAGGAATCAGGCTACATTGATCACTCTGTGTATCTTAATTTGTTAAAACTGTTTTGTTTTTTTTGGGGTTTTTTGGCCGTGTAGCTGTCTTGGATATGAACATCTCACAATTCCTGAAGAGTCTGGGGCTTGAACATTTGAGGGACATCTTCGAGAGAGAACAGGTGAGAAAATTGGAGACATATTTGACAGAGACATCTTCTGGAAGGATGTTTCAAGAATTCCTCATGTTTTTAATGCCGTGTCCATTAGATTACTCTGGACGTGTTGGCCGATATGGGTCACGAGGAACTCAAGGAGATCGGCATCAATGCTTACGGACACCGTCATAAACTCATCAAAGGCATCGAGAGGCTGCTAGGAGGACAGCAGGGTGAGTGTCTTTCTCATAAAACTGCTCCTAAATGCTGCTCCTGCTAGAATCTGTATATTTTCAATCCATTTATATTCTGTTATCTGTACGCACAGGTGCCAACCCATACCTGACGTTCCACTGCACCAATCAGGGCACAGTTTTGATCGACCTGGCTGTGGATGATAAAGAGTTTCAATCTGTTGAGGAAGAGGTACAAATATAAACACTTGTAGCTCTTGGCTGTATCATGCACCCGTCTGCTTTGGCTGTGTGATGAGTGTTTCCTGTTTGTTTGTTTGTTTTTTTGGTCACAGATGCAGAGCACAATTCGGGAGCACAGGGACGGAGGAAACGCAGGTGGCGTTTTCAGTCGATACAATGTCATCAAGGTAAAACACACCAAATGCATTCAACATTAGTGATATTTAACTCTTCTAAAATAGGTGTTGATAGATGTGACTAACTGATCTAGCCTCATGTTTGATATGGTAAATATCGGTTCTGCTCTTGAGCAAAATCTCACGGAAATTGTCCTGTAGATCCAGAAGGTGGTGAATAAGAAACTGAGAGAGCGATACACACACAGGCAGAAAGAGATCGCAGACGAGAATCACAACCACCACAATGAACGAATGCTGTTTCATGGTAAGCGATCTGATGCTTCTCTTCTTAACATTGACTTGAAAAGAAACTAAGAAAGTATGCACCTGGATGCAAATGACCTGCAAAGTTTAAGCTCAACATTTTATTAATGAAATGCACAACAACGTTACACAGTGCTGTACTTTTGCTATAAAGTACATGTGCTATAACAATGCCATTGTTGCTCTGTTTAGCTCTGAATTGCATCTTGTTTTGTTCATACTGTAGTTTTTATTTATCATAATCCTAAATCTTTTTTTGCAATTGTTATTTTTTTTCAGGATCTCCATTCATAAATGCCATCATCCATAAAGGATTTGATGAGCGTCATGCGTATATCGGTGGCATGTTTGGAGCTGGCATATATTTTGCAGAGAACTCCTCTAAGAGTAACCAGTACGTCTATGGCATCGGTGGCGGCACAGGCTGCCCCACTCACAAAGACCGCTCCTGTTATGTGTGCCACAGGTACATTAACACACATGACTCAATAAGAGATGCAACATAAACAGTTCATTATGCGTTATTGCACTAGACGGTTTCCATATTGTCCTCTGTGTTGATTTCCCACAGGCAAATGTTGTTTTGCCGTGTGACATTGGGAAAGTCCTTCCTGCAGTTCAGCGCCATGAAGATGGCCCACGCTCCCCCTGGACATCA
The DNA here is from genome assembly GCA_036784905.1 of Acrossocheilus fasciatus. Lineage (NCBI taxonomy): Eukaryota > Metazoa > Chordata > Actinopteri > Cypriniformes > Cyprinidae > Acrossocheilus > Acrossocheilus fasciatus. The sequence continues at coordinate 39,367,403 of CM071942.1, read as the reverse complement.
TTCTGTGATCGGCCGTCCCAGTGTCAACGGCCTGGCCTACGCCGAGTACGTGATCTACCGCGGAGAACAGGTACGGCTGTATAATCGCGCTTTATACAATACAGATAGTTTCAAAGCAGCTTCACAGCAATAAACAGGAAAATAATAGAATTAGTAATGCAAAATTCATCAAATAGCTCTAAAATAGATTCAGATCAAGCAGGGTCCAATGAATTACATCGTTTTTTGTTTTCTGTTTTAATTTTTATGCGTTTCATTATAAATGGTTCAATTTAATTTATCAAAAAGCATAGCTAATTAATTAAAATCATGAATTTAATTTATTTTTAAAATGAAAAAGTATTTTTCCCAAATTCTGTTTAATTTTTCCCAGATTGCATGTTTTCCGTTATAAAGGCTTATACATTTTAACGACAATTAATTTCAAAATGTAACAACAAAAAATAATTTTTAGAGCTCTATGAAATGGGTTTTATTTTTTATCTCAAATTTTTTTCCCCCTCCAAATTCCTTTTTTTTTTAAATTTTTATTATTATTTTTTTTTTATTTAAATTTAACTTCAATTTAGCAACTTCAGTGACAATCTACATTTTACATTAAATTACGCAGGGTTCTGTCTGCGTAGGGACCTAAGCATAAGTCACTTCAGTGTTGATCCTGATTCATCAATTATTAAACAAGTTAAATTGAGGTGTAAGCAGCTCTACAAAGACAACAGTGTCGTTATTCAACTTGTGTCAGTTCAGTGTTCAGCAACAGTGTTGATGTTACAAAATTTGATTCAGCTAGAAAGAAGCAGCTCTACAGAAGACAGTAGTGCCATTATTCAGCTCCGTTCAGTTTAAGTGTTGTTTTGTTCTCATCCAATAGAGCACGGCACCCTTATGAAAGAGACTGCAGGCTGTGATGTATTCGTGTGACTGTGGTGTGTTAATGTGTGGTGCTGTTGTTGTTTTCCAGGCCTACCCAGAGTATCTCATCACTTATCAGATATTAAAGCCGGACAGCACGCCTCAGTCCTCCACAGGAGCAGAGCAGAAATCATAGTCAGACACTGCATTTCTACACTCACTCACTCATCACTCGCTCGCTCACTCACTCACTCATTCTTTCTCACTCTCATTGCACAATGGAAATGTGAACTTTCCCATGTACCCACGTCTTGGAATTCCCATGTATGAATTATGAATTTGCACTTTTAAAAACAAGTTACTTAAGTTATTTGAAAATAGTTGCAATTGTGAAGTCTAATGTACAGGTAGTATAAAGAAAACATGTAAAACTGACTGTGTTTAACGATGCTATTTGAGTTGTATTTTAATGGAACTTTTTTTTTTTTTTGAGTCTGTTAATTTCTTTTAAATAAATCTCATCAGAACAAGACTCATTCATATGACTTGCTTTTGATTGTTTATTCATATGGATTATTATTGCCTTTTATTATCTCTGCAATTTAAGGTAGAATTGCAAAGGGGAGTAAAAATAATAGTACACTACCATTCAAATGTTTTACATTAACAAAAAAGTTAAAGAAGTTTCTTATTCACACCCAGGCTGCAATTATTTGATCAAAAAACAAGAATATTGTGAAATATTTTTACTTTCTTTCTTTTCTATTTTGATATTTTAAAATGTAACTAATTCCTTTGATCAAAGCGGAATTTTCAGCATCATTACTGCAGTCTTCAGCGTCATGATCCTTCAGAAATCATTCTAATATGCTGATTTGCTGCTCAAGAAACATTTCCTAAACAGTTGTGCTGCTTCATATTTTGTGGAGATGGTGATACATTTTTTCCAGATTTTTTGAATAGGAAGTTCAAAAGAACAGCATTTATTTGAAAATGAAATCTTTTGTAACAATATCAATGTCCTTACTGTCACTTTTGACCATGCTGAATACAAGTATTAATTTCTTTCAATAAATAAAAATCTTAGTGACCCCAAACTACAAATAAATCTTTACTGTAAATACTACATATCGTGTTTGACAGTTCAAGTACTACTCCTCTCCTCGTAGGAAAGTCATTAAAAATCCCCATGAAAATAGACCAAAAAACCAAAGTATTTATTTATACATTAATTTTCACATCAGAGATTTTAATGTACTGCTCAACTTTAACACAAGCGATCACAGTGTGAAATATGAATGTTTCGGTACAAATTACCCAAAATGATCTGACTGCACATGAACATGTGGAACTACTGAGTCTAAATGATTAGACATACAAAGGCTAAGAATATTGTAAATGGATATGAAATTACAGTAAACGTAAAAATAAAATATATTAATATTACAATAGATAGATAGATAGAAAAAACAATCAAATAATATAATAATAAAATAAAACAAAAATAAGCCTTTCCTAACTACAGTTTAATGATGTAGGCTTTGTCCAGTGTTTATTGAACTGAACATGATTAGGCCTACCTCAAAACTCAGATCTCTTGTCTTCCTGCTCCTGGTTTTCTCTGCTTATATCCAACAGACATAATCTCTTAAACAGTAAGCCTTACATAGCCCTATGTTATATTTGCATTATATAAGTCATGTTTTAACCCTCAGGAACAGCCAGACTCAGACAGACAGGAGACTGAAAACCAAGATTAAAGTTGTCATGGCTGATTCTGACCTGCAAAATAAACCTCTTTACATTGCAATCATAAATTGGTTGTCCCATATATATATATATATATATATATATTAGTTATATATTTTATTTTGCTAGACAAACATTTGCCTGAATCAAGAACTGAATTATGTTGTTTGAACTCTTCTTCCTGAACAGACAATGGACTAATCAATAATAGATAGATAGATAGAATGTAGTAATATAAAGTCATATTTATAATAAAATGTAATATTATTTCTATTTAATAATATAATATTTGAATAATAATATTTTCACTTACCCTTTCATCTTTTTCATATACCACCATATGCTGTGTTGTTGATACCTTATATCGCCTGTTTTTATATGACAACCTTCTCTCGTTCACCCAATACAAACCTGTGGCTCTTTCCCACAATTGACTGCTGTGGAGTTTGAGGAACAGATCATTTTACCGCTGATCTCTTAAATCCGTATAAAATGGGCTGAAAATAATGAAAGAATTTGAGTCCTGAAGAAATCCCTCACTGCATTGGTTTGTGAAAGTTTCCTCAAGTATCTACAACATTTCGCAATAACTTCTACGTTAACAAACATTATAACATTGCATTATGCTCCACAGATCATAATATACAGATCATAGTATAATGCATTGCTTAAAATAACATGCAGTAGTTCCTATGTTCTAGTTGCCCCCCCCCCCATCCTACAGTGAGTCAGTTGATTTTGTTGTCTTTTGTTCTTTTTTTTTTTTCTTATATTTGAAGGAAAAGCTGCTTGCATAACATTTTGAGGCATGTATGGCACTACACACATTACATCATCATGATGATATTAAAACACATTAGAAAACCAATTACCCGCTTTTAATTATAAGGTACGCCCCACCATAATTCTTAGAGTGTTTAGTGGTATTGTGTTTAATATTGAGACATTTTCAGGTGAAATGATAAAAACAGCATCGCTGATTGGATAATACGCAATTCTTACAAAATTAAGGGGCCTTAAAAGCATCTTCAGCAGCATTAATACTCTATTCTGAGGAAACTTCACTGCAAGTGTTCACATAACCAAGGTAAGAGTTTTCTTAGCTGGTTGCACATGAACTCTTAATGCAAATTTGATACTTTTATTTGTTTATTTGGACCTGTGTGTTTAGAGGTTTTTATATGCATAATAGTATTATATTATTGCTAATGTATTGGAAGCATGAAGACAATAATGTTGATACAATTAGATATTTGATTTCAATAGCTAGATAGATAGAAATATAATTAATGTCAAATTTTAAATAATATAATAAAATAAAAAAACAGCACCTGTATTTTTAATCATACTGTTGTGAAATTATTGCAGATATATTGGAAGCATGAAGATAATAGTGCTGATAATAAACAACTTATTTCTGATAACTGCTGCACCAGTAAGTGCATATTTCACTCATTTAATTTCATAACATTCAGGAATGACTGGTGGGTTTTTACAGAGCGTGCTTTTGTCTCAGGTGGATCAGTATCATGACATAGAAGCCAGATCTGCGAGTGAAGAGTGGGTGAGTTTTTATTTTTGCATAAACTTTACTAAATTTGACCTCATATTATTCCTGTGTTTGATTAAATCTTGTGCATTCAACTTGATAGTTGAAATTATGGAAAATATTTACATTTTATGAAGATAATACATGTGGAGTTTTTTACCAGTACTTGCATTCTGATGATTGGTTTCTACGGTACTGCTATTAAAGTGATGCTTACCACCACCATTTTGTGCATTTAACTTGAAAATAAAATAATAAAAACTACATTTTTACATTTTATGAAGAAAATATGTGTGGTGCCAGTACTGGCATTCTGAAATTTGGTTTTTAGGTGTTGCATACTGCCACAAATCAAAAGTGCTTCAACAATATATTGTTTTTACCCGCTTTAGGGGTTGCAAGACCTAATAACCCAGATGAGTGACACTCTTGTGAATGTCAACAAACCAACAACAAAACCAACAGGTCTTCAGGTACAAGAACCTTCTCCGCAGGTCCACACATACATCCTCAATCCCCCCCGTTGGCTCTCCTGCAGACCCCAAACCAGCCCAGCAACCCTCTGTATAAACACAGATTAACATTTACATTTCCGGCCTTCCTCAGCAGGACAGGGCAACAGCAGCAGAACCTGTAAAACAAGCACCCTTACAACAGCCAGTGCTGGCCAATCTGGAGCCCATGCCTGCTGTTCAAAGTCCTTCTGCTCAGGTTGTGGCACTTCCGGCGTGGGTCGAAAATGGGCACAACACTGGCCTCGTACAGCTCCATTTTGCCTCAGAATAGCAGTGTGGCCGCTCATCATACTCTCTCAGAGGTATCCACACATGATCAGTCCTCTCCAGGGCTCGGCTTTCCAGAGGGACTCGGCTCTCACAGGCCAACCCATACTTTCAACCTGTAAATCCACTCCTAGGTGCTCAAAGTTTTGGTCCGTACCCTTTTTATCCTCAGACGTATCCTCTCAATCCCTACATGAACTACAGCATGCCTAGTGACAGCTGAAAACTCAAATCTCTTTCAACATCTGAACAAATTCATCTGACTTCATCCTAAATAAATAAATAAAAACTTTGTCTTTCTCTTTACTTATTCCTTCTCTTTCTTGCTTGTACTTGTTTGGAACAATGCCTGAAACTTGGTATTACGAGCACTTCTGTGTCTGTTTGCCTCTTTAAGATGAATCGCTTTATGTATTCCCCAATTGTAAGTTGCTTTGGATAAAAGCATCTGCAAAATGACTAAATGTAAATGTAATGTCGCGGTATCACCCCCCATCATATTCAGAGAGCATGGGCAGACAGTTAGCCTACTACACAGGTGTGATTTTAATTTTAAACCAGATTGTAGCCTGTATATCACACCAGCAGGCAGACAGATAAGGGACTTGTTTTTTTCACGTTATTGTTTTATGTGTGATCTTAATGCATTTTTTTTTTTTTTAATTATGAATGCAACTTTTAATTTAATTTTGTTTTAATCCTTCATTTGTGTCCATTCTAAAATTGTATGTCCATTTAGTCCAAAAATTATGATTTTATATAATTTTCTATTTCTTCTTTCTGTATTATGCATTTTATATTAAATGTGCTGGATAAATAACTCAGCTTTCCCTGTTAGGACAACAATTGTGGATATAAAGCTCATTAGTCACAGTAAAAAGGGCCTGAAAATGTCCATGTCTCTTTTACTATCCTAAAACATCAAGCTTCAAATTGCTTCAGATATATTTGCTTTAGAATTAAAAAAAAATAAAAAAATTTTTTACTGCAGCATGAGTGTTTGTATAATTGGCTGAGCTGCTTTATTGTCATTTTACCAATTCTATAAAATAGCTATGCAAGTAAATTTAAACTGACTAAAGATGAGTAAAAACAGAGGGTAGCCTAACTGTAAAAAAAAAAGTGTACTTTTCATTTTTTATTTCAGATTTAATCCAGTAAAACGCGACATTCAGCCAAAGCTGTTAAAAACACCAGTCGCCGGTCGATGACGTCACTGCACCAACTTCTCTGAAGAGCGCGTTTTATGAGCACAGAAGTTGGGGAAAATGTGTTTTAATGTCACCGAATACGATTTCTGGAGCGCGAAACGTTAGATAATATTTGTGTGAAGCTGTTAAGTGAAACTGTAAGTCATGTAAAACGGTGAACGTGAGTGTTTACAAGTGGCGTCAGCAGCATGTATAGATGTAAACACAGTTCGTTCACATGGACAGTATTTCTCTCAGTCCTGATGATAAAACAGCAGCAGTCTGTTATAGCTTCATCTGTGGAGGTTCAAGTGGATGTTGACAAGCCACTACGAAACTTGAAGCACTTTTGGAGAAGCACTGGATTCTGGTTGGTAAACCGGCTGTCAACGACCCCTTTATAACATTATACCATAGGACAGCGAGTATCAAATGATATTATCGTACCATGGTTTCATTACCATAGTATTACTTTATGATATAATCACTGTATCAGTGTACTGACACAGTGTTTTAAGGGAAACCATTATTACACTGCATGATTACATACATATCGCAGTCTTTACAAGTAAAGAATACGACGGTGCAGTACTTGTATAAATGGTATACGCTATAGTGCATGTATCTATCTATTATATATATATATATATATATATATATATATATATATATGCATACTGATTAAAAAATTAAATCGTCTGGTAATATCGTAATACTTTTTGCACTATTTTGTTAGTGACATCTACAAGCATTTCCAGAAAAACTCTGTCTGTGTAATTGTTTTAGTGGGTAAAATCATTAAGCACACAATTGACTTCTGTGTCTTGTTTTTGCAGCCCCCCACAGCCACACAGTGATGCACGCCTGTATGATCTCAGTCCAGACCAGCAGATGAATTTGGCTTTGATCGGCTCTGTGCCGCACAGAGGAATCCAGCAGGTGCGGATACACTGGATGCTGGAGCTGGTGTCCGCACGGTCAGTTATACCATATTACCAGAGTCAGACTTCCTCTTCTTCTGCTTGAATGAATGTGAACTATTAAAATATAATTTACTTTACATATATTAATAGGATTTATACAAATTTGCATATGCATCTCTCTCTGCATTTTCTTCGATTGTGGTTTGACCTTGCAAATAAGCAGTGCTATTTGATATTATTAAGATATTATTTCCAAGAGCATGTGTTGTGTGTCTTCTGTTTGGGGTCGATGCGATTTTTTTTCAGTAAAAAAAAATAACATTGTGAAATATTATCACAGATGAACTGGTTTCCTTTTGAATATATTCTAAAATGTTATTTATTCCTGTGATGCAAAGCTGAATTTTCAGCATCATTACTCTAGACTTCAGTGTCATGTGAGCCTTTATAAATCATTCTATTATGCTGATATTGATATTAATAAGCATATACACACAGTATATCTATTTAAAAATCTATGATTTTTGTGTGACCCTGCAAGTAAGCAGTGCTGTTATCATAAGATCGTTTTCTTAGTAACCTTCATGCTTCTTAATATCATACCTAGACATTATTATTCATCTAGAGTTATTATTATATACATCTCTTATATTGTCTGCTTATTGTGTTCATGCATCACTTTTACACTTTCATTACCATGTAAACTATAGTTTATGCATAAAATGCAAAAATTCATAAATGCATAAAATCTAAATGCTGTAAAAAAAAAATCATTAAATTGTTTGTTCTTTTGGGATCGGCTTTTGACAAACTGTTTATTAGGTCTCATTTTTTGATTTACTGTTTGTGCATTAACAAATAACCTTTAATTAAATGCTTTATTTATATTATATACGTCTCTTAATCTAATCTAGTGCACTGTAGTAGGCTACTAAGATTTTGTCTCTGGATTTCATTTAGAGTTTACAGTGGAGAATATCACTACAACTTCACTCACTTAGACCAGCTGATTGACCTTCTCTGGCAGAATGGACTGCAGCCGGGTAATTTTTTTTTTTAACTAATTAAATATCCACATTTAAATGCTTGTGTACTGTAGAATTAGGGTTCTGCCACCAGGGTTAATTTAACACAACTTTGCATTATGTTAAAGAGGATTGCTTCTTTTTAAAGGCTTTGAACTGATGGGCAGCGTGTCCAACAGCTTCAGCAACTTTGAGGACAAAAGTCAAGTTACTGAATGGAGGAATTTGGTCTATTTGATCGCCAAAAGATACATATGTGAGTATGAGTCTGAAGTCGTAATGTTTTAGATGGTGATAGATCATAAATGACCTCTTGTGGGGGTTGAATGTTTTGTTTACTAGGCCAGATCTTTACCACAAAGCTCCAGAAGTTCTCACTGTGTTTGTTCCTGCTGTTGTTTTATGTGTGCAGGGAAATATGGACTCGGCTTTGTCTCTCAGTGGAGCTTTGAGACATGGAATGAGCCCAACAACCATGATTTTGACAACATCACTGTGTCAATCCAAGGTACAGTCTAATAACATTTGTTGTTGTCTGAGCCAATAATTCAATTAACAAAAACTCTGCACACCTGACGGCAATAAATAGGTGCGTAGGAAACAAAGACCAGCCAGGTCAAAAACTGAAGAAAAAAAAAGAACAAATCCCGCACATTATTTATGCAAAAAATATCTATATCAAAATATTTAATATAGATATTTTTTGCATAAATAGTGTGTGGAATTTGTTCTTTTTTTTTTTTCAGTTGTTGTCTGAGCCAAAATCCTGTCAATCTTTCATAATCAATTGGAATTTATTTTATTGGTGGTATCAAACCATCCAGCACCACCAACAGTGAGTTTCTGCTTAATTTGAATCCAAATGGACTAGAAACAAAATGTTCCTAGATTCTTTGGATCATGCTGAATTAATTGCACCAATATTTTCTGACAATTTGAATTTTTTCTAAACTTACCGTTTCAAAATTCTAAAACCTTCCTTGACTAATTGCTTCTGTTCCTGTTTTGTAAGTCGCTTTGGATAAAAGCATCTGCTAAATGCATAAATAAAAATGTAAAACTGACTAGTTAACTATATAATTTTTTTCTTATATTTTTATTTAAGTTTGGATATTTTAAGCTGCGTTTCTTTTTATTAGTGTTCTGACAAGCATGCATTTTGTTTTGTATTGCATTACATTTTTGTTATTTGAACATCCTGCCATGAGTGCTGTATATTTAAGATGCCGTCTCGAGTTAATAATAGTCCTAGTTGTCCAAATTTTGAAAACTTGTCTTGAGACCCCATGGGACCCTGACATGTGGGTTCCATAACCTCAGGCCCTGTAATTGCAGCTATATTTTTTATGTCCATATGTTAAATAGAAGTCAACAATTTTATTGTACCATGTCGAGGGGAGATGGTAAAATAGACATATGTATGAACCAGTGTCCATGTTTATGTCTGTACGTTGGGCAAACATGTACATTACATTTTGTGGAAGTGCTAAATATAAAGTTTGGATTTATGTGATTAAAAAAAATTTTTAAAAAAAAGTTAAAACAGTAAAATTGTGAAATATTATTGCAACTAAAAACAGTTTTTTATTTAAATGTATTTGAAAATTTATTCCTGTGATGGCAATGCTGAATTTTTCAGAATTTCTTCAGTGTCACATGACCTTTCAGAAATCATTCTAATATGCTGATTTGCTGCTCAAGAAACATTTCTTATCACTATTAATGTTGAAAACAGTTGTACCACAATATTTTTTTGTGGAAACTATGATGTTTATTTAAAATGTCTTTTGTTACATTTTATTACTGTCCAGTATAACATTCTAAAACATGTCTTTACTATTACTTTTGATCAGTTTAATGCATCATTGCTGAATAAAAGTTTAATTTATTTAAAAAAATATATAAAACAAATAAATACTGACCTCATGCTTTTGGCTGGAAGTGTGGCTAGATATTTTTTAATTCTGATTTGCGTATTTATGATGTCAATAACATCGACTGGATAAAGACAACCACGCATCCTGTTTGAATAACTGCTTCTAACTGAATAACTGTGCTTGTGTTGCTGGCAGATGCCATGTTTTGTGTTGTATTTCTGCACATGGTGTTCTGAAACACGCCTTTCGTGGTGTGGACAAAACAAGAAAGTGTCTGACAAGTTTTAATTTAATGCTACCACATGGAAGAATTAGTTCTGCCGAGGGCAACCCACCAGCCTCAATGTTGTGAACATGAATTTTTCTGTCTCCACTCCTCCAGGGTTTCTGAACTATTATGATGCCTGCTCTGAAGGACTTCGTGCGGCGAGTCCTCTCTTGAAGTTCGGGGGTCCGGGAGACTCCTGTCATTCTCCGGCCCACTCACCATACTGCTGGGAAATGTTACAGCATTGTTACAACGGCACAAACTACTTCACTGGAGAGACGGGGGTACGGCTAGACTACATCGCCCTACATAAGAAGGTGCATAAGGGTTATATTGATAAGTGATAATAAAATGCAAATATATCATGTGTAATTGAGTCCTGACCTAGATGGAATAAAAAAAATTGAATTGTGCCTTTTTCCCCAAATTGCAAATGTATATTTGAAATTCTGTCTTTGTCACACAATTCTGAACTTTTTCTCAGAATTCTGAATTTATATCTCACAGTTCTAAGTTTATATTTTAGCAATTGAGTTTATAGCTCACAATTCTGTATTTCGTAATTCTAAATTTTTTTGGAATTCTATGTTTATGTCTTGCAATGCTGACTTTTTTCTCATAATTCTGAGTTTATCTCAATTCTGTTCCTATTTCATAATTTTAGCGTTTTCTCAGAATTCTGAGTTTATATCAGAATTCTGGATTCTACAATTCTGCATTTATATATTGCAAATGAGTATCTCATTGAGTTTATAATTTGTAATTCTGTTTATATCTAAATTTTCAGACTTTTTTTCTCATAATTCTGAGTTTATATCTCATAATTCTATATTTGTATCTCGCAGTTCTGACTTTTTCCTCAGAATTCTGAGTTTAGATCTCATACTTCTGATTTTTAATCTTGCAATTCTTATTTTTTTTTTTAGAGTCTCTTTTAGATTTACATCTTGCACTTCTGACTTTTTTTTCCTCATAATTCTGAATTTTGATCTTGCAATTCTGTTTATATCTCACTATTTTGAAAAAGTTATAATACTAGATATAAACTAAAAATTGCAAGGGGAAAAAATGTGATAAAAAGAACTGTGAGATATAAAGTCATTACATTTTTTTTAATTCTATAGCAGACACAAGCTTTCATATGCTCCACACATAAATAAAGGGATTTTTTTTTTAATTATTGTAGTATGTATGTATTTGTTTTTCAGGGAGGTGGCAGCTCGTTACCCATCCTTCAGCAGGAAGTGACCACTGTGCGGGAGATCCAGCAGCGTTTTCCACAATTTCGTTCTGTGCCGATCTACAATGACGAGGCAGATCCGCTGGTTGGCTGGAACAAACCACTCACCTGGAGAGCAGATGTCACCTATGCAGCCATGGTGGTTAAGGTAGACAGTTGTGTGTTTCTTTGTTTTCATTTCATCAGCTGTGATTTTTGTGATTGGTAGGACATAGCGAAATATGATTTACTTGAGGTCATATTCCTTATTCAACATCTTTATTTGGTCCTGGAGCAGAATTGCAGTGAGTCGTATTGTCCTGAACCCATTCCTTAATATCAAAATGAAAAGGGTTGGCAAATATATTTTTCTTTCCTCAACTGATGTATTTCCTATTAAAACAGAAAGTTGTAGCAAGACAAATAAAAAGGATTGCCATTTTTTTAATGTATCCAGTAACTATGACCTCAAAATAGGGCTGCATGATTAATCAAAATAAAACCAAAATCACAATGTTGTTTAGTGCAATTGTCGAATCACAAAAGCTGCAATTTAATTAAATAAATATATTTAAAAATAAAAAAATGTAGACAAATATTACTATTGTAATTTTACAGTTACTGTAAAACTAAAATATTATTGTCATCATTATTATTATTATTATTATTATATTTTTCTGAAATATTCTTTATTTTACAGTGAAATATTACAGTAGTATTAGTTCTTATTTAGTAATATTAATAATAATAATTATTTTATATTTATATTGACATTGATGTAGAATTGTAATTAATTCAGATTTCCCCCCCAAAATTGTGCAGCCCTACCTCAAAGCTATCAGACATGGACTAAAAGCCGTAAAACCCATATTTAGACTTGTAATGGGATCTTTAATTATTTTCATATTTTTTCATACTTAAATTAATTGCACTCCTTAATAATTCATTAAGGCTTAATGTAGTGAAGCAGAAATATTTGGCACAATATTTCAGTCTCCTTTCATGTTTCTGGTGTGTTGTAGGTCATCTCACAGCATCAGAACCTGCTCATCGCTGACCAGAACAGTACTGTCAACTACACGCTGCTTAGCAACGACAATGCTTTCCTTAGTTACCACCCGCACCCGTTTACTCAGCGCACTCTCACTGCTCGATTCCAGATCAACAACACAAACCCACCGCATGTGCAGTTAATACGGAAACCAGTCCTGACTGTGATGGGCCTGTTGGCTTTGTTAGGTAATGAAAGTTGGTGGGCAATGTACCAATTAAAACAAGTAGAAACGACTATTAAATATAATAAAAATTTATTTAATATATATATATATTTTTTTTCCATTTTTGTTATACAAGAAAAATGCATACATTGATCAATACAACAGTACAAGAACGTTAATATGGTCACAAATTTGTTACCCAATATGTATAACATTAATCCTAGACACAAAATCCCTTATTTTTCCCAATGTTTTATATTTACCCACTTTTCAATGACAACTGTATACAGTATAATCCAGGGAGATTATTTCTTAAAAAATTGAGTTGCAGATGGGTTTGATTTATTCAGAAATATTAAGTCAAATGGGTTGGAACTTTGAATTACTTTTCCAAAAAAAAAAAAAAAGTGATATATTGACCAAAATCCTATATGAAATACAATTCAATACTATTTTTGATTAAATTAAATAAATAATTTATGTATTTAATAATGTAAATAGTTTATTTACATAAAATACTTTTTGTTAAATATAGTACTTATTGTTTTTGTTAAATTTTGAATTACTTTTTGATAAACGTGTATATTGTGATATGTTAACCAAACATAAAAGTTATTACATTAACATAACCAAAATCTTAAATTTATTACAATTCAGTTTTATATTGAATAAAATAAATAAAATAATTTATTTCATTACATTTTGTTATTTGTATTATTGATGAATTTCCAGAAAAATGTATATTGTGAAATATTATATTTATTAAAATATGTGTATCTTATATAACCTACCACTTGATCGCTTGGTGTATAATTGTTAGGTATTGTTTGTGATATCGTTTAGGTGAGACTCAGGTGCAGGTCGAGGTGTTGACTGACGGCTCTGAAGTGAATTCATCAGTGGGTGCGCTGGCCACCGTTCACGTGCCTCAGGTGCCGTACACAGCCGATAGCTGGCAGACCACCGTCCTGCTGTATAACAGCAGAGACAACCAGACCTACTCCTCCGCTGACGTCATCACTCTGCGCCTCACTGGATTAGCTCAACGAAAGGGTCAGGAACTACAAACCAAAAAAACAAAACACTTGTTTGAAAAAAAGAAATTAACGAACGGAAAGGAATGAAAATATGTTTATATTCATATATTAGGTATATTTGCTTAAGAATGCAGAATTGAATAGAACAGAATATGCTTGTATTTACAGTTCTATCCTGTCTGTGTTTGTAGGTCTGATGTATGTGACACACTACATGGATAATAATGTGACAAACCCTTTTAAACTGTGGGAGAACATGGGCAGCCCTGACTATCCCACTGCACAACAGTTCACACAGCTACGGAGCCAAGAGGTTCAACATACACACTTCTTCAGAACACACTTTTATAGATAATTTTTTTGCTAATATACCTTTAAGACTTCTGTATGTTTGTCTTATGGGTGTCAATATGTTAATGAGCTCATGAGTTGTTTTTGTTTAGCTTAGAGTGAATATCTACAAAACAACTAGAAGAAAAATACTTTTTTCTGTGTTATGAGTCTTTGATGTGCATGCCGTAGGATCCACAGACTGGTGTACCTCTGCCGGTCCCATCCGATGGCTCTCTGACGCTGAAGACAGCGCTTCCTGTGCCCTCAGTGCTGCTTGTACATGTTTGCGCTCAGTCTAAGGAAGTGCCCAACCAGGTTAGTGGTAATATGATGTAACGATAACATTACAGCCATCTCATTTTAGATGCACGTGGCACCAGAAGGTTACATTACCAATCAGAGATTTGGACACACATGACTGAATTTATGTTTCTCGTGATCTTAGAAACCTCTAAAAGGCTGATGTTGAAATACATCAAGGAATAGTTCACCCAAAAATGAAAATACACTGAACATTTACTCAGGCCATCCAAGGTGTAGATGAGTTTGTTTCTTTGGAGAAAGCCACTTGCTCACCAAATGGATGCTCTGCAGTGAATGGGTGCCGTCAGAATGAGAGTCCAAACAGCTGATAAAAACATCACAATAATCCACAAGTTCAGACTGTTGCTTTCAGCTAAAATACGAGTCCTCTATCCTATTCCTTTCTCCAGTGAAAAAGTTGCCTCGTCTGAATCAGGAGAGAAATATGCACAGATCAGTTGCTGTTTGCAAGCAAAAAAGTCTAAACAAATGTTACTCTGGACCACAAAACCAGTCAATTTTTCAAAATTGAGATTTCTACATCATCTGAAAGCTGAATAAATAAACTTTCAATTGATGTATATTCGTTAGGATCTGGCAATATTTGGCCGAGATACAACTATTTGAAAATCTGGAATCTGAGGGTGCAAAAAAAATCAAAATATTGAGAAAATCGCCTTTAAAGTTGTCCAAATGAAGTTCTTAGCAATGCATATTACTAATCAAAAATGAAGTTTTGATATTTACAGTAGAATGTGATTTTTACTTAATGTCCTCATGATTTTTGGAAGAAAAATCAATAATTTTGACCCATACAGTGTGTTTTTGGTTATTGCTACAAATATACCCCAGCGACTTAAGACTGGTTTTGTGGTCCAGGGTCACAAATATGTTGGTGGATTTTGAACTGAGAGGAGATAGACTTTTTCACTGCAGGAAGCGTTATTATGGATTATGAACTCATATTTTGGCCAGGAGCGACAGTTTGAATTACCTTAATGATGGATTTGTTTACAAACACATCTTTTTTTAACTTCACAAGACATTAAATGATGAACTGGAGTGGTGTGGATTACTTGTGATGTTTTGATCAGCTGTTTGGACTCTCATTCTGACGACACCCATTCACTGCAGAGCATCCATCTACATCTCGGATGACCTGAGGGAGAGTAAATTTTTAGCAATTTCTTTTTTTTATTATTGTTGGTGAACTATTCCTTATTTTAGACAAACAGTAATGATGTGTGAATTTTCAAAACAAGTGTCCAGCATAATATATGAACTACTGTTTAAAAGCATCCCAGCATGAACCTCATACTCGTAGTAAGTTTCAGGGTTTGGACACAGCCCTTGAGTTCAGCATCAGTCATGACTGTGGGGTGATTTCATAGCGTCTGCTGTTTCTCTACGCCCCAAAAAACTATTTCTGTCTGTACATGAAATTAATTTGAAAGTGTGATTGCAAAACTTGTGCAAGTTATTCTTCGCAGAGATTGAGAAACCATGTGGTTTGGTTTTAATATCAGAGTTACCATTCCGCAGGTAAACGGGGTGCGTTTCATCACCATCACCAAAGGACAGGTTCTGATCATCTGGAAAGATCACTGCGTCGGCACAAAGTAAGACCTGCTTAAATACAGCTATTAAACAAACTAGTTCTTCATTCAAGAGTTCTAAACATAACTAACATGTCATTTCTAGGTGTATAAAAACTTATGAAGTGGAACTTTCCAAAGACGAGATGACTTTCCAGAGGATTAACCACAGAGACACTATTTTCACATACTACACTTATTCTCCAGGTATTACTTTTGGCTAGATTCAGAATATTTAACTACAAGCTCTGATCCATATTGACCTGCTTGTGTTTTTGTCTCCACAGAGAGTCTGGAGGCGAGCGGTTATTATAGAGTCAGAGCCGTGGATTACTGGGGAAGAAATGGAGAATACTCTGTCACTGAGAAATATTCGGAGAACTGGTAGTCTTGTTTAGACCAACTTTTGACTGTCCACATACAATGTAGTTCACTTTGTATCTTAATTTGATCAAAAACACTCACCAGAACAGGATGAGACTAGTTTGACCAATGTGTCAAGTGTCCAAACAGTTCATTTTATTTTTGAATGTCATTTAGGGGTGTTTATCTGATGCTGCAGTAATTTACCTTGAAAGCACAATTATTTTTTTAACCAGCAAGTCTGTGTCTGTGCAGCCTCTGCTTATCATATTTGTATATGCATACAAGACAGTCCACCGGCATATTTTATCTGAGATAAAAGTAGATCGAACGGACTGTATGATGAATTTCTGAACAACAACCTGAAGTTTTATTTACAGTATTTCCTTGTATAGATTTAAAAAAAAAAAAAATAAATAAATTTTAATAATAAACGCTGCAAATTTAAACTGCCTGGACATTAAAGTGATTTTTAAATATCAAAATGACAAAGAAATAGGGATTAACAGTTTATTAATAAATATTGATGTGGATGCTTACCAAAGTGGAACTCTGATTCAGGGTATATTGAACATTACATTGCTTGTTTTACATCTGCATCACATTATTATTATCAGAGGTTCTTCAATGAAAGAATAAACAGTGTCAGATCAGAGGGAATTTATACATGTATTCAGTTATTATTAAACAAATGAGGCATTAATCTAACATGATCTATTAGAAAACAGTGAAAGGTGTGAAACAGCACTGTAAAACCAAGTGGCAGAATACAAGCATTCTTTATCCAGACAGGTAACAATATCTTTACAATATATAAACGATACAGGCATCATTTTGGGCAGCTCACTTCAAGATTGTGTCCTCATTTGCTGTTGGATAAAAATATTTAGAGTCAGTACAACCAACTGCTCAATCTGCAGAAGAATCACACTATTTAAATATGAAGAGAAAACCTGACCTTCTGCTAGCTGTTTAGCAATGCGTTCCTTCTCCTCTCGTACCTTCTTCTCCTCCTCTTCTACTCTCCTCTCCTCCTCTGCAATTGGTTTCAGATTATCTGTAGAACAAAGAAAAAGCTTTTAACTAAAATGCAAGGTCTTTATTAAGCGTGTAAACATTCTGAAACTCTCCGCAACAGATGCAGCGGCACATCTGGACGGAAAGTTGTTTCCACTACAGAATACAAAAAAATAAATGCAATAAAAAAGGTCATTGCAATTTTTTAATCTCACAATTCTGCCTTTTTCTCACTTTTGTTTTCCACCACGAAATAAAATAACTTTTTTAATCCCACATTTATTACTTTTTTTGTCCTCGCAACTGCAAGTTTATAACAGCAATTCTGAAAAAAGTCAGAATTTTAAGATATAAACTAAGAATTACAAGAAAGGACGGACTGTGAGATGGTCACAATTGTCTTTTTTTTTTTTTTTACTTTTCATCCAGTGGTGAAAATCTTTCACATACCTGCCACCAGTCTTCTTTCATGTAATTCAAAAAAAAAAAAAAAAAAAAAATACACCAATATCTGTACTTCTGACCTACAGAAACATACTGAACTATAATTGAAATGTGTATTAATGAACCTGTAAAACATAAATCAATGTGACCTCCGCATGCCACCTGTAACTAATATATATATATATATATATATATATATATATATATATATATATATATATATATATATATATATATATATGCGTGTGTGTGTGTTAATAAAACAATTATATGTCCACAGAATATCATTTGAAAACCAGTAAACTTTTTTTGGTTTTTTACCATATCTGCGCTTTCCGTAAATGATGCCAACGAGCAATGCAGACCACCTGGCTGTCTGAAAGACAAAATAAATCGCATTAATGCCTATAATTCTGTTTTATTAACAGGAAATTAAGGAAATATCATGACTTTCAGCATGCAGGCCATGTCAACACATCACAGTCCGCTCTGACTTCTGAGAGAAACACGACAGGAAAAAGGGAAAGACAGTCCTGAAGACGCCTTTCTTCGTTTAAAACGAGTCATAAACATCCAGAATAATGGATTAGTGAACACAAACCTTAATCAGCGGCGACACTTGCACTGGAGGAACCATTTTACTGGAGTTCAGGACCGCACTCCGTCTGCAGAGGTCAGAGAAACGCAACGCAAGAGCGCAGCGCGAAGAAGAGCCGCTTATGAGCGCAGCGGCGCCGCGCCGCCCCCCGCAGGCCTGGAGCGCCGTCACAGAGGTTTGTCTAGCATTTACTTACCTATATAAATAATGTACTGTTGTAAATATACGTGCACCTAAAATGCATCAAGAGAGAGATTTTTTTTCTCCCAGCCAAGGTTTCTTCATCGTTTATAGGCAGTTTTTTGGTCGATATTTTGTTACTCCTTCAGAAAAAGAGGTATTGTGAACATTTGACCTAAGGTTAACTGAACCAAAAGGCTTGTATGGCCTCAAAGAGCAAAAAACATTGGGACTGCTGGGAACAAATAAGGAATTGCCTGGTCTCTGGAGGCTAAATACAGTGTTAATTCAGTTAATTGGACACGTCATGGGAAGTCAGTAAATTAGATTAATCTTCTATTTTGGTTGTCACTCAGGTCAAGTTCATAAGGCCAGGTTAGGTTGAACATCAAAACAGTGAAGATAATACAGGACAGCATCAGTGTTATGTGGCTAAATGTGATTCTGTAACCAGAAGAAAAGTGGAAAATAAAACATGATGTCCAAACATTAAAATGTAGGCTACTTTAATGCTGTAGATTTGTTCATGCTATTAAAACTAAGCATTTAATAATGCAGGAACAGGAGATGAGGAATAACAGACTAAGTATGCACCACTTGATAATTTGGTGACACTTTATTTTGTGTCCTTAATTACACATTTAAGTACTGTTGTAGTAATATTAATTAACTACATGTACTTACTATATAGCTAGGATTAGGATTAGGGGTTGGTTTAGAGTTACTTGCATGTAATTATGCATAATTAATTGCTATTTTAATATTAAGTACATGTGTAACAAGGACACCTTAAAATAAAGTGTTACCAATAATTTAAGTCAGTGTTACTTATTACTTGTAATTTAAATTTTCATTTGGCACTTTTAGATAAGAGGCTTTTTAAGAAGATTCAGACAAGATTCAGTACATCGTAACAATGCCAACAATTGATTTCACTGATTCTATGAAACATTAGTGTCGTTAGTTTCGATGTAGCCACACTCTTTGAGTTTCTTCTTGGCTCTCAGGATGAAGTTAACCTTCCCTCTATTCTTCATGTTGGAAGTGTATTCATGAGACTTCAGTTTGGCGTAGTAATCGGAGAACTTATTGAAGAGGATGGAGATTGGAAGGCCATTCAGAATGATCCCAAAGGAAATGCAGCCAAAGGCAAATATCCGCCCCAAAAGAGTCTCCGGATACATGTCACCATAGCCTACGGTAGAGATGCTAACCTGGAACGAGAAATTAATGGTAAACTGATAAAAATGATAATTCTGTCATCATTTACCCTACCTTGTGTCTTTCCCAAACCCCTATGAGTTTCTTTCTTGCATAGAAAACCAAAAGAGAGGTTTAGCAGATGAAAGTGTAAGTGGAGACTATGAGTGGTAAAGCACATAAAAGTAGTACTTTTCATAAAAGTAGTTTAAAAAAAAAAAAAACTTTTTCCAAGTATAATAGCTTTGTGTGAGAAATTCACTGAAACTCTTGTTTGTCAAATATGTCACCATTCACTTTCATTGTTATGGAAAAGAGCAGCTTGGACATTGTGCTATAGAGTGCAACATTTCCCATTTACTATTTTTAGTGGTCTTGAAAGTATTTTTTTCCACTAATTCCTTCCATAGGGATTTATAGACATGTATCAGAACATTGCAAAGTCTGATTTGAAGCAAAGAAGTATTTGAAAATTGGACCAAAACACAAAATTACAAAACTGTGTATTTAACTGCTTTAATGAGGGAAAGAACTATAATCCCAGGAAGCATTGCAAATGATATAATCAAACAATCGATTGGGAAAAATCATGCGATACTGAGTATATATTTAAACAATGTATTTTATATTTATAGCAAAATATGCATATTATGCATACAAATAATTTTAGAGTGTGGGGATAGTGACTTAATTGCATCAATTGCAGTCCTTCATGCAAGTGAGTAGTTCTTTTGATTGCTAGAGATTTCTCTACAGAATTATGGGTAATGTAGTTTTTACCGGGAATTCTGCTAAATCTGATTATTAAAAAACAATAATTGGTCTAATGGCTTCAGAAAAAGCATATACCGTCCATTAACAACCTTGCAGCTCACAGTGAGTCTGTCTTAAATGTTCGAAATCATTCAAAATCAATTTCCGTATCTATCTTATTTTTCCCATATGAGCAGCCGTGGCCATCTGTAAATTTTATGGGTCTGGCTTCCGGTGTTATCCACGTCCAGCTATTTTTAGCTGTACAAAACAGCTCGTTTTGCGGCTTGATATTGCAAATTGGTGTTTCTTACCGTATTATCTTAATGTATTATCTTCATGATGAACACACTGGTTTATAGTGCAAACAGTTTTACAGTTTACTCCACGTAGTAATGCTTCTCGTTATTTCCCTAAAGAACCGGAAGTCTCGCCCATAGGCTTATTTCTGTGTTGAAGAATAAGGTGGATAGAGCAAATTAATGGAATTTTACTTTCAGAACCTGACTGTTGCATTCTATAAATATCTCATTTTGTGTGTTCTACAGAAAAAAGAAAGTAAGCCTGGTTTTGAAAGACATGAGGGTGAGTAATTCAACTATATTCAACATTAACTATATCATGATTAATAGAAATAATGTTTACTTACAGATGCCCACCACCAAGAATGTGGAATACTGGTGAACTTGGTTTGAGGGACATCATGTTCAACGGTGTAAACCATGGCGGAGAATGTGAAGATCCCCATGGCAATAAAGAGGAAGAGACATCCCACCTGATGGTAGCACTGCCTCAACGTGAAGCCAAATGCTCTGAGCCCCGTCGAGTGACGCGCCAGTTTCAGAACACGAAAAATACGCATGAGTCGCATGATTCGTAACACTTGTCCCACCTTGCTCACCTGACCAACAGTCTCCATGTCAGTGGTTTGTGTCCCAGAATTGAAGGTCTCAAAGCTTTCGAGCATGAACTGGAGAAACTGCGGTAGGATGGCCATGAGGTCAACCGTGTTCAGCATGCTCTTAACGAAGCAACCGATATCTGGCGTTGAAACTAGACGCAGCAAGTACTCAGCGGTGAAGAAAGTTATGCACAATGTCTCTATGAACTCTCCAAATGTCTTTCCACTAAACTCATTAGATGCCATGTTCTCCATTTCTTCTACCGTAGTCAAAGTCATTGTAACCAGCGACACCAGCACAAACATACTCGAGGCGGCCGCCATTAGTTTCGCCGGTACTGAGGAGAACGGTTTCTCCATGAAGTTCCAAAGCGAGCGTCTCGTCTCGCCGAGGAACATGTCATTGAACACCTCCTCGTTTTCTACGACGTCCACCTCAGCCTCCAGTTCCTTCTGAACCTTGAGCTGTTCGCACAGCTCGTCGTGTTTCTCCTCGAGAAGGATCCGACAGCACCGTTGCGAGTATTTGATCCGAACACCCCAATAATTGATCTCCTCCAAGAAGTTCCTCGGACAAAGCTCGTCCTTGATCCACAGCACGCCGGTTCTGTAAAAGTTGAAGATGCTGTTGAAGACGTCTGGATCTCGGTCGAAGAAATACTCATTGTCCTTCACCACATAGTCGTCGCAGAGGTTCAGCTTCATGTTGAGGTCTGTGTAGGTGGCTAAACGGCCGATTCTGCTCTGTGGGTATCTTGCTGCCATTTTGTAGGTGATGCGGTAGGACTTTCCACCGACGTTGAGGTTGAGCATGTAATTCCTGCTGGGTGAGGTGCTTGTAAACCACATTGTTGGTTCCGAATGCTTCTCAACCTCCTCATCTTCACCAAAGATGTCATAGATACCCGTCTGTAGTTCTCCTTGAGAGCTCCAATGTTTCAGCAAGCACTGTTTAGCGAACGGAATCGCGTCGTCTGTTGACTCTGAGGTTGCTAGTTTGCAGTTGGGAAAGAGGCTCTGTCTCCTGTTTCTCTGAAAGTTGAACATCCTTTCAGTCCTCAGCTATCCTCCTCGAGGAGGATAGCTAGTGTACCGTGCGCCTGTAAATCTCAGTGCTTTACAGAGGTTAAATCTACCCTATTTAAGTATAAAGAGGCAAGCAGGAGGCAGCGCCAGAGCTCTAATGCTCTCTAGAAGGAGCTAAGAGTTCAACTTAAATGCCATTATCCTTTAAGCTTTTGCTTGATAGTGACATCTGCTTTGAGTTTTTGAAATGGCATGCTTGCCATGTGTCAATGAATGAATGCTCTTACCAAGTTACGGATGAGTTTAAGACCCCCTTCAACGCCCAAATGCTTATTCATAAACTCATTCTAAACTAGAGGCTCTTTAGCTACAGTAGTTAGAGATGGGGCACCGTATTTACTAGAGGATAATGATAGTAACATTTAAACAAGCAGCCAAACAGACGCAGGAATTAGCGGACGTGAAGGAATTCATGAATGAAACTAAGAAACTAGGTATTTTCTGCATGAACGAAAATTGATGGAAAATTAAGATATTTTATGTTTGATCAAAAATACAGTTAAACAGTCATATTCTGAAATATTATTACAATAAATTCAAGTAACTGTTTTCTATTTAAATACATTTAAATAAATAATATATTCCTGTGATGCAAAGCGGAATTGTTAGCGTCATTACTCCAGTTTTTAGTGCCACATGATCCTTCAGAAAATTCAAATGGACATCAAGCTTTGTAAACAATGGAAAGAGCAAGACAGATAATGCCAGACAAGGTCACTTAAGGTAACCGGGACACTGAGACCTTTAAAGGAACACTCCACTTTTTTTGGAAATAGGCTCATTCTCCAACTCCCCCAGAGTTAATAAGTAGAGTTTTACCGTTTTTGAATCCATTCAGCCGATCTCCGGGTCTGGCGATAGCACTTTTAGCATAGCTTAGCATAGATCATTGAATCCGATTAGACCAGTAGCATCGCGTTCAAAAATGACCAAAGAGTTTCGATAGTTTTCCTATTTAAAACTTGACTCTTCTGTAGTTATATCGTGTAACTAGCTAGGTAACTAGTTATAATATAGCTGGGGACTACTTTCAGGCGCTGCGTAATATCACTGCGCCTGCTGCGGCCATGTTACGGCAGCAAAGTTCCTTGATTATTACGCCGGAATGAGAGTATAGTTCCTAGCCAAATCAGCCTAGAAAATCGCAACTTTTCATTTTCCGCCGGTCTTAGTACACGATATAACTACAGTAGAGTCAAGTTTTAAATAGGAAAACTATCGAAACTCTTTGATCGTTTTTGAACGCGATGCTACTGGTCTAATTGGATTCAATGATCTATGCTAAGCTATGCTAAAAGTGCTATCGCCAGATCCGGAGATCGGCTGAATGGATTCAAAAACGGTAAAACTCAACTTATTAACTCTGGGGGAGTTGGAGAATGAGCCTATTTCCAAAAAAAGTGGAGTGTTCCTTTAACCCCACCCCTAAATTTATACAAATTAGCCAGTAATTCACCAAAATTGTAACGAATAGAGTGTGTTGCTATTACAGAGGTAATTATTCCTGTTAAATTTGTAGGTGGTATTTTTGGCATGTGCTTCTTACAATGCTGTGGTGTTTATGCAACACTTATCTATTGAAAAAATTTAAAAAAGAATGAAAGAATAAATATTGTTTATTAAGATATTTGCCATCATCTACATCTGTAGGCCTCTGTTAGATTATCACTTCTTTAGAAATCATTTATATACACTTCTTCTGCTCTATTTTTATATAATTTTATTATATATTTTATGTTTATTATATCTCTTTATATCGCAAAACAGTTTTTTCCCACATAAAAGCAGCACAGGATGCAAGACAGAATCGATACACTAAATAATCCAAACGCTAGTGCCATCAAACACGTCCAGATCTCAAGGGCATCTGAGAAAAAAAATCAAACTGAGCATGTTAGCTATGTTTTACAACATCAAGTTCATAAGCAGTACTTAACAAATCATGCTTTCAGATGTAACATGAATATACTTATACTGTACATGCTCAGTGGTTTATAGACTCTTAAAGGCTTAAACTCACAGTAGATCAGATTAAGCAATAATTTAGGGAAAGACAATGGGCAAGTTTTTAATCTTAGTGGGGCAGATGCTGCACCGTCTGTCATTGTGATCAGTTCAAGACCCCAGAATGTCCCGTTTTGGCAGTTTGCAGGTCATGTAATAACAAATTTTGTCACCAAATGTTATTTGCAATGCACGTTAGTTTATATAAAAGGATCAAATATATAATACAAATCTAATTCTACTATAAAAGGTGGATCTAGGACAGAATGATTTAGTGTAATGGGCTATTTGTGCTTTTGTTTATAACTGCTGTTACAAAAATATGATGTAATGGAATTTAAATTTGGAGGAATTTACTAAATAAATGAAAAACACAATTATATAAAATAGGAATAACAATTTAGGTTTTAAATGAGACGCCTTGTGACAACTTTCTTCATATTTTCGTTTCTATAGGACTACACATTATCCTGTACATTTCAGTTTAAATTAACTATTTTATAAAATATATATTACTTATATATATAAGTTTTATATATTTTATATTACTTTTAGCCTAATGTATTTTCTTTCTTTTTGTAATTCAATGAAATAGCTCGAGAACCGCCGAACACTAATGTAAATGAAGGACTTTTAAATAAAGTTTTCTAGCGTTTAAGTGAAACATGGCTGCTACACAAGTTGGATGTGAGCATTACGTCCGCAGCTGTTTGTTAAAAGTGAGCGACATTTAAATACACATAGACTTTGTGTTTCGCGAATGCTTGCCGCTGTCAAATAGTTAGCGTGATTATTTTGGTAAATGCTTGCTTGGTCGCTCGGGAACGTGTGATTGAAGCAATTCTAATTAGCATACTAGCTAACTGTAGGGAATGTACATCACTGAAGACCTATTGACAGCTTTTTACGTTTCATATAGGATTATTTTAGGAACTAAAATCTAATTATTGTTGGCTTTAAAGGTAACAAATTCAATATGTTAGTTTAGACTCGTTGCTCTGCCCGTTAGGGGCAAAGAAATAGACAGTTTAGGGTTTTGTTTTGGTTTTGTTCCTGCAGCATGTTGATGTCAGTGATGTTCTTGCTTCAACATGGAAACACTTCCAGTGTGCAATACAGTGGAGCTACTAACTGGTCTATTGCATGTGCAACTGTGCATTGATCTGCAGTGATAATGTGTTTGTGATCTGTCTCTCTCTTTAGGCGCCCTGCTGTGGGAAGTTTTATGTTTGCAGACTCTGTCATGATGGTGAAGAGAACCATCAAATGGACCGATTTAAGGTCCGAGAGGTCAAATGTGCAGCATGCAATACTATTCAAGAGGTAAAGGAATATATAAGTTTTCTCTCTCTCTCTCTCTCTCTCTCTCTCTCTCTCTCTCTCTCTCTCTCTCTCTCTCTCTCTATATACATATATATACACTTTGGATGAATCCCACACAACCTGTAATAATACAGTAGTATTTTTGGGTGATAATAAGTAATAACAAAAACTAATGCATTGTGATATGTACTTCCAAGAAAAATTACCCAAATTTTCATAAGCCCTTACAATAATGTAATAATAATAATTTTATACTTGTATAGTAATTATTTATACATCATGATTGTATTTGTTGTAAAAATAAAATCATGGGTCCTTAAAGTGCATTAAAATGCAACAAATCGTAACAGTCATAAATATAGGTCTTTTCTTAATGTAGAATAAAAAAAGAAATTCTGTACTTTTCAGCTCAGGTAACATTTAAAGCTCTTGTGCATTCTGTGTTCTTCAGGCTCAACAGATGTGTAAAGAATGTGAAGTGAAGTTTGGGGAGTATTACTGTGACATTTGCCATCTCTTTGATAAAGACAAGAAGCAGTACCACTGCCAGCCCTGCGGGATATGCAGGTTTGCATGACATTTACGTTTATTCATTTAGCACACGCTTTCATGCAAAACAACATACAAATTAGAAGGGTCTTCATTATTGAACCGAAGCAAAGCAATGCATTTGTAATTTTTTGTAGTAAGATTCTCATTGACCTCCTCTGTTACCTTTAGAATTGGCCCAAGAGAGAAATACTTCCATTGTACAAAGTGCAATCTATGTTTAGCCACTGATCTTAAAGATAATCACAAGGTATGAAAAGTGTTCTCCTGATTCTTGAAAGTTACTTATTCATTTTGTTGTCAGGAGTGAAATATTAATCAGTGCTTGCTGTTTCAGTGTGTTGAGAATGTCTCTAGGCAGAACTGCCCTGTATGTATGGAGGACATACACACGTCCAGAATAGGGGCTCATGTGCTCCCCTGCGGTCATCTGCTACACAAGTGAGTGTTTGATTGTGCTAGAAATAACACACTCGTTGTATCCACCACTAGTTAACCGTTTGGATGCACTTGTCTAAATTAATTTGACTATCATTATATGACAAGTTTGGGTTTTTGTGAGACTTAAAAGTCTTAATTCCCCTTTCACAAATTAAGGCCTTAAAATGGTCTTAAATCAAAGCTGAAATTCTTAAATTCCTAGTCATTGCACGCATATGTTATATTTTTTCTCTCTTTTTTCACAAATGCAAACATCTAAACATCCCTAAATCAAGATGCATTTACTTGATATGCAAAATGAAGATTTATAGTCTTGAAAACTTAAGTGAGTTTATGCTTAAAACAAGAACAAATGCCTGTCAGTGATTAAAAAGTCATGATAGATTCACAAAATGATATTTAAATATATTAGCAAAAAATTTAATTTCTATTAAAAATGCTGAAATCCTATGTTTAAGATCATGGCGTGTGAATCATCTGGTGCCCTGACCCATATGTTATCAAATCAATGTGATTAAATGGAAAAATGCTTTCTTTTTTACTTGCAGAACATGCTTTGAGGACATGTTCAGAACTGGGTAAGGAGTGGTGTTTTTTTTGTGTCTGCTGCATTGTTTTCTAATGACTTGTTGCTAATTCTGCATGGATTCAAACTGACATTTCCATTAACTTAAGAAGTGTCAAACTTCCTCATCTGATATACAGTACCAGCCCCTCTGACCTGTGTTTACATGGTTTGATCCTCATGACACTCCACGAACATGACTAATGCTTATACGATAATGTTGTGAAGTTGAGAGACGAGTTTATATGTCTGTCCCGCAGTGCTTACCGCTGTCCTCTGTGTATGCATTCGGCCTTCGACATGAAGGAGTTCTGGGAAGAGAGAGATAAGGAAATTGCCCAGACTCCCATGCCCACAGAGTACCAGGACACTACAGTCCGGGTAAGAGAGCCGTCATTTACATGTATTCCTTTAGCAGACATTTTATCTAAATGAGCATACAAATGAGGAGCATTGCAAACACAAGCAGAGTCTGTAAGATGTGATCATATCCTGCAGTTGTAAAATGCTGAAGGTTCAGCTCAGATGTCTACTTTGGTCATTTTGCTGTGAAGCTAAGAATGATTATTTTAGCTTACAGCATGTGGCTGCAGTAGTTTAGGTTGTTTTTTTTCCTGCAATTTATAAGGTGAATCTCTTGCTGTGTTATTTTAGAACAGTGGTTCTCAACCTTTTTTTCCAGTGGGCCGCACTATGGTCCAAGTGCAAGTCTCACGGGCCACATATCATTGACATATTACGTGATCAATACAAACCAACCAGATTTATAATAATATAGCCTAAATATTATTATATCTAAACGATTACGTTTATTGAAATAAATAATTAAATAAATTCGGGAGCTGACGAATTTTGTGAAATTCAGCTTGAAAGGAATAATAGCACAATGAAGTTGCGATTGTAAGTTGCAGTCTGTAAGATGCGCACGGAAGTGTGACTTGATGCGCGATATTGCAGAAAATGCATTCACAAACGTAGCCTAAGTTGATCCAAATATGGAAAGCACTTTCAGAATTTAATAATCTGAGGTTCTCTCCAGAGATGTTTTGCCACATTTCTGCGATTAAGGATGATTGCTGCGTAGTATGGGTGTTTCCTTTTGCCTGAACATCTTCAAGTGAGTGTCGGGGCAAACCGGAAGTTGATGCTGAAAGTCCAGCACTCTCCTTCACCGCTGATGCTGTGACTATTCTTGTTTGTACTGTATGTGTTCCTTCGCTGGCATTTTCCACATTTCGTTTTTTCTCCCTTAAAAGTGCCATAGAATGGAAAACTGTATTTACCTTGGCATAGTTGAATAACAGGTACATGGAAATAACATACCATGAGCCTCAAACACCATTGTTTCCTCCTTCTTATGTAAACCTTGTGAATGCAAAAGACCACTGAAAAATAGGTGAATCCGAACATAACACCGACTGTGATGTTACAGTCGGGATCACATAATAGATACGCCCCTGACATTTGCATATACCCGCCCATGTTCTAGGCCAGCCGCCAGCCGAACCATCAGAAGTTCTGCAGGTATTGTGAAGAAACAAGCGAGGACAACAGTGAAAATGGCAGATCATGGAAATAAATGTTATGTTCCAGGCTGTGCAGGGGTTGTGAAGTGCAGGGATGGGTTGGTGTCTGTATTCAGAAAGGCACGAAAAGCAAATAACGCCTTCTAATAAAATAACGCGAGCCACTAAAGGGACATGGTTAGCTCCTTGCTAGCGGTAGCCTGTTACATTAGTGAATAAGATTTCACTTACCACATAAACAGAGTAAGGAGAGATGACTGAGGATGATGGTAAATGATTTACAGATCCTGAGCACCACAAGCATCTGATCTTGTAAAATGTGTGGTAAGTACTGCCGCTCCATAGTATAAAGCAGTTTCAATGCCCCGCATATTAATAGCGGCTTCCTGATGTCCGCATTTTATTTTCAGTATAATTACCCAACGATATAACTGCAAGAGAAAGTATTGAAATATATATTTTCCTTGTGTTTCCATCCTGCTGTGAGCTACTGAAATGAGCCGCACTGTGAAACAGCCAATCAGAGCAGAGCTCAACATTATTATTCATGACCCTTCCAAATAAGCCAATAACAGACCGTTTCATTCTAGGGAGAAATCTTAGGGTTATAAATGGACAAGTAAAACCGTTTCTGGAGAATTTTTGCCCTTACCTATGCCACATACCTTCTATGTAGATATCAGAGAACAATTTAAAATATTGTATCAATGC
Source organism: Acrossocheilus fasciatus (assembly GCA_036784905.1). Lineage (NCBI taxonomy): Eukaryota > Metazoa > Chordata > Actinopteri > Cypriniformes > Cyprinidae > Acrossocheilus > Acrossocheilus fasciatus. The sequence goes on along the minus strand of CM071942.1, from coordinate 39,337,823 downwards.
ATTCTGTGGCACCTTTAATAACAAATTTGTCCATTCTGATGCTTAATTGTACCGAACTAATGACTATTTGAATGGAATTCAATTTGCGCCAAAGTGCGCACTTGTAATTTTAATTGTATTTGGCCGTACTTTTTAATTGAAATTAATTTTTTTTTTCTGTATGTGATTTTATGTTCACAGATCATATGCAATGACTGCCAGGCTCGCTCCACTGTCTCCTTCCACGTGTTGGGCATGAAATGCAGCTCCTGTGGCTCTTATAACACTGCGCAGGACGGCGGGCTGATCGCGGCCCCTCCTGTAGACGCACGACAGCCTGCAGAGCAGACACTCGAAGAAGAGCCCAACACAGAGCACCATGAGTGACGTTTAGGCTCAGAAATCATCTCTCAGTTAAGCTTTTATAGAACTGACACATAGAATACAAGCGCTCCTCCTTTACAGCTCCTCTCAAGTCTGTAGAACTGCTCTTATTTTTCTTGCTTGATTAAAAATGATAAGAACATATTGAAGGCTTCTTTAATTATACTATTCCACATGCATTTTGTCATAAAGAATGTTAAAGGTAATCCTGTGCGAAGAGGATAAACTTTTCTGCTTTTGTTGACCAAATCCTCAATATTTGTCGAGAACATTTTTGGTTTATATTAAGGAAAAGGATCCTTAATATAATGTATCAATATGGGCTCTGATATTCATTCAGGGACAGTGGATATCATTTACAAACATTTGTTAATTTTAAAATTATTTAATGCTATTTATTGATTAATGCTGGAAAACAAGGAAACATTGTGTTACAGAAATAAAATGATCACATTGCATCACATTCTTATTTTCTCAATGTTTCTCTGAGCTTTTCTTCTAGAAAAGAATCTAGTCCTTGGGAAAATATTCTTTTTTCATGTTTTAATAGACTCATTGAGTGTGAGGTATTGATGATATTTCTAAGACTGATCTCCTGTCGCACCTTGCTTTGAAATACAATGGTGGCAAAACTTAATTGCCTCCTGCGGGGTTCAAACCAGACACAATTCAGCCACCACCCCAATCATTAACAATTAGATTGCACCACCCTGATATGATAAACATATAAAAACATCTGCAGTTATGGTTTATTTATGACCTCCACATGTTTAGTCTTGTGTTTTGCCGACCGAAGTTAATGGTGAGGTCACCATCGCTGAAAGGGCTGTGAAATACAAGTTCATGCAGCTTTAGGTCACATGAGACACTGTGCTTTTCTCATCTCTGTGTTGGAGATGACAAACTTCATTTGAACTGTTGACTTTGATGGTCTTTTTCACACAAATTATATGAATTATATATCCATATTAAATTCCAATGGAGATCTTGAGTCATGGGATACCTCAGGATTTTCCTTTGGTAGTAACAGTTTTATGAGTGACGGTTGTGCTCTGGTCTTATTTTTAACATAAGAGCGCAAGTGGCCACTTGTAATGTGCACGGCTTCCGTTGTCTTCCGCTTCCATTTATTTTACCTGTACAAAAACAGTCCATTATGCTGCCTAATTTATCTAATATATTGCAAACTGGTATTTGTTATCATGTTGTTTTAATTTCTTATAATCATAAACACTGGTTTGTAACACAAATAGTTTACCGAAGGGTCTAATGCGGTGTTTACGGTACTCTTTACGGATGAAACAGCGCGACTAATTCATCCCACTTTCAGTGTGTTTGGCTTCCCATACTTTTAAAAGTGTGCTAGACAGTTGCGCTCATATTTAGCATCTTTTTGCGCTTGACACGGCGTACTAAATTTGCAGTACTACAATTACATTAAATTCAACTTTTAAAAAATGCATCGGGAGACCTTGCATTCAACGCAAAATGTGTTCTGTGTAAATGTTTTTACAATGCCGCGTATTGCATTCCACTGAACTACTGTTTTTCTAAAAATGACTCCTGAGCTTGTGCCGCACACATTGAGCGCCACTTTTTTTTAAACGTTGCGTTTTTGACTATCCTCAAAACAGTTACGTGTAGCCATCTTCAGCTACAGGAATTAGCCATGTCAGTAACACATGTAACTAGAAACTTGATGATAACTTGAAATATAAGGATTATATAAAGATTAACTGAATTAAAATTAAAAAGGGGGAAGTTTATTTCAGCTACATTGCACGATGCAACATTTTTCACTTTTGCTTAAAATAAAACTATTAAAATAACTAAAACTAATAAAAATGAGAAAAACAACAAATAACGTGTTAAAATTCAAATAGAAAAATAAAATTCAGTGGTATATTAATGATATTAAGGGTCATTGTCAAAATGTGGCGGCAAACTCCATATATAAAAGACATAATTCTATGTTTTATTAATATGAAATGAATCGACTCTATATTATTTTGCATGTTTTTATTACTTTTTGAATTTGCAAAGTTCCTGAAAAACTTATTGTCTACTACAATGCCTAATTGTCATTTGCTTTATATAACCATTTCATATTTCTTAAGAAATACTGTTTCATCTAATAACGATAATCAAAAATGTAAATAAAAAGACAAATGCAATAGCTCAAAGTTATATTCTGTATTTCTGCGGATAATTCAAATCAACTGAAAAATGCTACTGAAGAACAGTAAAGATGATACAAGGTTGGTCAACCTCTTACCAAGGTAACCCAGCCACAAACACCATCACATTTTTGAGAATAGACAAGCCTAGTAAATATACAGCACACTGGCAAATTAAATGTTATCTCCTCTGGCAGGTTTTGGTGCAGGACTGGTGAGCGGGAACATGTAACATTGTTGTGGAGTAGTGACATCTGGTCCACCAGAAACTGGCACAGCTGGATCAAGAGGAACAAAGCTTATATTCAAGTCGAACTCCACAACCTCTTGTACTGTGAGGGAAGGGTCCATTGTGGTCTGCGGAAGGCCTGGTTGTGCGGTAGGGTTGTTGGTTTGGTGCGGACTGTCTGGTCCCAGGGTGTTCAGCTTGATGGGTTGTAATGTTGTTTTCGGTACAGTGGCTTCCTCGGAAGAGCTTGACTCGTTTGATTCAGAGGATTCAGAACTGGATGCTGTCAGCTGGTGATACAGGCTGACCTGTCAGAGGGTTATAAATAGATAATCAACAGGTTCCAAATGCACAATAAAATTAATTTGTAAAGCACTTAGTGAATAATAGTGCAGCAAAGTGCTGTAAAGTCAGATGAAGATAAAATATCATTAAAAAATGTAGATAAAACCACCAAATGCATTGTCATTATAAAGTAGCAAAGGCTTTATTAAATACATCTTTAGATGGGTTTTAAACATGTTTACAGTGGTAGATAGATGACCGCTGGTAATCCATGTAACACATCTAATGATAAACTTTAGATAGATTAAGAATGTGCTAATTCAGTGTTTTACACAGGCACAATAAATAGAATAAAGTTTGGATTAACAATAAAAGAAACAGAAATTATGGATTTCTTTATAAATATGGTAACCCTTAATAAGGTTCATTACTTAATATTAGTTAACCTGAACTAAGAATGAACAATACTTCTACAGCATTTATTAATCTTAGTTAATGCTAATTTCAGCATTTACTAATGCACTGTTAAAATCACAAGTTGTGGTTGTTAACATTAGTTAATGCACTGTGAGCTAAATGAATGATTGTATTTTATTTAACTAACGTTAACAAAGATGAAAAAATACGGTAATAAATGTATTGTTCATTGTTTGTTCATGTTAGTTAATACATTAATGTTAATAAATGACACCTTATTGTAAAGTGTTACCAATAGTATTTATAACCTATAACCTAGTTCACTTAAGTAACCGTACTTAATTTGAGAATGCATAGTCTGAATGTAAATATTAAAATATATAATATTCTTACCGGTTTAGAAACTGTGAATGACACTAAAAATATTCCAAACAGTGCTAGTCCCAAACCATCCATCTTTTATTAAATGTCTCTTCCTGTTAGAAAATTAAAATTGTTCATCTTAATAAAAACAATCAATAATCAATAAACATAAAAAAAAATCACATGCTTAAAATCATACATGCACTGGATATGAAATATAAATTGGTAAAATATTACCCTGCTTTTTCAAGCTCCACAGAAAAATGCAAGAATATTCCAAGTTCGTTAGTCTTGCGCTGAAAGTGGAACAGGACTGTGCATATTTATATACGATTTAATTATAAAGTTTACGTTTGGTGTCAAATCTTTGATATGTTTATGTTCCTTTTCTCTGTAATTTCACAAATGGTTTACAGTTCCAGACGGAAGCCAGACCTACACTGAAGAGATCATATGGTTACCAAAAAACTGACTAGTTAATTCCAGTAAACATGTTTTGTTTCAAGAAATTTAACCATGATGTGGTTGGCTGCGCTTAATTGAAAGCACACCCGGGGCTAAACCTATCGTTTGTTTTGAATCTAGTCATTGTGAACTCTTATGGGGAAGATGAATTAATCTAAAACCCTCAAATGTTTTTATAACAAAACACATTTATCATCACAGTGGTGAAAACATGATCAGACCAGCCACAGCATGACAGAAACAGCCTACAGCAGAGATTCCAGTCAGAAGACAAAAACACAGCAGGAAACCAGTCAAATCTTTATTTTTAAAATCAACACATGGAAATAAAATCACAAACAGAAAACTGGAGATACTTTAAAAGGTATGGTCAGGGCCGTCCTTTGGGCGGTACAACTGGTGCGATCGCCCCAGGCCCCAAGACCATGATCACAAACGGGCCGAGGGGGCCCCGCTCCCTAACTGGCACTGGGCCCCGTGTCAGCTAAGGACGGCTCTGAGTATAGTCCAACCAAAAATGAGTATTTTGTCCGTTTACTGACCCTCAAGTCACTCCAAACCTCTATGATTTTCTTCTGAAAAAATAAAAAATAAATAAATAAAAAAAAGATACTTGAGGTGCAAACACTGGACCCCGCTGACTTCCTTTTTGTGCATGTGTTCTGCAGAAAGTCAAACAAGTTTGGAACTACAGGTGCTGGTCATATAATTAGAGTATCATCAAAAAGTTGATTTATTTCACTAATTCCATTCAAAAAGTGAAACGTGTATATTATATTCATTCATTACACACAGACTGATATACTTCAAATGTTTATTTCTTTTAATTTTGATGATTAGAGCTTACAGCTCATGAAAGTCAAAAATCAGTATCTCAAAATATTAGAATATTTACATTTGAGTTTGAATAAATGATTGTAACTACTCGCTGGTCATTAAACAGTCCACGCTTCCAACATACTGATGTCCATATGTTTTATTTGTCTGATATGGAACACCGTGAAAACTACATAAAAACAAACAAGAAAAAAGACAATTTTATACACAATTCAAAGGGACATCAAAAAAAAATACAAATGTTAACTCATTTACCGTGTTGGCCTGATAACCAGCAGTAGAATGGTAAGGAGCTCTATCTCAGAAATCACATCTCGCCATTCCGTTTGTGCCAACACGTCCAGGTTAAATTAATCAAAAGAGGTCACGTGACATTCACTTAAATCAAACTGAGTACAATGAAAATAAAGTACAATAACAACAAAATTATAAACTACCACAAAAATACCCACTTAATTGTGAAATCATGAAACCACAAACAATAATCCCTAAATCACAAATACATCATTCATTACTCATAACTGACCTATCAGCGTCAGCTACACTCCCACCAAATTACCATTGACCTACTTGAAAACATGTAGAATGCAACAATCAAATCAATGGAAATTTCCAAACATCTACCCAGTACATAAATTTAACCAACACGATTCCAACCCCACAATTCGTAATTCGTACACACTCTTCAGTTAAAATGAACAAATTGTTCACCATATCACATTTCAATATTGAACAATATTCACAATACAAAAATCAACGTGACCAAGACACCAACTAATACCTACATGACATCAGGGAGTCTAAATTCTAATAAAGTGTTAGGGCATTTTTAAAATGTTCAATTTTTAGCTACAAGAACTACTAACTTTTGAATAGGGCGTTCAACAATGGAGGGTTTAGTGAGGCGTTCACCCCTTTTTCCCAACCCCCGATCCCCCATCTTTATTGAGGCCTTCCGCACCAATCCATCATCATCCTTACAAACTTCAAGGACCCTGGCCAATCTCCACTCATTACGAGGGACTTCCCCTTCCTTTACAATGACAATATCCCCTTCTTGCACATTCCGTCTTGGTGTATGCCATCTTTGCCTGAGAGCAATATTAGCAAGATACTCCTTCCTCCATCTGCTCCAAAACTGTTCACACAAATACTGCACCTGCCTCCAACGTTTCTTCGCATAAAGATCTTCTTTAACGAATGTACCTGGTGGAGGGAGTGGAACAGATGACTTCATGGTAAGCAGATGGTTAGGGGTTAGAGGTTCTAAACTTGTAGGATCACTGAGGCCATCTACAGTCAATGGACGATTATTGACTATAGACATAGCCTCATAGAAGAAAGTACGTAAAGAGGCATCATTTAATCTCCCAGCACCTTGTACCAAAACCGAGCTCATTACACCTTTAACGGTTCGAATCTGTCGTTCCCAGATACCTCCAGCATGACTTGAACTGGGTGCATTCAGACAAAAATCACACTGCTTGGTTGCCAAATATGCTGCCACTCTCTCTTTACTCACTTCTTTAAAGGCATTCTTCAACTCATTCTTTGCCCCAACAAAGTTAGTTCCTTGATCTGATCTTATATGTCGAACAGCTCCACGTATAGATATAAAACATCGTAAAGCATTAATAAATGCATCAGTTGTCATGTCTTCCAACATCTCTACATGGACAGCTCTAGAGCAGAGACATGTGAAAAGGAGACCATACCGTTTACATTCCTTACGACCTTGCTTGGTGTAAAAAGGACCAAAACAGTCCATGCCACAATAAGTAAATGGCGGGGAAGGATCAGTACGATCACGGGGCAAATCTGCCATCCGTTGCTGTTCTGGTGGCCTGCGAGCTTTTCTACAAGGAATGCACTGTCGTATATACTGAGCTACCACCTTGCTGCCACCAATAATCCAAACGCCATTAGCTCGCAATTCATTCAGAGTCTGTCCCCTGCCTTGATGTTGAATTTTTTGATGATAGTGCGCTAAAATAAGGTGTGTGATAACACCATCCCTTGGAAGGATCGCAGGATGCCGCAATTCAAAAGGTGCGGATGCCTTCCTCAATCGCCCTCCCACCCTCATTATTCCATCTTGCAAGAATGGATCAAGCTGATAAAGAGGATGGTTACAAGGCAATTTCCCAGATTCTTGGCGGAGTACATACAATTCTTCTTTAAAGGCACCCTGTTGTGCAAGCCACACGAGAGTGGATGAAGCCCTCCTTCTCTCCTCCACACTTAAAGGCTCTGATATCTTCACCTTCTTTACTAGTCTTTGAATCCGGGCAATGACATTCACAGCTGTAGTCCATTTTGAGAACCGGGATAATTGCTGTTGAAAATCCACTTGCATTACGGCCTCAGTCTTCAATACTTGTATAGCCTTTACCTCAGGGTCTCCAACCGACAGCTCTAACGTACCGTACTTAGCAACCACCTCCTTCTCCCAGAGGAATCTGGGCCCTGTGAGCCAGTTTGAATTAATCAGCTCTTCTATCGTAAGGCCTCTTGAGGCATGGTCAGCAGGGTTTTCTCCTGTGTTAATGTAGTACCACTGTCTCGGATCAGTGGTGTCCCGGATTCTCTGGACACGGTTAGCAACAAAGACATGAAATCTTCTGGCTTCATTATTGATATAACCAAGGACTACTTGGGAATCTGTCCAAAAATATTCTCTGTCCACTTTAAGAGCCAGCTCCTCCTTCAGCATACTACTCACAGCAGCAGAAATCACTGCTGCTGTTAACTCTAATCTTGGTATAGTGACAACTTTTATGGGGGCAACTCTCGCTTTCCCCATAACTAAGGCACAGTGTACCTTGGTATTACTCAGTAGTCTAATATAGGAGCACTGACCATAACCTTTACTGCTTGCATCAGAAAAGTGATGCAACTCAGTTCTCAAGATCTTCCCAAAGTTTGAAGGTGTAAAGCATCTTGGGATCTGTATCTTTCCTAGGTTGGACAAATCCTTCAACCAACTCTCCCACCTTGATCTCAACTCAGTGGGTAGTGGCTCATCCCAACTAATGCCCTTATGGCACATCTCCTGCAGCACCTTCTTGCCAGATATAATAAATGGAGCCAAGAACCCCAATGGATCATAAACTGAAGCCACAATAGAAAGAATTCCACGTCGTGTGGCAGGTTTCTCATCAAGCACAACATTAAAGGTAAAGGCATCATTCTCTACATCCCACCTTACCCCCAAGACGCTTTTTACTGGAAGATAATCATGATGGAAATCAACATTTTTCACCTCAACAGCACGGTCACTCTCACCGATGGACTCCAGCACTTCTCTGTTGTTGGAAATAAATTTGTGAAGATGCAGCTTCCCCTTAGCACACACAGCTTGAGCTTCTTCCACCAGCTCAATTGCCAACTCAACAGATTCCAGGCTTATAAGGCCATCATCCACATAGAAGTGATTTCTGATAAAACTAGCAGCCAAGGGATACTCACTCTCATTAATGCTGGCAAGATACTTCAGGCCATAATTAGCACAACCTGGAGATGATGATGCTCCAAAGAGGTGTACCTTCATTCGATATTCTCTGGGCTCTGTGTCTGTATCTCCATTTGACCACCACAGGAAACGCAGGTAGTCCCGATCTTCTCTAATGACATGAAATCTATGAAACATTTTCTCAATGTCACACATGACAGCAATAGGATGTTTACGAAAGCGACAGAGCACTCCAATCAGCCCATTGGTAAGATCGGGCCCAGTCAATAGATAGTCATTCAAAGCTGTACCTTCATACTTGGCTGAACAGTCAAAAACTACCCTGATCTTATTTGGTTTCTTGGGGTGATAAACCCCTTGATGTGGAATATACCACAAGTTTCCCATATCTGGTTGCTCATCTGCTATTTCTGCATCCCCGTCTCTTATGACACTTTCCATAAATGTCATGTAATCACTTTTAAATTGAGGATCCTTGTCCAATTTTCTTTTAAGGTGCTTCAGCCGTACTAATGCAAGCTTTTTATTATTTGGAAGGTGGGGGCGTGTTTTAAAGGGAAGGGGCATCTCAAGATGGCCACATTCATTCTGATGGACACCTTCCCTTAAAACCTGCAAGAACTGAACATCGTCCTGTGATATACATTTTTCTCCTAACGGAGTATCTGCAAAATCCAACTCAAGTGATCTAATAACACCAGCAGGTGTCACAGGGGGAAGCTCCCTGATTGATATACGGTGGCATAGACCAGTCACATCCTTGGAGCTCACACGCTGTGGAGTACCTCCTATGATACTCCACCCCAGGTCAGTCTTGATGGCATAAGGCTCTTCATCTCCGCCAATGATGACCTGTCGAGGTGCCAATGCTCTGGAGAAATCATATCCGATCAAAAGACCTACTCCACAATCCATTCGTGCAGGCATTTCATCTGCAATCACTTCTAAATGTCTCCACTTTTTAGCAGTTTCACAGGTGGGAATGTGCGAGCGCTCAAAGGGAATAAAGTCCCTTGTATAAACAGGTGGCAAGCAAATAGGGCTGTCAGAAGAAAATCCTCTAACTCTAAGGCCACTAACTCTCTGACTTTCCACGATGGAATCTTTTCCCATCATAGTAGAAAGCTTTAATTTTACCGGTTCCATTAATGCCTGCAAACCATCACACACTTCCTGATCAACAAATGTTTGGCTACTCTGAGTGTCTAATAAGGCATAAATAAGTATTTCAGACTCTGAATTAGATGAAGACAGCCATACAGGAACAATCATGGATGTTGTACCATCTTCTCCTATATTCACACAGCATGACAGAGAAAATGTACTCTCCTCAGGCTGCAAGATTATCTGTGAAGGAGACTCGTCTCCTGGCTGACGATCTTCATGTAATAGCGTTGGGTGGCGCTTCTTGCATACAGCACATATGGCCCTGTTCTTACAGTCCTTAGAGTAATGTCCCTTTCTCACGCATGCGAAGCACAACTTATTCTCCAGGACAAACTTTCTCTTTTCCTCCACAGCTCTTTTCATTAGTTCTTGACACTCATGGACAGAATGACCCTCTCCACAGAACATACATTCGACTGAATTTGTGCTACGCACCAGTGTACTCTTCGATTTACTAAACGCTTTGATCTTGCTGTCGATGACATTACTGGAATTGGCCGTAGAACATGCTGCATCCAAATCCTTCACAGTGGTTGCCAATGCATTTACTCTTGAACGCTTTACTTCTTTAAATGGCTTCTCATCAAAGATCTTTAATGCATACAGTGATGACACTGGGTTGCATGCTATACGTGCTTCCCTTGAAATAAAGGAAGCAAACTCACTGAAGCTTGGGTAACCTCTATCTTGATCTAACTGTTCTGTGACATAACGGTTCCATCTGCTCGTCACCCAATTGGGAAGCTTTACCAGTATCCTCTGGTTCTCTTCACAGTCATTCAGCACCTGAAGACCCTTAATGTGCGGCATAGCATCACTACATGATTGCAAGAAATCACTAAACTCTCTTAGCTTAATGTACTCTGATCCACCAATCTTAGGCCACCGGTTAAGTTTCTCTCTAAAGGCACGTAGCACCACAAAGGAGTGACCATATCTGGCATTCAGCTTCTCCAAAGCTTGCTGATAGGCTTGTTCGTCTTTCCTATAAAAACTACCTTCCAGGACTGATCTTGCTTCACCATCAATATACTTTTGCAGATAGAACAGCCTGTCTGCTGGATTTGGACACCGTCTCTCTATAAGAGCCTTAAAGGTTGTGCTCCACTCTATAAACTTCAGGGGGTCGCCAAAAAACACAAAGGGTTCTGGAACGGGAAGTCGAGATAAGGCCATTGACTCCTGCAATGCATGTACTACGGATACTTCACTTTTTATAACTTGCTGATTCAAACATGGTGTATTAGGAACAAGGGGACTGGGGTTACTCACGTCACTGCATGCTGAACCACACCGCTGACTTTTCACTCTTGACTCCTCCTCAGTATACACTCGAAGCCTTGCTTCCATAATCTCTAGATCTCTGCAATTTTCAAGCTTCTTCAGTCGCTGCCTTTGTGCATCAATGTCAGCCTCCATTTTCATTTCAGCTTTCTTTGCAGCTAACAATGCAGCAGTCTCTGCCCTTTTGGCGGAAATGCTTGCAGACTCTGAAGGGGGTTTAGAGTGATTACCAAGAACTGTGGCTCTAGAAACCGTGGATCCATATATGGACCTAGCATACTCACAGTCCAACAGCATACGCAATCTTGCTTTTTCAGCTTCGGCATCAAACTCCATGCCATCTTCCACTAGTCGTACCCTCATTAATTTCATCAAGTCTACTGTCACAGCTGAGCATGCATCAATTTTTCTCCTAACTTCTTGGCTTGGTACTGCTTGGAGTCGTACGTTATCATATAACTCTTTCAATTCAGACTCTTTCTTCTCCACCCCATCCATCATGTCACACAAATCACTTTCAGAGCACTCATGTTTTAATTTTGAACGAACATCTCTGACGTAGATCTTCCAATTCTCATATGCAGATTTAAACTTCCTTTCCTTTTTAACTAGTTCTTGCTCTTTTAACTCCTGCATCTTTGGTGTCAAACGTTTATCACGGGAAGATTTTCTAATTTCATTTGTCTTTAATAAAACAGAATTGAACTCTTTAAGTCTTGTCTCTGATTTTTCTGTGCATGTGGCACATGAGGCAGGGCGAGCTCTCACTACACCCTCAGTAATTTCATTTTCTGGTGTATCAGTAATTAAAACTGCTTGCTCTTGTAATGAAAATTCATTTTGTTCAGCTAAATCACCCTGAACTGACATTTTAAAAATTTGTAACTTCAGACAAACAGTACAAAATATATAATAAAGTGACAGTAAATAGCAGTGAAACACTCATAAACTGCATAAACACACTTAAGTCAATGCCCTTAACACTCTAAATATTCACTTAAATGACAACGAAAATTCAATTTTACAAACATTAAATATATTCTTAGACATTATTACAATCACATCAATTAAGAACCAGTTGCCACCAAAACATCTCTCTTTATAGGCAGCTTTATCTTATAACAATTTTACTTTAACATATTAAAACATCCATTATTTACCAAAGATAGCATTTGAGTATTGCACAATCTGACCTGCTGTTGCACAGACGAACCAAGGCTGTGTGATAAAGTCCTTCACCGGAATTGAATCAGAACTGCACGCCAAACACACAACAGTCCACCACGGGAGGAAGACGCGCAGTTAAACGCCAAAACTTACCGCAACCAGCGCTACGAAAAACGAGTCAACGGCTACACGATGAAGTCAGTTCTCCACAGAACACAACCGAACAGCACCCAAAGTCCCAGGAACAGCGAAGCAAGGTCGCGCGCCGAAGACAGCCTCTATCACCGCAGGAAGCAGCCAAACCGCGTGCAGAGATCCCGAGGAGCGAACTGCACACTGCATCCGGAACACCACCGCCAAAGCAGACTTCGGTAGAATGGAATTAGGCCACGTTTTCACTGTAACTACTCGCTGGTCATTAAACAGTCCACGCTTCCAACATACTGATGTCCATATGTTTTATTTGTCTGATATGGAACACCGTGAAAACTACATAAAAACAAACAAGAAAAAAGACAATTTTATACACAATTCAAAGGGACATCAAAAAAAAAATACAAATGTTAACTCATTTACCGTGTTGGCCTGATAACCAGCAGTAGAATGGTAAGGAGCTCTATCTCAGAAATCACATCTCGCCATTCCGTTTGTGCCAACACGTCCAGGTTAAATTAATCAAAAGAGGTCACGTGACATTCACTTAAATCAAACTGAGTACAATGAAAATAAAGTACAATAACAACAAAATTATAAACTACCACAAAAATACCCACTTAATTGTGAAATCATGAAACCACAAACAATAATCCCTAAATCACAAATACATCATTCATTACTCATAACTGACCTATCAGCGTCAGCTACAATGATCATCCCTACAGTATAAATTCTGGGTATCTCTTGTTCTTTGAAACCACATTAATGGAGAAGACTGCTGACTTGGCAATGATCCAGAAGACGAACATTGACGCCCTCCACAAAGAGGGTAAGTCACAGAAGGTCATTACTGAAAGGTGTGGCTGTTTACAGAGTGCTGTATCAAAGCATATTAAATGCAAAGTTGACTGGAAGGAAGAATTTGGGTAGGAAAAGGTGCACAAGCAACAGGGATGACCACAAGCTTGAGAATACAGTCAAGCAAAGCTGATTCAAACACTTGTGAGAGCTTCACAAGGAGAGAACTGAAGCTGGAGTCAGTGCATCAAGAGTCACCACGCTCAGACATCTTCAGGAAAAGGGCTACCAAGCCACTTCTGAACCAGAGACATCGTCAGAAGCGTCTTACCTGGGCTGTGGAGAAAAAGAACTGGACTGTTGCTCAGTGGTCCAAAGTCCTCTTTTCAAATGAAAGTAAATTTTACATTTCATTTGGAAATCAAGGTCCCAGAGTCTGGAGGAAGAGTGGAGAGGCACAGAATCCATGTTGCTTGAAGTCCAGTGTGAAGTTTCCACAGTCAGTGATGATTTGGGCTGCCATGCCATGTGCTGGTGTTGGTCCACTGTGTTTTCTGATGTCCACAGTCAACGCAGAAGAGCCGAAGGCCACTATCAGAGCAACCTGGGCTCTCATAACACCTGAACAGTGCCACAGACTGATCGACTCCATGCCACGCCGCATTGCTGCAGTAATTCAGGTAAAAGGAGCCCCAACTAAGTATTGAGTGCTGTACATGCTCATACTTTTCAGTTGGCCAAGATTTCTAAAAATCCTTTCTTTGTATTGGTCTTAAGTAATATTCTAATTTTCTGAGATACTGAATTTGGGATTTTCCTTAGTTGTCAGTTATAATCATCAAAATTAAAATAAACATTTGAAATATATCAGTCTGTGTGTAATGAATGAATATAATATTCAAGTTTCACTTTTTGAATGGAATTAGTGAAATAAAGTAATAAGGAGTAAGACTTACAATAAACTTGGTGCTGACTTTTCTTGCAATTCTGTTTACATCTCACAATTCTGAGCTTATATCTCAACAAATCAGACTTTTTTCTTGTAGTTGCACGTTTACATCTTACAGTTCTTAGAAAAAGTCAGAACTGTGAGGTATAAATAAATCACACACAAAAAAAATTGCAATAATTTATATTCACCAGCAGAAACGGCTTCTTTGTTTCTTTATACAAGAGCAAGTGGACCTTTTTTGTTTTCAAAAATTCACAAACGTTTTGTTAATGTGACCACACATTTAGAACAGTTATTAATTTTGTAGTTTATAGTAATTGTCCTTGGTGTAAATTGGCCTTAAAGGTCATGAAGCTTTATTTAAATTGCCTTTTACAGTGAGATTTGCCAAATGCCAATGTCCTTAATCTTTTCTGTCAGATTCAGTGACCATTTGTGTGTCCAGAGCTTTTGGCCCATGGGTATTTTGAATGGGACTGTGTGTTACTTGGCTGTCCTCGGATGTGGGGGGAGGAAAGCACCTGGAACAATGGCGAAGGCCATTTTAAATTGCATAAAATATGCATTAACCCTCTTTGATGCATTATTGAGGTCATATTGTAGGTTGGTCCAAAGTTTTCCCCAAGTAGCCACCTCTATTAACTTGCTTCCCAAATTTTTGTGGTCCAGAGCATCATTTCACAACAGGTTTCTCAAAAATTGACTTTAATCTTTCATTTTGACAGGTATACAATGTGGTGCTGTGGGAAAATCCATTTCTGCAGTACTTATGTGGTAAACCAAGACATCGTCATTAAGTTGGCAAGTTTCATAATGATAGTTATAAAACAGTTTATTTGCAGATGGTACAGAAGGTAGTTACACAAACTAGACTGTGAATTTGACTATTTCAAAAACCAAGATGCTACAGCTGGGAAGTTGAAGCTAGTCCACAGACGTTACCACATTTTCCTAAAGAGAGAAAAAAAAAAAAAAAAAAAAAAATGAAATCAAATCAGTCATTAAGGATTTTCACAGCAAATATTACACCATCTTTGCTAATGGGCACTTTTTATTGGTTTGGAATTAAAGGAATAGTTCACCCAAAAATAACATTTTCAGAAAATGTACTCACCCTCAGGCCATCGGAGATGTAGAGGAGTTTTTCCTTCTTCAGAACAGATTTAGAGAAATGTAGCTTTACATCACTTTCTCACCAATGGATCCTCTTGTAGTGAATGGGTGCTGTCAGAATGAGAGTCCAAACAGCTGATAAAACCCATCACAATAACCCACACCACTCCATCAATTAACATCTTGTGAAGTGAAAAGCTGTGCGTTTGTAAGACAGAAATCCATTATTAATGTGTTTTAACATTAAACCGTTGATTATATCCATAATCTATAATAATGCTTCTTTCAAATCCATCTTGTCCCCTTACATAAATATTCACTGACGTTAAAACTGTTTTGAACCATTTTCGCTTGTAAAAGTGCTTGATCTGCATATTTCTGACTCATTTCAGCTGGAAGCAGTAGTTTGAAGTTATCTTACTGATGGATTTGTTCCTTTGCAACTTTTAACTTCACCATATGTAAATTAATGGCCAGGAGTGGTGTGGATTGTGATGTTTTTATGAGCTGTTTGGACTCTCATTCTGACGGCACCCATTCACTGCAGAGGATCCACTGGTGAGCAAGTGATGTAATGCTAAATTTCTCCAAATCCGTTCCGATGAAGAAAAACTAGTCTTGGATGGCCCAAGGG
Organism: Acrossocheilus fasciatus; assembly: GCA_036784905.1. Lineage (NCBI taxonomy): Eukaryota > Metazoa > Chordata > Actinopteri > Cypriniformes > Cyprinidae > Acrossocheilus > Acrossocheilus fasciatus. Next base: position 39,321,944 of record CM071942.1, on the reverse strand, counting down.
TGAGTACATTTTCTGCAAAATTTCAGTTTGGGTCAATTATTCCTTTAATATCACCACTCTCTTATTTCATACCTCTGAGAACTCAGCGTCTTTTCCATTAGGTTTTTCTGAAGATGTCTCTCGTCTTCTCTCTAGTTCCTTCATGCCCGTTTCCTGCACATCCACAGTCCGTGCTGCTTGCCTAAACACAAACAGTATAATCGTCTTAAAAAAATAGGATTTTAAGCATCATAAGTAAATGAAAGTCAGCAGATTACAGTGTACCTCCGGTTTGTGGCTTTTTTCTTCTGAATGATGCCGGCGGTGACCCCCAGGACAACCACAGCGGCACACAGTCCAACCACTCCGTACAGAAGCGGCCCCTGTGAGAGCCCGCTCGAACGTTCCTGGCAGTGCTCTCCACTGTAACCTGCGTCACAGACGCACACAGTCTCTCCGTTCTGGGTTGTGCATTTACCGTTGCCGTTACACAGCTTAAGGCCACACGCCTCTGACTCCACGTTCTGTGGTATGACATTATCACTCAAACCTGGACGAAACGCTTTAGGATTGATCCGGACATTTTTAGGTTGTTTATCCTGGAGACCTGAGAAGTCAAAACAGAACACTGTTATTATATGGATCCTGTTTAATCTTGAGTGAATCTAATGAGGTCATCTTTTCACTCAAATCATATTCACTCAATCGTCATTTTTCACTCAAAATTAAGAGAGGAATTATGTAAATATATACTTATAAAATAAAAATCATTGTGTGTTCATTGAATTAAATTTAAAATGTACAAATACTAAGGTTATTTGCATCATGAAAAATTAAATTTCCAAATTTTCTTTTGATTCTGTATTTGAGTATACATTCATTACAGTAATAAAAACGAAAATCATGTATAAATACTATATTAATTTAATTTAATATTTGATGCATTTACAGTAACAAGACTGTAAAAGGAAAAATGTATAATTATCTAAAGTGTCCCAAAATAAAATTAAGCCTATTGTTAGGACCATTAAGAATATTTGCATTACGCAAAATTAAACTTTCCTGTTTTTATCATTTGATTTTGGGGTAAAAATAGACCTGCATGTGTTCTTCACAGTGCAAATATACACCCCAATAACAGCAACCTACAACAGAATAATCGCATGTTTTGTAAAGCTAACTTTTTCCTCCCTAAAACATCTTAAAATTGAAACCAGAAGTTTAGGATGACGATTCCTCACAGTTCTCATCAGAATGATCTGGACAGTTGGCGACGCCGTTGCAGAACTGCTCCAGAGGTAGACAGATGTCTTCACTCAGGCAAGGTTTGGTGCCTGCAGGGCAGCGGGGGTCCGGACTGCAGTCTCTGCCGTTGACCAGGCGGTGATTGTGTGCACAGTGGCACGTCATTCCCCCGGGGAACGCAAGACAGAGGTGACTGCAGCCTCCATTACCATTAGAGCAGAGATTAGTGCCTGAAAAATGAAGTGGACAGATTAATGCGTCATAATTTTCATAAACGCAATACGTTACTACGCAATTATTTCCCCACCTTTTTGTCTTGACTTTGCGAATGCTTTCAGACTGACAACGCCGACGTCCACTTCAAACCACAGCTTCCCTGTATGTTCATCATCGCTAAACCAACACTTAGTGGAGTCTAAACAACAATGGACAGATTATTAGGTAAAAAACATTTTAAGCTGGTGTGAGCTGGTTTTTTTCCCCACAGAAGAGCACAAAACTTCCCCATACAAAAGTACCTTTTTTAGTAATCCAAACAAGAACTTTGTTAACAAAGGCAAATGCCATCAAGCCTCCTTCCGTCTTTATTTCTTTGTATCCAGAACCATCTACGGAAACTGAACCAATTACTCCAAGACCTAGAGAAAAGATTATTACTATACACACAATTTGGTCTCAAATACGGTAAAACAGTAATATTGTTAAATATTATTAGTTTAAAAGCACTATTTCTGTTTTCATTACTCCAGTCTTCAGTGTCATGCGATGCTTCAGAAATCATTCTAATACGCTGATTTGTAGCTCAGTTATTACTGGTACTCCATTTATTAAATAAATTGTTTATGGTTTTCTTATCAGGGTTGAAAACAGCTTTTGCTGCATTATATTTTTTTGGGGGTATGTGTGTTTTTTACCTGAGTGGTAATCACGATTTACACAATATTCAGCACAACCGTTTTCAACATTGATAAGAAATGTTTCTTGAGCAGCAAATCATAATATTAGAATGATTTCTGAAGGATCACGTGACACTGAAGACTGGAGTAATGATGCTGAAAATTCAGCTGCGCATCACAGGAATAAAACAACATTTTAAAATAGAAGTTAATTTTAAATTCTAATAATATTTTACAGTATTACTGTTTTTACTGCATTTATCAAATAAATGCAGCTTTGGTGAGCATATGAGTGTATATAAAACATACCAGTGTCAGCCCAATACAGTTTATTCCCTTCATCTGTCAAGATCAGTGAAGTTGGCCGGACTGAATTACTCCACACCACTGTCCTGTTCTGTCCATTCATATAGGCACACTCCACCTGGGTCATGCCACCTTCCTGGACTGTGTTTGAGAAGCAGAGGCGTCCGCTGGGTGGGTCTAAAGCAATGGATTCAATAGCTCCGACACTGTCCTTTATTATCACTCTGGTGTGCGCACCATCCGGTGAGGTGACCTGCAGACCAGACAGCTTCTCGCTGCTCCAGTACACATTCAGGGTGATCCAGTCCACTGAGAACGCACGCAGCGAGTCCTTATGTAGCTGGAGCAGCTTCCCACGAGGCACTAGCGCCATGTCCTTCATCTTGAAGAGCCCCACGCCGGGCTGCCCGCCATCGGACACGTACAGGGTGAGGTCACGCAGCAATAAATCTAACATGGTTGGCTTGTTCATGTTGGGAAGGTCAAAACGCCGATGTTCAGGCCAGTTCTTCAGGCCCATGTTGCTGTGTCTGTCCTGTAAATAAATCTGAGACCGACAAATTGAGTTAAAGTCTAATACACTAATGCTCCACATAGAAGACTTTGTATATTTAAGAGATCAAGGGCTTAATTGTAAGAATGACAGTTATTTTTTAATTACTGTAAGCTTTTGCATTTATACGTGTGCTTGTATTTATTTGTTTTCCTTAATTTTCTCCATTTGCAAAATCTGGAATTCATACAGCTATAATGCAACCCAAATTCATAGAAACAGTTAATTATTGAATAGCGGCATTTAGTGCAAAACATTACTGACTGATTATCACATTTTCAGAAGTATCAAATCATTTTTGCAGTTACCAGCTAGACAACACCAACCAATCTGTAAAAACCTCTCACAAAGACTCAAATGTTTAAAGTTGCAATGAAACTTAAGTGAGGTTGTGACACATCCGAGATTATTGATAAAGAAAACAAAGTAGGCTTATTTTAGGGACGTTAGTTTTATCCATGTGTAGAGACACGAACATATGCATGGACGCATGTTATTGTGCATCTATGCACGTTTTATTATAGTGATTTTAAAAATAAAAATTGACTTAAATGACTTTAGCATTAAAAATAAATAAGGACATTTTACATTCAACATTGCTGTCAACCAGAAACCATCCTAATCCTATTTCTGACCTTATGCTAGAATCAAAGAGAAAATGGTTTGAATTGTCATTACTTGATTAAGCATTGCATAGGTATTAATAACAATACCTGTGTGACTGCAGCTGGAGAAAGAAACAGCAGGAAGGACGAGTCTTTGTGTTTGGAGCAGGTCAGACCATCGTCATCCAGCAGCAACTGAGACGGACACTTGCACACGGCCTTCAAACCCGGGGACGAAACACACAGGTGAGAGCAGTGCTGGGAAGCACATGGGTTAGGGACGCCCACTTGGAAGAGTGCATGAATGACCTGCAGATGCACACAAGCAGTAGTTTCCTGATTTACAGCTTACACATGCATGTTTCAAATCAAACATATATAGCCTGCACTTTACAAATGACTGCGGGGTTTCATTTGATTTTAACGATCATAGTGTTCAGGAAAACTTGCCTTCAAACCGAACGGCTGTCCAGGACGTTTGAGCAGGACTTGGTGCTGTTTGCCTGTGATTTTGTGAGCTCTCTGAATGGTTCCCCTTTTAGTATCAGACCAGTAGACCTCGTCATTGAATACAGACACTGAGAATGGACTGGGGGTCTCCATCATCTGCAAGAGCTGCGGAATTATGGAAAAAATATTTTTAAAAGATCTAAATAATTTGACTCTTAGTGCCTTTTAAATTTCATTAAAGACCCATATCTATCCAGTGGTGGACACTGCTTAAAGGGATAGCTCACCCAAAATGAAAATTCTGCCATCATTTATTCAACCCAAGATATTTTGAAGAATGTGGGTAACCAAACAGTTGCTGGTCCCCATTGATTTCCATAGTATGGGAAGAAAAAAAAAAAAAAAAATACTATGCATGTCAGTGGCTACCATCATCTGTTTGGTTACCCACATTCTTAAAACCCACAAAATTGAAAATGAGTAATTAATTTTATTAGGGTGTCTGTACTCAGGTACTTTGTGTACTTCATCCACCACTTTATCTAAAAGGCTCTTAACATTAGATTGATGGACAGGAATGTTGATCCAGAAACATTCTACAAGGAAAGCAACTGTAAACAGATTGGCAGATCATGTAATGCTTCACCCTATTAGACATTTTCTAAGATGCTGAGGTGGACACATACACTACCTTAATATCTCCTCCATCAATATTGGCTGATCCAATGCACTTGAGTTTCTCATCTGTCCAGTAGATTCTGTGATGCAGGGAGTCCACCGTCAAACTGACCGGCCATCGGAGAGAGTGACTGACCAGTACACGTCTGTCCGAGCCATCCATTCCTGCTCTTTCTATCTGAGCCTCGTCCCCAGTTTCTGACCAGAACATAATTCTGAAAGAAAGACATATCAGGGTCAAATGTACATTAGTAACATGCTAAAACAGTGGTTTTCATGCTTTGTAGTGCCCACTGCTGGCTCTGTAAATACAATAAAAATAAAAAGTGAAAAAAGAATGATTATTCAAACCCTTCCTGTGGCAGCAAAGCAATGGAGCGAAGCTGCCCTAGATCTTCACCCAGGATCACCACACGATCTGTGGCTCTGGTGGCATCACTGTCCAGTCCCAGTGCATTGATCTGGCTGTTCACGCTATCAGCCCAGTAGAGGTTCCTCGCCACCCAGTCCACTGCCAGACTGTCTGCATTGATCCCTGATACAGAGACAAGGACACTTACAGGTCATTCTCAATTCTGTGACTTCAAAACTTTAATACATCTGCAATATGACCCGTCTAGTCATGGTCAGGCAGTATGTAAAATCAAATCAGAATTTTTATATAGTGCTTTATACAATACAGACAGTTTCAAAGCAGCTTAAGAGTGATAAATAGGAAAATAACTGTTCAAGCATAAAACAACATTTTAAACCTAAAAGGCAGCTCTACAAAAACAAGTGTCATTATTTAGTTGCCAAGGAAACATTTCTAATTTTCATTTAAGTTTTTTTTTACATTTAAATTTATTAGGTCATTTATATTGCATCTTATTTCATTTACAAAAGCGATTTTTAATATACATACATGTATTTGTATGCATGTAGTGTACAGTACTTGTAGTTAACAATAACACTGACCTTTAATAAAGGTTCCTTTGCTCTTCTGATCCAGTGACAACCATTTTATGTTGTCAGTGTTGAGGTTGATCCAGTACACTCTCTGCTTCTGCCAGTCGTAGTCAAGTGACAAGACAAAATGCTTCTCTGATGAGAGTAGGACGTCCAGACTGGAGCTCCTCAGACCCAGCAGGAAGACCTCAGACTGCACAGACGCCAGCAGGTACGGCTCACCTGAGACAGGAGCACAACTTTCAACTAGAGTCTCAGCTTGAGTAAAGAGTACCTTGAAGTGCATGAGTGTATTAGAAATGGCATTATATTGTGAATACTCGTGATCTGAACACTCATGTGAAATATTCTAGCCCACTTAATCTTTCACTTGTAGTGTAACAAACGTAATCTCTTTGAAATGCTAAATACCTTTATTTTTTAGGTAACGCAAAAATGTAGCATGCTACCATTTGTTGCATAATGCACACAGCCTTACACACTATTGTTTAAAAAAAAAAAAATTAAAATAATATATAGATAGAGATAGAGTGTAAACCGCTCCATATGCATGCCATAACACGGCCTGTGTTTTACAACCAGAAAAATATATATTTGCTCTTGCTGGTAATGTACATACCTGTGATTTTGCAACTGTGGCCATCAGGTTCCAGAACATAACCGTGACTACAAGAGCACTCAAATGAGCCCTGAGTGTTGTTACAGTAGTGTGAACAGAAGTCTGGACGGTCCACACACTCATCCACGTCAACACACACCACACCATCATCTACAGGCTTGTAGCCCATTCTGCACCAACAGCGCTATAGGAAGAAGAAGAGCAGTGACAGCAAACACAAAATGGTAAGCAACTGCTCATTAATTAATTGCTTATTAACAAGCACCAAAGTGAGAGAGACTGCAACTGATATGGTGTAGTACTACACAGAAACAGTGGCTACTGCCACCAACTGGTCAACATTGATAAAATGCTTTTCATTTATGCCTTTTACAGCAGAGGTCTCAAACTCAAATCCTTGGAGCTGGAAGGCCACAGCTCTGCAGAGTTTAGCTCCAAACAGCTCCAGCTCACACCTGCTTGGAGGTTTCTAGTAATCCTGAAGACCTTGATTAGCTAGATCAGGTGTGTTTGATTAGGGCTGGAGCAAAACTGTGCAGAGCTGCGGCCCTCCAGGAATTGAGTTTGAGACCAATGTTTTAGAGTCATTGAGGTCATGCAGAGTATTCATCAAATTTACTGAAAGTGTTTTTCTTCTATCCTACAAATTCTTATAAGATTAGGGTTGTATTATCTTGGGAACACTTGAGAATTTTCCAACGTTTTTTTTTTTTAATCTCAAACCTTAGAGTGTAACTAACATCTGACTGTGGTCAATGGTTGTAAAAATGATTCTTTAGATCCTTCAAAACCTAAAGTCCTAAACTTGTTAACATGCACAACCATTCAAACGTTTGGGGTCAGTATAATCCCCCCCCCCAAACCAATTACTCTTATTCAGCACTGATGCGCTAAATAGATTTAAAAGTGACAGTAAAGACATTTATAATGTTACAAAAGATTTATTTTTCATATAAACGCTGTTTCTGTAAACTTTTTCAAAGAATCCTGAAAAAGAGGATACACTTTCCACAAAAACAATGATGATAAGAAATGTTTCTGGAACAGCAAATCAGCACATTAGAATGATTTATGATAGATCATGTGATAATTAAGACTACAATAATGGCTGCTGAAAATGCAGCTTTACCATCACAGTAATAAATTCCATTTCAAAATGTATTGAAATAAGTTGTTTTAAATTGTAATATTTCACAATATTGCATTTTTACTGTATTTGTTTCCAAATAAATGTAGCCTTAGTGAGCAGAAGAGACTTTAACAACATTATAAACATCTTATCCCCAAACTTTTGAAATGTATATAGGTTAATATAACCAAGTTAATATTTGTCAATTTCTATGACTGGTAGTTTTTAATATTCAAAGCAGACATTTTCCTAACATGAACAGAAAGAGGAAGTCATACCGTGCCTGTAGGTGTGCTGTGGCAGTCCTGTGCACACTTTGACTGTTCAGAGCATTTGTCTGTCTGGCAGGTCCCGTCCTCATCAGAGCCGTCCACACAGTTACTGACTCCATCACAGAGCTGAGACGGGTCCACACACTCGGAACTACCACACTGGAACAGATGCGGAGGACAGGACACACTCGGACCTGTCAAAACACACACCAGCTACACTTCAAGAATCCTCATTTATAAATGGATTTTGAGAGTCATTCCACAGGAATAATTGGCAGAATACAGAAAAACATCAAAATGTGGACAGAAATGCCATTTACATAAACATTATGCAATTGGGGTTTTCAGAGGTGATTGAATGACATCACACTATCATTCAAAAATTGAGTCAGTAAAAAAAATAAAGTTATTTCAGCAAGGATCCATTAAATTGATAAAGTGACAGACTTTTACATTGTTACAAAAGATCTCCATTTAAAACAAATGCTGCTCTTTTTAATTTTTATTAAATCAAAGAATCCTGAAAATGTATCAATTTTCACAAAATTGATAAGAAATTACAAATCAGTGTATTAGGATGATTTCTGAAGGATCATGAGACACTGAAGACTTGAGTAAATTCAGCTTTGCATCACAGGAATAAGTTACAAATATATTCACAAAGAAAACAATTTCCATGTTTTATAACGGTTTTAACTATTTTTGATCACATAAATGCAGCCTTGGTGAAAAAAAACTTATCAAAAACATTAAAAATCTTACCCACATTTTTGAACAGTAGATTTCCTTAATTTTAGTCCTGCCAATTATTCCTGTGGAGTGACTAAAAATTCATTTCTAAATCAGGATTCTTGAAAGAATAGCTAATCAGAATCCCAAACACTGTAATATGATATTTCTGAGTCCAACAGGACATTAAATGAAATTTTAGTCATTCATATATATACACATATATGACAGATGGTTGGAGAATTGTTAAACTAATTGTTCAGAAAAGAAGAGGAATATGCATCTGACCTTTATAATAATTTCTAATGTTTAATGAAAATGAATTTGCACTGAGGTTTTATCTGGGTTCAGCCTGCTTCAGTTTGACACAACAGCGTTAACTCACATCCAGATTCGTCACTTCCATCCCTGCAGTCTTCAGAGCCGTCACAGCGCCAGGCTTTCGGAATACACTGCATGTTAGAGGCACACGGCCACTGGAACTCACCGCACTGCACTGGGGACTCCTTACAGTCCTGTCTCACATGGGAAAGGTGGTCAAAACACTAATCATTTTGTAATGTGCTTTCGGTCATTAGATGCATGGATTTCCTAGCGCACCTTCTCATCTGTGCCATCCTTGCAGTCCATCTCTCCGTCACATATCCACTCGTCCAGCAGACACTCCTGGCTCTTCGGACAGCGGCGCTGCGTGCTGCATGGCGGAGGTTCAGCGCAGTCCTCCTCGTCTGAATGATCTCTGCAGTCCGGGTGTCCATCACAGTGCATACTGACCGAAACGCACTGACCGCTGCTGCACCGCCATTCAGCACTGCTGCAGCTCTCCTCACCTGCAGGCCAGGACGTGTTATTCCATTATGAAGAAAATGAATGTTTTTGATTTTTACTTCCATAACCTTGCTGTTGCTCTCTATTGCAAAGCTGATCTCAGACATGCAGAAACATTATGCATAACAGACCAGTGTTATTTATACTAAACATTAGTATTGAACATTCTGAATTAGATTTAATTTATATTTCCAGTTTTCATTTTAATTCAAGTCATGTTTATGTGCTTGTCATTTTTAAAATTTAGTTTTTATTTCTTTGCAGTTTTAGTAATTTAATCATTTTATTTCAATTAGTTGCCAAGGTGACATTTCTATTTTTTTATTCCCCCCCCCCATCTAAAATTAATTTAATTTATACTGTAATTCAGTTCATAATGTTGAGAGTAGTTTCAGTAAACAACACTGTAATGGACAAACCAGCATAAATATTATACGTATTTTCCATTTTAAATCTAATTAATATTTTAGCAGCTTTGTTATTGTGCTGTCATTTTTATATATTTTTTCGGTTTTATTAAATCTAAACATTTTCAGCCAGATGCCGTGGCAATATTTCTAATTTTCTTTTAAATATTTAATCTAAGATTCATATTTTATTTCATTTATATTTTAACTCAATACGTTTTCTTCAATTAATGAGAATGATTTTAATAGTTTTAGGTAACAACAACATTGTAAGAGACAAAATGCCATTAGCCCCAAAAATATAATTAATATATTAGTATTATATTTTCCATTTTAATTCGAATCAAATTTCAGTAATTTTGTTACAAGTAATTTTTAACCAGGTTTAAAAAAAAAAAAAAAAAAAAAATTATATATATATAATTTTTTTTTTTTTTTTTTAAGTTTTGGTAAATTTAAATATTTCATTAGTCAGGTACCAATATTTGATTTTTTTTTTTTTTACATGATATTTTTACTTCCCCCCCCCCCCACCCCGCCCATTATATTTCAGCTTCATTTCAATTAACTTTTTTGATAGTTTTAGTCACCAATAATAACATTGTAATGGACAAAATAATAAAAATCTCATCTTTCTATTCAAACCCCTACCACAGCTGGCCTCATCGCTGCCGTCCGCACAGTCTGCATCTCCATCACAGACAAAGGATTCTGGGATACAACGGTTTTTATCGCAGCGATGACCGCAGCCCTCCTCTGGCTTGAAGCAGTCGATTTCATCCGAGCGATCCTGACACTGAGCCACACCGTCACACACCTGCCGTCGCTCAATGCACTTCTTACCATGTGCACACTGAAACTGACCTGAGAACAGATGAATGGAATGTTACCATATGAACACCAGAGCAGGAATTGAAACAGAATTTCTAACCATGTCAAAGTGCATATAAGTGGATGTTGAGAGAGGCTGCCAGTGTGCTGCTGTGTGGTTTCCTCACCAGATTCACACTCCACAGAGCACTCGTCTTCATCAGACCCATCATTACAGTCATGCTCGCCGTCACACACGTGATTATAGAGTACACAGTCCGTCCCGTCTCTACATAACTTGGAGCCGATTGAACAGCGTAGAGGTCCTTTAGTTACAGGAGCTTTTCCTGAGACTTCATCATCTGTTGTCTTTTCCTCTTCCTCTTCAATGTCATCATCATCATCATCATCATCTTCGTCAAGGCTGAGATCTGAGAAGACAAGAGGAAACTTAGACCAAAAGCATGTTTTCGGAAACTTTTCCTCTGAAGTACAATTACAAAAACAATTAATTATTATTATTTTTTTTGAAGTAGTGGAAACCAAACAGTTTTGGGTCCCATTGACTTCCATAGTATGGAGAAAAAATACAGTGAAAGTCAATGGGACCCGACTACTCTGTCACCAACATTCTCCAAAATGTGTGTGTATTTTTTTTTTTTTTTTTTTAATTTATGTTCCACAGAAGAAAAATGCATACAAGTTTGGAATGACATGAGGGTGAGTAAATAACGACAATTTTCATTTTTTGGTTGACTATGCCTTTAAGGGTGCTGCATGTAAATTTTTTTTTTTTTTTTTTTTTTTTTTTTTTTTTGAGTGCACTAAAGCATAAAAAAAAAAAAAATACATACACGTATACATATACATATATATATATATATATATATATATATATGTTTGCAGATATTCAGGAAATGTGCTAAGTTCACATACTTGTTCCTCAGAAAATCAATGCTACAGCCAGTTATTCTTTGAAATGTGTTCCGTGTCAGAATGTCTGTTTTTGTTCTGGTCTGTGAGATTCTGTCCTCTGCCAATTTACCCTGGATTGCCAGTTGGTGGAAAACACAGCGCATTACAGCCATGGAAGCCAGCAAAGGAACCGAGTCAGAGATCGCAGATTCTACCCAACCTAAAATTCTCGGCATCCATCTAATAAGAAACGTCGCCTCGTCACCTTTCATTGTTAATTGCGCTCGTTCATGTCTCTTCAACCTGGCAACCCATGTGAGCGCTGAGTGAGGAGGAGGGAGCAGGAGACACAACCCTCTCCAATATTTTGAAATTTGGACTGCAGTACCCATTTCAACCACTAACTGTCAACATTACATACTGCACCTTTAAGTATGCAGTGTAATGAGATCATGTGACAGTCTCAGAAAAAAAAAAAAGGCACAAAAACTGTCACTGGGGTAGTACCTTCTCAAAAGGTAAACTTTGTAGCCTAGCTGTTTACCCATAATGGTACATAATACTCCACCTTCAATACCACAACTGAGGTGAGACCCAGAGATTGGCTGCCCACTGCTCCGGGTGTGTGTGTGCACTGCTGTGTGTGTGCGCACTTGGATGGGTTAAATGCAGAGCACAAATTCCAAGTATGGGTCACCATACTTCGCCACACATCACTTCACTAATAAGTGTACTTGTTTACATTCTGAACCAGATGATTTTACACTTCATTGTAGTTACAATCCAGTAATACTACATTTTAACCCAATTCAAACCCTTACCACAGCTTTCCTCATCACTGCCGTCCGCACAGTCTGTGTCTCCGTCACAGACAAAGGATTCTGGGATACAACGGTTTTTATCGCAGCGATGACCGCAGCCCTCCTCTGGCTTGAAGCAGTCGATTTCATCCGAGCGATCCTGACACTGAGCCACACCGTCACACACCTGCCGGTGCTCAATGCACTTCTTACCATGTGCACACTGAAACTGACCTGAGAACAGATGGAAATACAATACTTTTCTATTTTGCAAACTAAAAAACCCTCCAAAAAACAGGCAGCCTACTAATTGGTTTTATCTGGGTAATATGCAGATTGTGAATTGGTTGATTAGCGAATTGATTAATTGGTTGAGTTGATTCCAAGCAATTTGAATAAATGCATTTTGAAAATGATGATTATTTGAATAAAATGGATGCAAATAGTTATGACCATTTTTAGTGCAGAAATTTTGCACGTTTAATTTATGTATAACTGACAAATATGCATCACATTGTTTATTAGTTTGTTTAATAGTGTTATTGTTGTCACTGAAAATGTTAAAAATGTGTAGTTTTTTTTTAAATATACAATTCAAATTTAATCAAATTCAAATCTTAAAGTTAAGTGTATTCTTTATTCCAGGGGTTTTCAAACCTGTCCTGGAGGTCCCCCAGCCCTGCACATTTTGTATGTCTCCCCCATCTAACACACCTGATTCAACTCATCAGCTCATTATAGGAACTGCAAGACCTGAATTGGGTGTGTCTGATAAGGGAGACATACAAAATGTACAAAACCCTGCTTTATTCTAGACCCCTGGAAATCAGTTTGAGGGCCAAAAATGGTCCTCTAATAAAAATGTATAAAAGCATACCTATACTGCAGACAGCAGCACATTCATCTTCATCAGAGCCATCGGGACAGTCGTTCTCACCGTCACACACATGACTGTACAGTACACACTCCGATCCGTCCTTACAGGGTTTGAAGCCCAGTCTGCAGTGCAGGGGAACACCATCAGAAGCAACTGCAGCCTGCACACATTCAGCTAGAGCACAAACAAGTCAAAGCAAATCAGTCTCATGGATTCATCTCAGCATTCCCATTACTGTAAACATTTGAAATTCAGTTTCTACTTAAATGAACACAAATTAAAAAGACATTACAACAAACACCACCAAGATGTACAAGCAAAATCTACACCTAATTGTAGTCTTGGTTTAGGGAGAAACTGCTATTAATGTAATGCCACAATGCAAAAAAAAAAAAAAAAAAAAAAAAAAAAGCACAGGCAGCTTCAAATTTTAGCTAGATTTTGTATTTTAACGTAAAATAAGTAAACCCTTATTTTGAGAGGAGAAATAGTCTCGACTGGTATTAGTTTGTCAATTCGCATTCAGTGACCCATTGCTCAATTTCTACACAAGGTAAATGCACTAAATGTTATAAGCCTACTGAAGGTTAACGTGAGACTTGCATCTAACCTCTCAGAAGCAGAAAAATCCCTGAAACGACATTCAGCAGCACAAACAAACACATGACTGCAGGGAGAAGCGGGTCAAACCGCCTCGGTTCGAGATGTGGCGCCTTAATCGAGCGAGCAGCTGAAATCGATGCGGCTTAATTGATCAGATGACAGCAGACCAATGAGTGATAGACTTAAAATACTGTGTAATTGAATTTCTATAAATTTAAAATTCTAAATTTTAGTTAATACTAAGAAGTCATAGGCCTAAAATTCATTATAGTAATAATAATTAATAAAATAATGAATACACGTAATAACCCATGGTAACTTACATTTAATAATTTATTAAATTCCATAATTTAATGTAGGCTATATTAATACCGTTAGTAGGCTACTTCATAAAATGAATTCCTTATTATAATATCATATCACTCAGTTATTTTACTTATTTATATTTCTATCATATAGTTAGTTAATTCTTATTTATAAAAGTTGATCAATAAAAGTAAAACCAACCCGTTGTTACGTCTGCAGCACTGTGGTGGTGTAATTGACATTCCCAGACACTAGAGGGCGCTGCTCTCGCTCGTTTAAAATAAGGATCAAAATATCAACAGAGAGAAGAAACGCGCAACAAAGTAGCATAAAATGACTGAACTTTGAACACATCATCAGTAGCGTTCCTTCTGACTTGTATTTGTAAGGATTGTGAATGATGAACCGGAACATGCATCATTTTAGCACATTTGCCGCCGTGGTGTCAGGTGTAACTGTGTTGTATCTCTTTCACTCAGTCTTTTACACTTCTCACATCTCATTTAAAACTCACACAGTCTTCGACTCCCAGAGACATCTGCCAGGTTCAGTTTACCTCATGACCAGATACATTTATGAATCTTTCCGCAAAAAACGAGGAATAATGAGGAAAAACAAAGACGCAAATGACGAGCTTGTTTTCACTTTGAGCAACTGCAGGTGAGTTGACTAAAAGAAACTTTAATTGAGTGTATATGATTTGTTAAAGTCTGTTTACTGTCTCAGTTAATGTACATGCGATACAATATATTAAAAACTTTATTGTTTATATGTTTTATTTTTTAATACCTGTACATGTACTGTATATTTTAATGGCCACTTTTAATGTTTTTTCTTTAATGTTTTGCATTTTGTGTGTATTTCATGTTCCTGTCATGTTGATTATAAGTGTTTTCCAGTGGTTAATTGTTGTGGATTTGTCTGTAGGTATGATGCCGTATCTTTGAGGAGGTTCTGCAGCGTTTCGGGTTATGGTTGGGACTATCCTGACAATGTCTTCAGAGACGTTCCCTTGTGCTACCCTGAGTTTCTCTTCAACAGACTTGTCACTATAATTGTGTGCTCAGAGAGATTCAGACTAAGCCCTTTGGGTAAGATCTGGCCCTTTTCAGCACATGGATCAAGCACAACCCCTGTCAACAAATAGGAAGGAATTTTGAACATGTTCGTAATCAGTCCTGCTGATCTTCTTATCAAATCCTTGAATAAAATAAGAGCCTACTGCATTTATTCGTTCAAAAATGTATTTTTTTAGTCAGATTTTATTTGATTCATATATGATTTTTATTTTACCTCTTTATGATACAAATTCAAATAATAATATGAATTAAATTAAATACAATTAAATTTTAATATCGTACAGTCAGCTGGTCATTATCACAAGATAAACAGCAATTTGACATATGAAAATATTGTAAAAGAAATATTTAGCCCCAGAATGCCTTTACTGACCAGAGAGCTGTGGAGAAATATTATGTCTGTTTATAAACTTACAAAATCCAGATCAGTTACAAAGAGAATCTTTTTAATGCTAAAGATACATAACACTTGATTATCGGTGTGCTCATATGCATGACAGTTAAATGTGTTATGCCGAGTTTTGAAGTATTATTGTTTTTTATTCATATTTTTGAATTAGTTATTGAATTATTTTGATAGATTCTGTTTTCATTTAAATTTTTGTTGAAATTGAGTTTTTGTCATTTTTTTTTAATTAGTTTTTGGTTATTTAAACGTGTTTATATAGTTTTTATATATTTTTTATTTCAGGTTTAATTTTGTTATTTTAGCACAAGTTAAACTAATGAAAATATTTCTATGGCAACTAGCTGAAATGAAGCTTATTTTATTTATTATGTTTTTTTTTTATTTCAGATAACATTTACTTTATTCTAAGTTTTTATTTTTAGTTAACTATAATAACCCTGGTTATGAACCTTAATAGGAGAATCACTGCTACTTTCTGCAGGTCTGTCGTGTGTCCATGAGCGTTTGAGTCTGAGCGATGCCGTGGATGAGCTGAAGAGAGGGACGTTCTCCCTGCAGGCCAGAGTACTGGAGTACAGGACTGTTAGTGCCGGAGTGGAGGTGGATCTCGCTTTAACTGCATCTAGAGATCAGCAGACCGTTTGGAGCAGCACACTGACTCTACTCTCTCCTAAAAATACATACAGACCTGATGCTCAGCCTGACTTGGAGATCACCCATGGTAAGTGACCCAATGGTATTGAAGACTGCAGGCATATGAGCTGTGAGGAGGTGTTTTATTCTACACGTCCAAATTCAGGACACTTTCATCAGACTTTTGCTGGATGAACTGAACCTGTGTCTTTTTCTAGATCCAGTTTCAGAGAGATGCATCAGCCTGGCTGTTCCTTGGTCCACAGGTGTGAGGAGCACATGGGTGTTCGGTGACCTCTGCCCTCTGCCTGTGTTTGTTTGGCTGGGATTTACCCGTCCCACCACACACCGGCTGTGGATGTTCTCCAGGTGCATGGCAGAAATGGAGAAACACAAAGGTAAGTAATGTTTGAAGGTCTATTCATAACAGCAAAATGACAAAAAACGCTTCTTTACCACGCAAATTTCTTTGTAGGTCCGTAGGAATAAACTGCTTGAAACTATGATGTCTTTCATTCCAAAAATTTGCATTGTGTAAATCTGACTTTTTCTCTCTTATTTATTAATTTTATATAAAATTTTAAATTGTTCCTCTCAGAATTATTTATTAATAATAAAAATAATAACATTATTACTAGTGCTGTCAAACGATTAATCGCAATTAATCAAATCCAAAATAAAAGTTTTTGTTTACATAATATATGTGTGCACACATGCATGTATATTTAAGAAAAATGTTAAGTTTATACATTTAAAATATTAATATATAATATCAACTATATGGATATAAATATGTACAAGGAAATACTTTCAAAATATATACTGTATGTGTATGTATTTATATATACATAATAAATATACACAGTATACACACATTATGTAAACAAAAACTTTTATTTTGGATGCGGTTAATTGCGATTAATCGTTTGACAGCACTAATTATTAATATTATTTTATATTATTAAATAGTATAAGTATGTATCATATTTATTAATATGTTAAATTATATATTAAATTATATTACTAAATTGCATATATTAATATATTAAAGGGGTGGTTGACTTTTTTTTTTTTTTTTTTTTTCTTTTCTAGGCTTGATTGTGTTTATGGGGTGCAGTCTAACATGTGTTCATGCTTCGTTTTTTTAAAAACGCATTATTTTTCATATAATTTATCTTTATTCCACACCGCTCTGTCCCTTCTCTGACAAACGCCTCAATTATTTTCTGTTTTTATGAAGCCCCTCCCTCAGAAATACGTGATGGGATCTGATTGGTTAGCTGGCTCAGTGTGTTGTGATTCACTAAACCGCCAAGCGTGCGTCTAAATGTATCTATACATAATACACGTGTTAATTATATCTACCATAGATAATTTACACAGTGAAGACTAATTAATTTACACAATGTATGTAGCGTTTCTTATTTATTGTAGTTTTTTTGTCCTATTGCTTGCAATTAGTTTCTTATACTTCATCACTGACTGTTTATTTATTTTCAGTGAGCTTGAGTTTTTTTTTTTTTTTTTTTTTTTTTTTTTTCTGTGGCTATTTTTAGGTTTGTATTAGTTTGATATTGTCATTGGTGACAAGGATTATGAAAATTCTATGGTATCAAAGATTTTAATATCATAAAAACCTTTGTAAAAGAAAAAAATTACTATATCGTGATATAAAATTAGTCAAGATTTTGGTCATATTGCCCACCCCTAGAAAATGTGTATAAAAGACAATAATATAAAAGCATTTTTATATCTGCTTGTATATTAAAATATATATGTAATTATTTTACAAGTGTCCCAGATCATCTCTCAGATCATCAGTCATTTTATCCTCTCTTTTGTTTGTAGGAGTTGAAGTGGTGAGAGCTCCTCTGACTGTGTCAGTCTGTTACAAACAGCCTGTGTCTTTACCGAGGAAAGTCACCATCAGAGTCAGTGAAAACACTAGTGAAACCTTAAGCACAGCATCATTTTCATTGGAGGACCACAGAACCAGGACACTGTACCTCTCAGGACTGATAAAGCGACAGACAGGCGAGAAAGCAGAATGATGGTGATGAAATCCTTGCAGAAAGGATACTATGCACTCAACGGCAGGGGTGTCAGACGGGGTAATGGTGGAACTGAGTAACAGAGGTCATCACAAACCGTGATCTCAGCCCGAAACCTAAAATACAAGGCCCCTAGGAATAACGCTCCTATTTAATGGTGCCATAGTTGACAATATTTGAAATGTCTACTTCAAAAACAATTAAGGGGACTTATCTTGGAGAACAGGAATCCTCTTGCTCTGTTGAACTGAAGGAATGTCCTGTGCAGACAGACACTTACTCCTCAGTCCACTCTTACAGATACTGTATAATAATTCACAGATAAATTCATATTCTTTATTCAGGAACGCACTCTGCTGAACTACAGCAGAGGTTAATCAGTCGTAACACCAGCCATTTACACACAGAAGCCGTAAATATACAGAATCAGAACTACCTGATTATTCCTAAGGATTGGAGAGAGGTTTCAAAATGGTCATATATAACTAAATAAAAGTTTTTTTTGTGTGTGTGCAAGGAAACATGAATAAAAAAAATGCTACAAAATTGTTAAATATTTCTCATTTAAACAGGGTTATATTCTATATTTTTGCTTTCAATTCACTATTGTGTAATGCATAATGCATTGTACATGTGCAGTCAAATCACTTTTAATCAGTGTCTGTGTCAGTAGGGGAGGAGTTTGAGTGGAGGGTCGTTTCTCATGAATATTTCAATATCTCCCCTCTTCCCTTAGTCTTTCCTCTCCCTATGCATGCACACGTGTGTAAGTGCTCCATGTGTATTATTCATAAGTATGTGTTCAGCGTATGAGGAGGGGTTTCTCACAGAAACTGCTTTGAAAACAAATTAACGTGTGTGTGTATATATACACAGTATATAAAATATACAATAGAAATGTACAGTAAAGTAAATTGATCTTGTTCGCACTGAAACAGTTAGGAACAGTTAGTTAGGAAATACTTAATTATAATGATCAGTTATCGATGGTAATTGTCTTGTCTCTTAATATGGTCAATGTAATATATTTCATTTTGGGAGACACACAGATGGATAGATACTTTAAAATATAAATTAGATTTATTTTTTGCAAGCATCCCCAAAATATATTGATTATATATTAATATATAAATAATATGTAGGTCATAGGACAGTTATTTGTATCACTTGCTTTAATATATATATATATATAGTCAAGGATTCATTGTACATGTATATAGTAAATTCTTGACTGTATATAAAACTATAGAAATAGCTTGTCTAAAACTGTGTGTAGTGACTGTACTCATAGCCAAATAGACATTATTAATTTATAAAAGCCTGATTCTGTCGTGTGTAAAGTGCAGTCATGTGTAATCAGTGTGTTTGGAGCAGTGAGTGCAAAAGCTGCTGTGATCGAAGAGGAAAATAAAAGTGTAAGTTCAATATTGTCTATTAAGCTTTGGTAAAACTTCACTATTTTATTTTTAAAGAGAATTGGGCTGCTTTCTGTAGTTTGTGCTGAATTGTTTGCATCTAAACGCTTGGTATGCAGATATGTCTGTTTTAGTGTTCCTCACAAGTGACAGCCGCTCCAGATAGAATGTCTTTCTTCTTCTGAAAATGCCTTGAAGTCTCTTGGGAACTTTGAGTTATTTTTGCTGCTTTTAAAGGCTTCATGTCTTTATTCATCCTGTTGGAGAGCGCTGGGGAAAAAACTGCCCACCTCCCATTTTCATTCCCTCATCCACTCCTGTTTCTTCATCTTTCTGTTCTCTCAGTTTCATAAAGCATTTGTGGTTGGATGTTTTGCGTTATTTTCTTGTAGGCAACATCTGGAGCATTAATGGTGCTGTATCTGTGGACGCTAAAAGTAAAAGGATGCTGAGGTATTAGTGTGGTAGACGAAGGGCAAAAGGTTAATTCCTTTGTGGTAATCCTAAATCCATAGAGGATTTAGAGGAGATCTTATTTCTTTTGTTTTCTTGGCGGTACAGATGTGAGTCAGACGTGTGTTAGAAAGGGCTTGCCATGGTCACCAAAGACAACGCTAACTCTGGTGAGTAAAAAATGATCTCAACACACTGTAAATGCACAATGTTTCTTGAGCAGCAAATCAGCATATTAGAATGATTTCTGAAGGATCATGTGACACTGAAGACTGGCGTCATGATACTGAAAATTCAACTTTGCATCACAGTCATAGCGGCATCTTTTGCACGTGCATTTTTAAATTTTTATTTTTTTTTTATAAAATGTATATGCCCTCTTTTATTGTCCTAGGCTCTGGCGGAAAGACAACCTGTGTGAAGAAACAAAAGTGTATGATGAACAATTCTCAAAAGGCTGGGGCTCTTTACAGGGACCCGCAGAAGACTATATTTGAACCCGAGCTGACCCTAGAGGTCACGGCTGACGATGCTGGAAGGAAAACAAATCCTGTCGCAGCGAACGGTGTTATAGAAACAGCTGCGAATGAACAGACGTGTAACGTATGGAGTGTTTCCAATCTCCAGAATCTGAAAGAGATGCAGTATCTGCACCACGACGCTGAGGACAGTCTAATCGAGGCGTCACTGGACATGGACAAGTCATCCCTCATGGGCTTCATCGACTCCAGTAACCTGGAGAGCTCCGAGGACGTTCAGACCGTGCCGTGCATCCAGGTGGACGTTAAAACGGATGTGGTGCTGATCGATGAAGATGATGATGATATGTCTCTAAGGGAGAGGACAGTGACGGACGTGTCCACTGCGGACGGGAACGCGGCCGAGCTTGTGTGCGGGCGGCTCCAGTCAATCTCCTCTGACTCCACCCACTCTTTATGTGATAGGCAGAGTCTAGAGCAAGGCTCGACCATTGAGACGCCTCAAGAGAAACAGGAGCCGCCCAAAAAACACAAACGCGCCTGCTGCCTCTGTGTTATCATTTGATGTTTCTCGGAAAAAGGGCCAAGATTGTACACTTTTCAAGCTTTTTTTAAAAAAAAAATCATTTTATAATGTCAAGTTTTTACATCATTTTTCATGACCATTTTTAACTCTCTTTTTGACCCTTAGAATTAAATGAGCTTATACTTGACATGGAAATGATTTTACTGCCATAATGTGACATATTTCCAAGTGAAAGAATATTTAATGGGGAAAAAAGGAAAGGAAGGACATTTTATAATGTTAGGCATAATTAAGTTTGTCATGACCATTTGAACTCTTTCTGACCCTTACAAGTTTATTTTGCTACTGCCATTTTCTCCATGGAATAAAAAATAAATAAAAAAGGTAATTAGTTTCTTTCTCACAGTTCTGAGTTTATATGTGACAAAAAAAAAATCCGAATTTTGAGAGAATTTTATTTTATTTTTTATTCTGTGGTGAAAAGGGCTTTCATGCATTTTAAAGTAAAAAACAAAACAAAACAAAACAACACTTTTCATAATGTGACATTTCCAAGTGACAGAATCTTTAACGAGGAAAAAAGGTAGAGAAGAACTTGACTGTACCATATTCATCATGACAACTCTTATTTCAAAAGAGAAAAAAACAAAAACAAAACCTGTTTTATTTCTTCTGTCGGAGTAAAGGCCCGTTCACACCAAGGACGAGAACTATAAAGATAACTAAAGTTTTAATAATAGTTCTAATTCTATGAGAATATTCAACTGTAACGACAGCGCACTTAGATAAACAGAATGTTATTGTGCATTGGTATGGATGTTATAATATAGTTATCATTACAGTTGTCTTTATAGTAATCCTTCTTGGTGTGAACGAGCCTTAAATTAGTTTCTGCTCGAGCACAATCGGTCCGGTGATTTAAAAGCGTAAGAGAGCTAATGTATAGGCCATTTAGACTAATTTTGATGTTCCTCATTGTTAGGCTGGTGTGTTTCCATGTGTCTGGCACAATAGTGTTTTTGTGAATTATACATTTTGTATGTGTTTGTCTTTTATCACAGTTACGCTGTAACCGTGGGCTTGTGAAATATTCAGTGCTGAGCTTTTAAGAGGTCGAAGAGCACCGCTGGAAATGTGCAGGTAATATCAGCTGCACAAAACCAGAGAAAAATTGAAACGCAGATTCTTCTAGCTATGCAAACACAATTTCGGTCGGTGGTTGACTGAAGTGTGTCAGATTTGCATTATTGTGATAAGCACGCTCTGCCTTTAGAAGCACTATAGGTGCCAGTAACATAAGTTATAAACGTTTATTGCTACAGTACTGTTACAGTACCAAAAGTTTGGAGTTGCAAGATTTTTTTTTTTTTTTTTTTACGTTTTTGAATGAAGTCTCTTCTGTTCACCAAGGTTGTATTTACTCAAAAATACAGAAAAAAAAGCAGTAATATTCTGAAATATTATTACAATTTAAAATAACTGTTTTCTATTTGAATATATTTTAAAATGCATTTTATTCCTGTGATGCAAAGCTGAATTTACAGCATCATTAGTCTTAAGTGTCACGTGATCCTTCAGAAATCATTTTTATACAGTTTGCTGATTTGATGCTCAAGAAGCATTTCTTATCAATGCTGAAAATATCGTGCCGCATCAACTTTTTGTGGAAACCGTGATTTAGTAATATTGTACTTGGTAATGAACAATAATATTAATCAGAATATTTAAGTAATATAAAATTGCATTATTTAGTTATAAAATATTACATTTCTTGTCATTATCAATATTGAAAACAGTTGTGGCGATTCTTTGATGAATAGAAAGATCAAAAGAACAACATTTGTACGAAATAGAAATCTTCTGAAACATTATAAATGTCTTTACTGTCACTTTTAATCAGTTTATTGTGCTCTTGCTGAATAAAAACATTTATCTCTTTAAAAGAAAAGCTTACTGACACAGCCATTCGAAGGTAATTTTGTTACCAGTATATAACAAAGCATATACTGAATATGAAATATTGTGTCCCACAGTGCAATGCAAATTTGACCTTTTTTGCCAGTGTGACAAATGAGCCCACAGTAATGTTTTACAAATTTCAATCGGACTGCCAAGACTTTTAACACACAACATTTTAATGCATAGTTGGTTTAAAAAGATAAACTAACTGTTTCTAATGCGTTCACTTATCTTGCATGTAATTACATTGCAATATTGCATACTATTTTTTTTTTTAAACCTCTAGCATACATTTAGGAACTATTCAGTCTATACTGTGCTGTATTCAGGGGCGTCGGACAAGGGTTAATTGTGGAACAGAGTAACAGAATTCCCAGCGGCGCCCCTGGCTGTATTCATGCACTAATATTACATTTAGAACACAGACTAGCTAACACAGACCAGACAAAACTTTTCTACAATGCCACATTTTCTGTACGGTGCTCATGAGCTGCATCTCTTCATGCTACAATGGTGTCTGTTTTGTATGTTTGAATAAAATCCATTAATATGTTCACAGCTCTTGCTCTCGTTTCTCTCCTGTCTTGTAACCGGAGTCATGTGCACCACAGTCAGGTGGAGGAAATGGTTTCTCATCTCAGTGGAGGTTTCCGGATGAGCTGAGAGAGGGTGTGTGTTGTGTTGGGAGGGGCTGTGTGTGTTTTTTGAGGGGTGTGTAAGGAGGGTGATAGGGCAGAAAACACTTATCTTTAACTCGCCACCCTCCAGAGTTGGCGGTGTAAATGTGTCACGCTTATGCGCTCAGAAGAGTATATTTGTACTCATCATGACCTTATGAATGTTATTGTTGTTCTTTAGAATAATTGTAAAAAGCACTTAATTTGTTTTATTTGAAGTAGGTTATTCTTTTATGCTTCAGAAATATATAGACCAAAACTTGCACCTCCCAAAAAGGTAAGACAATTCATCATTTGTCTGTTTAATTTATTATCCATTATTTTTTATTTTTTTTTATTTATAATTTTATATATATTTCTCATTTTATATAGGTCTATATGTTTTTTCTTATTAATTTCTTATAATGTTTTGAAATGGCATAATGATTTTTTCATAGATAGGTCATCAGCGGAAATTAATGATGGGTGTTTTCACAGCAGTTTGGCAGCCTTCATAAACAGCAACCAAAAATAGCCATAATCAGCATGTGGCCAGTGATGCATCAATTTCTGTGGCCATAAGAATGAGCAGGTTCCCTCGCGTACAGAGCGACATTTAACTGAATGTGTCAGCGCTGATGATAACAGACATTCACTACAAACCACACAGAAAGCCGAGAGGAGATGTGCTTGACCTCAACTAACTCATTCACCGCTATCAACAGAGTTCAGAATGGAGGAGGAGGGTCTTTAAGGGGAAATTAGGAGAAATGTGGAACAGAACAGTGATATTTTGAGTTCACCGGAACAGATGAGAGAAAAACGATGACTGTCGTACAAGCGGCCTTATGCTTTCTGATGATTCAAAGCATCTTTAAAGGTCAGTATCAAACAATTAATCACAATTTGCAAATATATTTTGAAATACAGTCACAAGAGATTGGAATAAAATTATATAATCCTTGAAATAATATAATTATTGATTGACAAAATTGTTATTTTAACATTATATATTGTACATTTAGTATATTTACAGTAGATGGAGCCCAAATATTCATGAGTGATTTTTTTCAAATGACAAATTATATATATATATATATATATATACACATACATTTTTTCAGCTTGTATAAAAATCCCAGTTGGTAATTTTATATATACAGTAATATGAATGCATAAATATTATAAATGACAAATTATACTATTGAAAAGCTTTAAAATATATAATCTTGAATCTCAATGTGAACAGTTTGTTTAAAAAAGATGCCATACAGTTATTTATTGTCCTGGTATATTTGCTAAAAAATGCATTTTGTTACTTTGGTCTGCATCACAGGCTCCATCTTTCAAAATGTGGATATCACTGATTGCTACGTGGTTGCCACTTGAAAAGCTCAATTATGATAAACATAAAAAATCTGACAAATTCTGGGTGATGTGGTCTCCCCTTTGGGAATACATAAAAGAGGTCTCTTGATGTACATACAGGACTGTTTTTTAATTTCCTTTAATTTTTGTATAATTCTTATTTAAAGAATGTTCTAAAATGGTGTGATTTTTATTTTTTTATTTTATTTTTTTTTATTTATAATTGTTTTTTCTTTGCTTTTTTCCATCCATTTTCACTTCTTATCTTTAGGGTTTTGTACATTCTGTAATATTGAATATATGACGTGGTACTGTTAATGTTATTTGATTTTGTGGGCAAACAATAAAAAATAAATAAATAAATATATATATATATAATCATAAAATTATGAACATCTAAAATGATTACATTTTAGAAGTTTGCATGTCAGCATTCTTATTTCAAAATGGAAATGTTAATCCAGGTTTTTCACTCTTCTCAGATATAACGGTAGATTTCAGGATTTAATCAGGTTCAAAAAATCCCAGATTTTTATTTTATTTTATATATACAGTAATACGAATACTTAAATGTAATGCATTACACATATATGAATAAATATGATTAAATATTGATCTTTTATACTGTATTATAACATGCATTTGAACAATTGTAAATCTGACATGTTAGAAGCATGCATGGCAGTACGTATTCTCATTTTAAATTGGAAATGTTAATCCAGGTTTTTCACTCTTCTCCTCAGATATAAGAGTGAGGGCAGACACAGTGGATGTTTGTGCCTCTTGCCATCAAAACGCCACCTGTGATGATAAAACCGACGGATCTGGGGGAAAAGTGTGCAACTGCATGTATGGATTTGTCGGCAATGGGAGGACTTACTGCCAAGGTTTGATTATCCTGAGAACTGTTTAATAGCTGAGAATACCTTTTTGATTGACCATCTTATATTTTATATATGTTTTAATACAGATAAAGATGAGTGTCAGCTGGGTAAAATCTGTGGCGATCACACCAAGTGCCACAACACGTATGGCAGCTATTACTGCACCTGTCTGGCAGGCTACAGCCCATCCAATCACATGAACACATTCATACCTAATGATGGAACGTACTGCCACGGTGAGTTTTCATTTCAGTAAATGAATGCATTTGTAGAGCCGTGTCACACGGGCTCCTGCATGTCTTCCCCATAATGTTGTTGTTTCCTGACCGAAACACAGGAGGTGCAGAGATGTTGCAGGAAGGGTGTGAACATGGTTTTGCAAGTGATATATCCTGAATGGTTTAATTTGTTAACAAGTTCTGCAAAAATTATTGCACAACTGTGGCTAAACATTGTTAAATGGGAGTTGCTTTGAGTGGAATGTGTCAAAATACATTAAAAGACAAGTCACACTAAAACTGAGAAATGAACATCACAGCACAATGATAGTGCATCAGCACAAATCATCATTTTGAACTGATCACTGACACCTTTTTCTTTTCAATTTTAATCCTGTATTAATTTGACTTAATTCTCATAATCTATGATTGATTGGTTGAGTGATTTATTTATTTATTTATTTTTTACGTGGCACAAAAAAGGCAGTAGATCCTGTTATGGTGATTTCAGTAGGAAACATGCAAGCAGCAATTATGTAGTCGAGCCAAGCCCACCAACAAAGTTGGATTGGTTGAAGCATTATGGTGGTTCTTTTTGGCAAAGTGGTGTAAAATGGAATGAGCAGAATTGCTTCAAAAATCAATTTTTCACATTTCTTGACCAGTAGGTGGCACTTTCCAGAAATTGTACATGTACCCTCAGGTCATGCTTGTGATGACAGAGTACCAAATTTTGCTCGATATGTGAAAGCATTGCAGAGATATAGTCTAGCCATCAGATTTGTGAAACAATTTCTCAGGAACGATATTGAATATCGAAAAACTTAAAGTCTCATATTAATCTGAGCAAATTTTGGTTTGACATTGCAATATAAAAAAAAAAAACCTTTACGGTACCTTCAAGGCATGGTGCTGATGACACATAGCAATTTTTTTGTAATGATATGCCAATGCATTAAAAACAATATAGCATTTTATGACAAAATTCTAAATGGCCAACATTGGAAAATTAGGTATCGAATTAAAAATTTGTCATGTTGAACGAATCTTAAGAGACCAGTCTCATTATTTTTGGTCAAACTGTTATTATGAGCAAAAATGTTTTTTTTATTTTTATTTTATATATACCTTCTGACCAGTAGGTGGCGCTGTGCCAAAAAAAAAATGCAGGTACCTTCTGGTTGTGGTTTATTATAAGACATACCAATTTTTGTTTAAATACGCTAAAGCATTGCAGAGATATAGTAGCCTCATGTCCTCTTTTGAATGTTCACTGTCAAATTCGTGAAATAATTTCTTGGAACGATCTTGAATATAGAAAAAAAGAACTTTTATCATCTCATGATAATCTGAGCAAAATTTGGTGAAGATTGTACAAAATTTGTTGGAGAAGAAGGGAAAAAACACATTTTGTCGGGTGAAAATTATGCAATGCTTCCCTGTGGCGCTCGCCACCCTCGCTCCCTTAATAATGTTGTACAGGCAGCACATTTCTCCTATAACTCCATTATGTTGTTTTTGGATGTAGATATAGACGAGTGTGGTGTGCAGGGGGTCTGTGGTGAAGGAGGTCTCTGTCACAACACAGAGGGAGATTTCACATGCTCCTGTCAGACGGGTTACACAGTCCAGGATGGGTCAGAACCCTTTAATACAAACCGGGACGCAGCTTACTGCAAGGGTAAGAACAGAGCCATTGCACTTTACCTAAATAAAACCTCTATAGAAATATCACCTCATTTACAAGAACACTCTGGGTTTTAGTCTCTTTAAGTGTTTCATAATACCAGGCTGTAAAAAAAAATACTGAATGAATTATTTATTATTATTATAATTATTATATATAAAAAAATATTATTATTAATGGTGCTTGCTTAAGAGATTAATTTTGCTTCAAATTGTGCGCTTTTTTCACTGAATAAAACAGATTTACAAAACAGAGGAGGGACTTGAAATATCTAGACTAGATACCAATGTAAAATAGACTTTTTGCTTACCAGCCATCTAGTAATGCTCTAGTAACAGGAGTGTGTGTGTCTAATGTTAATATTAATGTTAAATTCTATTGAGGTAATGGATCTGTTTTTGTGTGCGTGTATTCTATAGTGATAGACTGTGGGTCTCCTCCATCAGTCCTCCATGCTGAGCAGCTCTCTGCCACGATCACACACTACAACAGTGAACTACAGTACGGCTGCAGGGAGGGATTTCAGTGGAAGAGAGGACAGAATTCTTCGGTCTGTGGTCTAGATGGAAAGTGGCATGGACCCAGTCTGGTCTGTGAAGGTAAAGTTTACGTCTGAGCTAATCAGTCTGTCAGATCTTGGATTAAGTGCAATGCACTAAAGTCAACATGAAATGATATTCACCACTCTTTTTTATTCTATAATGTGATATCAACACACACACACACACATTCACACACAAATGCAGGGCTGGGTTTTTCACCTTTAATTGACACCGGCTTTTGCACATTCATGGCACATTTTTACTGTCACCTGCCTGACAAAATGTAATCAATTTTATGTAGAAGTGGACTGTGGGGAGCCTCACGTTTTTCCTCAGTCAAAAACGGTTTGGAATAACATCTCACGCATGGGATCATTGGCACGGTATGTGTGTGAGCCACATTTTTATAACCGTGGGCGTGAGAATGTATCAGTATGTACTGCTCGTGGGACATGGAGCCGTCCTGACTTCCAGTGTGAAGGTATCTGCTTCTGTTTATTATGCCCACAGAAATATGATGCTGATTCTGCATAGAATCTGTTGAGATTGTCTTTGTGTGTGTTTAGAGATACAGTGCGGTTCTCCTCCAGTCCTGCCTCACTCAGTGTTATTCTGGAACGGTGTCAGTAAGATTGGTTCTGTGGCTCTGTATGACTGTGATGTTGGATATCGCAGTTTGAATACAGGAAATATGTCTGTGTGTGAAAGTGACGGTCAGTGGAGTAACCCAGACTATTCTTGTGAAGGTACAGAGAATTTTGTCCAATTTTTTTAATGATTGAAGAAAGTTTTAATGGTATATTCCCCCCAAAATTAAAATGCTGTCATCATTTATTCACCGTGTCATTCCAAACCTGTGTGAATTTCTTCCCTACACTCTTAAAAATAAAGGTTTCAAGAGAGCGGTTTTCACAGTGAAGCCACAGAAGTACCATTTTAGGTTCCCCAAAGAACCCTTTAGTGAACATTTCTAAAAAGAACCATTTTTTTTCTTGATGTAAATAACATTTTAATAATCTAAAGAACGTTTTGTCCAATAGTAACGTTCCATGGATGTTAAAGGTTCTTCATGAAACCATAGATGACAATAAATAACCTTTATTTTTAAAACTGTAGAACTCAAAATAAGTTATTTTTCAAAATATCCTCACTGTTCTTGTCCATACAATGAAAGTGAATGACTGTCAAGCTAAGAAAATGACAAAATGCACTAAATTATCATAAAAGTAGTCCTTAAAACTCTGTTTGCTATATTCCAAATCTTCTGAAGACACGATTTTGCGAATCTGCATATTCAAACTTGGCTACAAGACATACAAAAACAATGTAATTTGTTAACACTTAAGTCTTCCCTGCTGTGACTGTTATGCTTGTTTTATGGTGCTTTTGGTCCTTTTTCCACGTTGACTGTAAAAATCTCCATTCTCCTTTGTGTATGGAAAAGAGCAGCTCAGAAAAAGCACTTCTTTTGTGCTCCACAGAAGATAGTGATACAAAGTCATACAAGTTTGTAACTGCATTCTGAATAAAAGATGACACGGTGTTTATTTTTGGTTGAATTATGCCTTTGATCTGCATGTATCTTATAAAGATGGTTGAGTGTGATGACTTTTTGGGATATCATACATAAATTTGGCGTTTGCAAATCTTTCACACAGAAATAGTTGTCTCTTGCTTTTGTGATATTCAGTATTTAAATCTAAATTAAAATATTGTTTTGAACATACAAGAACTTACGATATGACCTTTGGCAGTGAGGGCCCATCTAATTTGTGTTTTTGCTCAAAGCATGGAGACTTATAATTACATTAATATTTGTTATGCACAATTAATAGATGTTTTAGCTCTGTGTATTTTTAGATGATATCTTGAGTAAAAGTTGTGTTTAAAGCCACCATTAATTTAGACAAACCAATGAAGTTCTACGTCATTATTATGTAATGGAAGCCTTAAATCCACAAGTAAAAAAAATTGTTTAATAAAAAAGAGACTGACTTTAATTCTTATGTTTTGAGATGAAGAATTCTTAAGATTTGTATTAATTTAGCATTACAACACTTACTTACAAATGGATTTTATGCAGTGAATGGGTGCCATCAGAATGAAAGTCCAAACAATAAAATTAAGGCTAAAACATATGTTGCTATGACTTGAGTATATTCAGAAAAGTCCTGAAGCTGGTTGCCTCAAGTCTTCTGATTTTTCACAGTGCATAATTTCCAACCAATGTAAATCCTCTTTATACTGCAGTGATTCAGTCATAACTATTGACATGTCATTTCCTTCTCAACAGAGGTTGTGTGTGGGGAGCCGCCTATACTGCCCCTCACTGTACACATATGGAATGGCAGAGTCACATTTAACAGCACTGTAACATATCACTGCAAACACGGTTACTATGCTAAACAAGGACTTAATATATCTGTGTGCGCTGAGAACGGTTACTGGACAAAACCAACTCTGTTGTGCGAAGGTAATTGTTTACATATTTTTTTAAACTCAAAGTTAACTTTTTATTTTTAAATGAATGAACTGACTTTGTATGTAATGTGTAAACTGAAGACATTTTCAAGGTTTTTGATGTTTCTTAGAGGTGAACTGTGGAGTACCGCCCTCTCTCCCCCTCTCTGTTATGATATGGAGAGGAGACACTAAAATTGGATCTAGTGTGTCTTATAAGTGCATTGAGGGATTTCATAATGTTAGGGAAGGAGAAACATCAGTTTGTGATTCAGAGGGAATCTGGAGTCTTCCTGATTTTCTGTGTCAAGGTATATTTGTACGCTTTTTTTTCTTTCTTTTTGACGTGTGATTTTAGATATGTGAGAAATGTAGCATTACATCACTTGCTCACCAATGGATCCTCTGCAGTGAATGGGTGCCGTCAGAGTCCAAACAGCTGATAAAAACATCTCACACATGACTCTTGTCCATCATTTAATGTCTAGTGAGGTAAAAAGCTGCATGTTTGAAATAAATAAATTCATCATTAAGATGTTAGCTTTAAACCATCACTTTCTGGTTTAATCCATAACGTTTCCTGCAGTGAAAATGTCTTTCCCCTGTTGTCCACTCACATCAAAATCCACTAATATATTTTTCACTGGAGACTGCAAAATTATGGTTTATGAAAGCAATGATTATTGTTTTTTTATTACAAACACAGTTTTTCGCTTGACAAGACCTTAATTGATGGACTGGAGTGGTGTGGATTATTGTGATGTTTTTATCAGCTGTTTGGACTCTCATTCTGACGGCACCCATTCACTGCAGAGGATCCACTGGTGAACAAGTGATGGAATGCTACATTTCTCCAAATCTGTTCTGATGAAGAAGCAAACTGAGTATGTGAGTAAATTTTCAGCATATTTAAATTTTTTGTCTAA
Source organism: Acrossocheilus fasciatus (assembly GCA_036784905.1). Classification (NCBI taxonomy): domain Eukaryota; kingdom Metazoa; phylum Chordata; class Actinopteri; order Cypriniformes; family Cyprinidae; genus Acrossocheilus; species Acrossocheilus fasciatus. The sequence goes on along the minus strand of CM071942.1, from coordinate 39,290,244 downwards.
TTACTCCTTTAACGTAGACTGAATGTTTCCTGAGAATGACCCGTGTGATATTTTAGTGCTTAAGCTGATAATATGTATGCACATGTACAGTGTGTCTGTATGTGTGTTTGTTTAGAAGTAGACTGTGGCGTCCCCGTCTCACTACCTCACTCAGTTGTGTTATGGAATAGCAGCTCCAGTCTGGGCTCTGTGGCCCTCTATGTGTGTGAAGCTGGATACCGTACTGTGGGTGAAGGAAATGCGTCACTGTGTAACTCAGACGCAAAGTGGAGCAAAGTTAACATGAGATGTGAAGGTACTGACAACATTCTGTCATCATTTACTTACCTTCGTGTCATTCAAAACGTATATGACTCTTTTACACTTTAAGGTCATCTTACATAGTTTCAGTTGGAAATAAAGAGTATGCAGCATTTTTGCAGTGGTCTTTTTATTTCTAACACTTTACACTGGTCCCATTGAACAGAGATAAACTGTGGGCCTCCCCCAGAATTCCCACTAACAGATATACACTGGAACAAAGCATCTACATTGGGCAGTGTGGTTCAGTACAAATGTAAATATGGACTCAAACAGGAGAGTGACAAAAACATGACAACATGTACATCAGATGGAACATGGGAAAAAGTGTCTGTAACATGTAAAGGTAAACTGAACTCCTGCTATAATGATGTACTCTATTCAAAAGACTGAGGTCAGTAAGATTGTTTTAAATACTTTTTTTTTTTTAAAGAAATTAACACTTTTATTCAACATAGATGCATTAAATTGATAAAAACTGACACAAAAGACATTGATAAGGTTGCAAAAAATTTCTATTTTGAATAAATGCTGTTCTTTTGAACTTTCTATTGGTCAAAGAATACTAAAAAAAAAAAAAAAAAAAAAAAAAACCTAAAAAGCAACACAACTGTTTTCAACATGATGATAATAATAAGAAATGTTTCTTAAACAGCAAATCAGCATATTAGAATGATGTCTGAAGGATAATGTGACACTGAAGACTGGAGTAATGATGCTTTGCATCACAGGAATACATTTGAATTTAAAATATATTCTGAAAAATCTAAATAATAAAAATGTAATAATATTTCACAATATTACTGGATTTTCTGGATTTTTAATCAAATGTTATACTGTTTTATATTTATACATCTCAGGATACGGGGACAATGTGTGCTACATGAACTTTTAAATCAACATTTTTTTATAATAATGGTGAAAATGAGCAGTAGGTTTTTTATTGTTGTTGTTGTTTTTTTTGGTAGTTAAGATGATAAGGTATATGCCTATGGATAAACCGACTGTCAGAAATAACCCAGCAGCAGCAAAATAATGTGAAAATGAATTACAATTAGAATATCAGAACAAATTCAAGTCCTTATATTTTGTAACAAATGTTCTATATTCAGAACCATATCTGTCATTCTGTGTTTTTCTGTCTATAGCACATTGTGGCCCTGTGCCAGAGGTGCCTCTCGCAGAGGTAGCATGGGACAACAGCACTGCAGTGATCCACCGCTGTGTTAAAGGGCACTACAGACACACAGGAAGTGACATTTCAATATGTGACATCACAGGAAAGTGGCAGATCGCCACCCTGCATTGCAAAGGTACACATCCTCACTGTTCAGCACAGTGGGATACTGAACCACAGTCTCAGAAGTGTGTCTGCCAGCATAAAGTCTGGTCCAGTTTGTATCTGATTTTCTGTGTTACAGAGTTGAAACTGACAATTAACGATCTGGTGGTGATTAATGAAAGATGCCTGCGCTGGAATGCAGAGAATGAGGGTTATAGGGAGAAATACACAGTGAGTGTTCATTTATTAATGAAATCCAGCCATTTCTTTGCACAAGTTGTCTTCTTTAATCATAAATGAGGTTATGTATCTCATCACAGGTGACATTCGTTGGATTGCGAGACTTTGAGCAGCTGTTCAGTGACAGGAGGAAAAAGATATTCAGCTCCTCTGCCCTGTGGCCTGTTCTCTGTTTGAATCTCTTGCCTGCCACAAACTACACCATAACCATTACAGCCGAGTCCACTCGAGCCACGTCTACAGTTACAGCAAACACTAGCATACCAGGTACAAAACAAAAGCTGCTTTCACCCTTATGCCAAAAAAGTCAGTATTTACAATTCATTTTTACTTGTGTAATGTAACATTTCCGATCGAAACAGGAAAATCAGTGAAAAAAAATATTCAGTGCAGGTCAAGTTTATCAAAATATAATGCTTTGTTTCAGTCTATATTGTTGTTGCTTATATGTAACTTATGTGTCACATTAACTGCCATTAAATTACTTTTTAGAAAGGTTGCATACCTACAAGACCTGCCTATTGAAATGCCTATCAGTGTTCATTTTTATATTTTCTGTTTTCATTTTAATTGTAGTTAATGTTTTAGTAATTTTGCTGTTTTATTTAATCATTTTTTATTATTTTTTAACATGTCTATATTTTATCTCAGTTATTTTAATACGTCAAGTTAAAATTAAACTGAGAAATGTTAATAAAGTAAAATTCTGATTTCATGTTAAGACCCAAACACTTGCATTAAAACAGTTGGGTTTATGAGTGCTTTGCATGGTGCGTACTGATTTCCAAAAGAATAAAACTATTCGTACTGTATACTTGTATAATGACTTGTACACTGTGTTTCTTGTTCTCTTTTAGTTCCCCCCACCCCAGAAATCAAATATAGTGAGGTAGAGGCTTCATCGCCCGCTCTAAAATTACGGAGATCCACCAACACACTTGACGCAATATGGTAAGGACATTTAGTTAATGCCATCTCAGTACATAATTTACTGTGAGAAAAGACTGAAAAATGCTTCTATTTTGCATTTCAATTATATTATCAGCATAACATTTATTTATTTTTATTTTTTTTTGAAAATATGAACTGAAAAACGAATGAGGATGTCTTTGGTGTGTCTCCTTTGCTTTTATGAAAGCAGCACTTGAGCTGACATGAACAAAACATGATGAACTTCAGATCTGAACGTTTGTACAAAGGAGTTTGGATAATCAGTGTCAGAAATTAGCTGAATTAATTAGTGACCTGGAAATAGTACAGTCTCAAATATTGATATAATAATAAAATATGAATATATTAAAAGGATAGTCCACCCAAAAATGAAAATTCTGTTATGAATAAAGAAGATATCTTGAAGAATCAAACAGTTTCGTTTCGCATTGACTTCCACTGTATTTTTTTTTTGTCTATATAATAATATGTTCCACAGAAGAAATTTGGAAGAACTTGAAGGAAAGTAAAGAATGACCAAACTTTTTTGGGTGGACTACCCCCTTAAATATTTGAATTCTTTCTTGAATTCTCTAAATAGACAAAAATTGCAAATAAAACTGCAGGTTTAAAAACCCTGCTATTTGATCCCTGCTGCATATATCGAATATATCAACTATTTGTAGATAATTCTGTATTCAGTTGCTGTGAATGAGTTTAGTGTGTGTGTCTGTGTTCAGTATGTACCAGGTGTTCGTGATACCAGTCGAGGGCGTGATGCTGTTTGACTGCAGCTCGTCTGCAAGTCCGCGGTTCTTCGCGCAGCAGAGATGTGACAGAGGCTACGTCACGGCCCAGATTCAACTCAGTGGTCTGGCCGCAGAAATCAACTTCACCATAGGGGATCAGCAGCTGTATGGAGACTACTTCAACGCACCTCTGGAAAATGGAAAAGACTATTATGTCATCCTCCGCACTGTGTGTCAGTGGGGAAAGGTGGGTAGATGACTTTAAAAGACCTGTAAAATGAGTGCATTGAATACTTTTTTGATAGGTTCTGTAATTTCTCTCTCTGTGTTTTCTTTGGTAGTCTAGAACACAGTCCTGTGTGATCTGGGCTAAAGCCAGAGGTAAAGATCATAAATCTATCACTGCCACCTGAAAATTGTAAAAAAAAAAAAAAAAAAGTGAAGTGGTTTAATATAAACCATTTCTCTTCTCACTTTAGGAACATCCTACATCATGAAGATATCTGCTCTTGTAACTGTTGGATCCATCAGTGCTGTTGGCTCAGTCATTGTCATGGGATACTGGTACAGCTGGTGAGACTGCACTGTGTTTTATTAGTTGACAGAATGAAAATGTTGTGCTTTATGTCTTGTTAGCACTTTCAATTTTTTTTCTCTCTTTTTTTCCCCCACAGGTACTGTAAAAAGTCAAGTCCCAGATTTTTTTCTGTGCCAATCTTAACATCTTACACTGATTGATTTGTTCTGAAATAAAGCCACTCTCTTTGCAAAACTGAGGAGTCAAGTTGTGTCATTATTCAGAAACATCCTGTAATAGTATTACTGAATTTAGGACTATATTTTATTATAATGAAAACAACTAAAACACTCGAGGAAAGAAAATAGTAGAAAAATAAGATAAATAAAAAATTAAAATACAGCTGCAAGCAGCATTCATCATGGTCCAAGCATCAATAATTTGTCCTTTAGATGGCAGTGCACTACCACTGTTCTTCAGTATGACATTGAAATGGTGTGTCTGGAATATTTGTAAAATATTAGTAAATGCTTAGTAAATACAGTAAATGCTTTCAATTGTTAAAAATACATAACATAACAGTATGCACACATCTTTAGATACAGGCTACTGCTTTTCATGACATCATAAATTAAATTATACAATTTTATTTCACCACAGTAACAGTAATTATCATAAAAAATGTATATGGAGTCTTAATTGAGGTTAATAGTGCTATTTTAGCATCATTAAGATACTTTCATTGTTTTATTAATATTTAGAATCAAATTTTTATATGTGCTTTTTTGTTAAATTAATTTTTGTCATTTTTATTAGTTTAAAAAAAAAAAAAACTTTTTGTATGTATACAGGTTTTATTCATTTTTATTTCAATGGGAAATAATATGAAATGTTGCCTATAGTACCTGCTGAAGTAAAAGAAGTAAGAAGTTTAAGTTTTTAAAAAATATATATTTTTATTTCAGTTTAGGTTTTTTTTTTTTTTTTTTTTTTTAAGTAACAAATCTGGTTATGGTTTCACTTTTAGTCAACCAAAATAACCCTGGTTAATGGTGGCGGTTTTACTATGGTAAATATAGGCCTGGTATTTTGGTGGAAACTGTGGGATGAATTTCATAATGGAATTTTTCTTAGCAAAATTAAAATAAATAAAATTCTTAAATAATAAATAAAAATCAATCAATAAAATAGCAGCTCAAATGATGAATCAATTGTTAAATTCAATTTATTTTCATTATTTGATGAATCAGTGAGGTGGGCGTGGTCGTCGCGTAGCTTCAACCTGTCAATCACTGAGAGAGCGCGCGAGTGTGTAATGTCTCCCCTCAGACAGTTTTAGTTTAGATTTGTTAGTTATGTACAGTTTTAAGTGCACAACTGACCGGTTTAACTCGGTTGTCAAGTATTAATTAAATTAATTTAATTACTCTATCGCTCGTCATTTAAACAGAACCGATATTTCACGATATATTCAGCGCGATCGCTTTAGTATGGAATCGACAGGCCACATCAAAACCAGACCATTTCAAAATTTAACTGAGGGGGGAAATTGTGTACTTTTTCTTGAAAACTGCACTCCAGTCGCGTGAAGATCATATCTTATAAATTCTTAGCTTTTTTGTTTACTTTTTAAGCTGCTTTGGTGTGGTTTCAACATGAATTCATGTGGTCAAACCCAACAAATGGTCAGTTTCATGACTGTCGGGTATAAGGGCATTGATTACATCTCTGAGGTGAGTTCCCACCACTGACCTACAACAGATAGTACAGTTTATATAGATAAGTGGCTCCCAGTCTGATTTCCATTGTATTCTGAACAATATTTTAGGTTTTAAACATTATTGAGATGTTTTTTGTTTGTTTTTGTCAATATAAAACGACATTAACATTATACATGCACTTTAATACAAATGCAGATATTTAGCATTATACAATTATGCATACAAAGTAAAACAGAAAAAAATGACAGGGTGTTAGTAGTATAAAATCTAGAATTAGGAAAAAATCCGATATAAAAATATCAAATAAATGCTTTATAAAGCTCACAAACTGTTAAATATCCAGATGTCACCTGTTTCAGGCCTCGGTCAGACGCAGAATGATGATCAGCTTGTTAGAACTTCCGGTTCCGTTCCAGCTGGTCAGTAACATCTACCCACACAACGGACACCTGCAGGACAAAGCTTACAGAGTACCATGGAGTAAGTGTGCCATGTTTGTGTTTAACTGAATATGAAATAAGTTGCTTCCATTGTATTGACGAGCAGCTTTGGTTTTAAAATAATGTCCTGTAAATATCTGTTTTGCTAACTAAGCCCTGGAGACTTTTTTTGATATCCGAAGATATCATACCAGTGTTGACTTGTGTCATTTTTGACAGAGAACAAAACGTCAGTTTGTACTCTACAAGTGACTGGGTCTGTAATGGATGATTTGAAGGCCAGCACACGATTCAGTGACTGTTTGGAGAGGTTTGAACGTTTCTGTAATGTCCTTTGATACGATCTCTCTCAGTTTATTTTGTATTTTTGTCTGCAGATTAAATCTCTCTTGAAGACTAAATTTCTCTCAGTTGTGTTTAAATGAAAAGTCCTTCCAAATTTGAAAATTTGGTGAAAATGTATCCACCCTCAGGCCATCCAAGATGTAGATGAGTTTGTTTCTTCATCATGAAAAGATTATGAGGAATTTAGCATTACATCATTTGCTGGATCCTCTGCAGTGAATGGGTGCCGTCAGAATAAGAGTCCAAACAGATGATAAAAACATCACAGTAATTCACAAGTAATCCACACCACTCCAGTCCATCATATTCCATAAAAACACTTCCTTTAGTGAAAAAGTCCATACAATGTTGTGGTCTCACATCAAAATCCACCAACATATTTGTTTAGAACTGTTTTAGCTTGTAAACAGTTCTTGATCCGTGCCTATTCCTCTCCTGATTCAGATGAGATGACTTTTTCACTGGAGGAAGTTTTGTTATGGATAGAGGACTCGTATTTTAGCTCGGAAGCAATGGTTTGAAGTTTTTTTTTTTTTTTTTGAGCTGTTTGGACTCTCACCCATTCACTGCAGAGGATCCATTGGTGAGCAAGTGATTTACTGCTAAATTTCTCCAAATCTATTCTGATGAAGAAACAAACTCATCTATGTCTTGGATTTCATTGGGGCGAGTACATTTTCAGCAAATCTCCATTTTTGTGTGAACTGTTCCCTTAAATGCAAGTTCTTCATATTAGACTGTGTTGTGTTTAGGTTTAATGTGTTGCAGACAGGAAGAGGTCAAGAGGAAGTGGTTCCCAGCTCTAACCCTGCCTCTCAGTGCAGTATTTCTACCACAGAAGCCCTCTGGCTCCTAGATGGAGTTGAGAGCAGTACCACCAGATCACCTTGGGAAGAGAGTTTTAGTCCATGTACACCAGATACATGCTGTGATGGTGAGAACTGGTGTATTCATTGTTATTTTGTGTCATTTCTGTATTACTAAAAAGGGGTAGATGTGTGCTACAAATACCTAAAATCACACAGCTTGCTTTCAAACTGGTTTTCAAAGAGTTCTTTATATGTTCTTGGACCACAGTAGTATGAATTTTACCTTATGCGCTCATAATGGAAAATCTAGCTGTTAATCCGCCCTCTCCTTGTCTCCTAAATCTTAGATCTTTCTCTGCCAGAGGAGGTGATATTCAGTGACCATCTGCAGCAGTTCAAAAGCCACCTACCACCATTTCAAATGATGCTTCAGAGGCTGAACATCATAATTGTCTCGGATCCAGTTCTCAATTCATCAGTAAATCTCTTAGAAGAGGTTATTTTTAGGTACGAATTAAAGCATAACATTAGGGATTAGGCATAAAAAATCAGAATCATTCACTCGTGAAAGTTTACTGAGAATTGAACAAATAGTTGTAACCTGGCTCAGAGTAAGAGAGAAACCATGCCTATGTCAGTTTGTCCTGTGTGCTGTCATCTGATGCACTGAAATTATATTTTCAACTCGCCTGTATTTCCTCCTCCTAGACGCTGTGCTTCATATGATGCAGTGTTAGACAAGGTAACGGGTGCCACGTTTACTTTAAATGCTACAGAAGAGTTCAAAAAAGAGGCAGTACTGAACGAAGAGGTAATCTTCAAAACTAAATCACGTTAAAGTAAATATCTCTCTTGGTTGTGCTTTTTGCGGCTAATGAATTTTAAATACCAGCTATGATATCTTAACAGTCTCTGATGTTGCCTGTTGAAATTCAAATGGACTGCGTTCCAAGACATGAGCCCAATTATTCCTTTGCGCAAATGCAAGATTTTCTAAATGTCACCCGTGAACCAATAGAAGAATGTTTCCCTTTAAAAGATCTTCTCAAAGAAGGTAAAACTACTACTATACAATGCTCCCAAAGAGTATCTGGAAACTTAAAAATGCCTGAATGTCATTTGCAGTAGATAACAAAATATCAAAGCAAAGGTGTTTATTTTAAAGAAGATAGAACAAGTACACTGTCCAAGCTTATCATTTGAATAAAAAATAAATACATTTGTTACACATGGGTTTTAAATAATGAAGCAATAAATGGCAATAAATAGCTCAAAAGTGCAAATGCCATTTGCTTTTATATTTTGTTTTCTAATGCAGTTGCAATCAGACAGTCTGCTTTTTGGTGCCGTTATAGTTTGTATAAAAGTCAATAATAATTATATTTCAATTATAATAGTCACCTCTGCTGATAAACACACGGCTGAGTTGGAGGTCCTGGAAATGCCTGAAAGCTGCTTTGCTAACATCACCTTCAAGGAGCCACAATCTCCAGGTATGGGAAATTGCATATTTAATCACAATCAAAGAGTGGTTCCCGCTGTAGATTGCTCTTCTAATCTCCAGTGACTTCAAAACCTTTCATTCCAGTTGCTTCGAGGTCTTATGCGGAGATGGAATTAGACCTGCTTCTTTCACCATGTAGTCATACGCTGTGTCTACCAGACCTGTGTATGTCCAGCAGACAGCTGTCAGCTGAAATTATGTCACCGGTTTATAAGCAGTGAGTTTGTTGTTTTTGTTATAACAGGGAGAGAAGGCTGTAAATATTTGGTGCATTTAATATGTTGAGACATCTAGTACAGGCTTGTTTTCACTTGTACATTTGTTTTCATTCTTTGAGTCAACATGAAATGGCATTCACAACCAATTTTCTTCTTTTACACCTTTATACAGCGTGTGCCATTGTAAAAACTGTAAATCTAGTCCTCACAACCTCGTTTTCATCCATGTTAATGTCACTATGGCGTCTAACCTGATTAAGGTCTATAAAGTAAATGGGGTAAATTTTATTTTCGTGTTGACTTTAGGGTAAATGACAACACTGTTCATAATAATGGAATATATGATAAAGTAAATAATACGTAATGTACTTTTCCTAGGCATTTCATGTCAGACAGTGATTGTGAAAATATGGAAAAAGCTGTTTGGATGGCAGAGAAACATCCCCAATGTGTGGCTCGATTTTTACTTGCTGGTAATGTGTAGAAAATAATGTGAGAATAATAGTGTGTATATTTACTAAAAACATTCACACAAATATTCCTATCTTGGCCATTTTGTTCTTTAGTCAAGTATTGATGGCTAGATAAAGTTTTTTTTATTTTTATTTTTTTTAGAGCCCTTAAACTCCATTGTGTTTTTGTACAGAGCCACAGGTAGCTAAGCCAATGGTCCACATTCAGTCACTCCCAGAGCTTCTCACACTCCTGAAGGTGGAGATGGAGCAGGTTGCAGAACCCAAAGACAATATGAGCCAGTTTCACCTCACTGGCAGCACAGTGATGCTTCCTGAAAACATCTTCAGAAATCTCTCCATTTATACTAAGAAAATGTCCACAGAAGACTGTAAGAGAGCTGTGAGAAAGACACATGTGGATGAAACATTCTCACCACTGTCTATTGTGAAAATAGATGGTAAGACAGAATACAATATTTGTCTCTCTTTTAAAAAAATAAAAGACAGAAGGCAATATTACTCGTTTTTTAAAAATATTTTATTTATGGTTTTAAGATTTGTTAGAATGAAATGCTACTCTTAATTTCTGTATGTTAATGTTGTGTTTTTACAGAGTTGCTGAGTAAGTGTGCTTCAAATGCAGGTGAGCTTTTTAAGTTTCTCTCATCATTTCATTCAGATAAACCTAAATATATATTTTCCAGTCATGATTGTTTGCTTCATAAGGCTCATTGTTATTGCTCATACTTGAAGTTTGAACAAACAGAATTGGCAAATGGAAAGTTTAGAAATGCTGTTGTGTTAACTGTTATCCATAAAGGAATATCATTTAAGTAAAGTTACTTCTGTGATGGCAAAGCTGAATTTTGACGAGCATAAGAGACTTTTATCAAAAACATTAAAGGGGTCATATGACGTTGCTAAAAAGAAAATTATTTTTTGTATTTGGTGTAATGCAATGTGTTTGTGGTTTAAGGTTTAAAAAACACATTATTTTCCAAATACTGTATTGCATATTATTATTTTTTATATTTTTTTATTTCATTATTGTTGCTCCTGTATCTTCCTCCTTTCTGAAACGCGTTGATTTTTACAAATCCCATCGTTCTGAGAAGCGAGGTGTGCTCTGATTGGCCAGCTATCCAGTGCGTTGTGATTGACCGAATACCTCAAGCGTGTGACGGAAATGTTACGCCCCTTACTGTATTGTGAAGTCGTGTCTGGCCCGACGAGACAAAAAAAAAAAAAAAATTAGAAACGAGGCATTTGTTGCATCCGGTGGGGAAATAATTACTGATTATAATGACTTAAACTGTCTTTTAATGCATCGCGCTGCATAAACATTACCATGTCTGCATTTGTGATCAGAGAAACGATAAACAACAAGCGCTACTCTACGCAGCTCAAAATTCGTGTTTGAATAGTCAGTGGCAAATTCTTTAAATATGAAAACATACTTACAGGCTGTGAGTCAGAAGCGCCAGACTGTCCTTGCAAAGTTGGAATTGCCCCACTTTATAGAAACAACCTTTGTGCACAGCTGGCATTGTAGGCTACTCTCCCAGGTTCAGGAAATGGTCCTCTGTAAAATGTGCTGCACTCACTTGAATATTTGGGTTGAACTGTTCTGGAACAGTGTTGTAAATGCAACTTAACCACTGATTTCTAGTTGTGTCCTCTTTTGGAAGCCCAAACAAAGTAATTTCGCTTTCACAATAAAACACAGCGTCTCCAGGACATGGCGCAGGCGGCAGCAACAACACTACAGCGAGAATAAAAATTACGCCTTCTTAATTTGCGTATACATTTGGGCGGTGTTATGCAAATCTTCCCGCACTGTGATGTAGACATGTGGGGGCGTGTTGAAATGAGCCGTTTTAGGAGGGCGTGGACGAGTCTTAACTTTTATAAAGATTATCTCTCTGGTTTTGAGACTTCAGTCTTTGCAACTTTAGGGATCTTATCTGTGCACGAACAGCATAGCATATGCACGAACATTGCATAGTGTACAATGACAAAGGGGCCAATCCATCAACGTTAAAATAATCACTGTTTTAATAGTATAGCAACAAGATGCAAACAATATGCATTGGCTTGATTTTAGTGTGAGTAAATCACTTACTAGCCTTTTTTGTGTAAATCTGTATACAAAGAGAAAAAGAAAACAACAACTTTACAGTTCAAATAATATAATACAAGTTTCAATATAAGTGCTGTTGATTGAGCACAACTTGTCCACCAAACGTGGACTATTCCTATCTTTGTGCAGGAAAAAAAGAGTCATATGTAAATGTTATTTTGGTTTCTCAGCATTGCCACCTTCAGGTCGTCCTACTGCAGTTCACCTTTCCCAGAGTAAACCACTGCAGTCAGCTGTACCTGCACAGGTGGATAAAGGTACGACTGTGAAGTTCTTTATAATGGAGTCTCACCAACAAGACAGTTCTACAGTGACAGCAACCAGAGGACACTGTAAAGCTGCAGAGATAAAGCAACACCAGTCTAGTCCAGCAGAAAGATGCTCTGGGAATTCCTCCATAAGTCCTTCAGAACAGCAGCCCGTCATTTCTCAAGTGATTGAGAAGTCTACGTTTTCTTCACTGAAGCCCAGTGTTAAACATATTGAAGCGATATCCAATATACAAACCCTTCTTAAGCAGTCAGAACAGAGAAGAGAAGATATGATCTCTAAATCACCTCCATTATCAAACTGTTTGAGAGGAAGAAAGAGAAATAATTCTGTAGTTCTGTCTCATGAAGAGTTGAACCCTTTGTCGTCTTTTTTGACATTAAGAACAATGCAAATGCAAAAACCTCAACGGAGCAGTCTAACATCTGCAGGTAGAGTGAGAGAATTAATAGTGTTTATTGCAACTTTTCTTCCTTATTGTTACATATATCCACTTTTGAGCAAAACAATGTAGGGACTTCAATGTCCATCGGGATTTCATTGGTTTTCATGTTGTAAGGAACAGCAGAATGTTGGGAGGACCTTCCTGACATATTTTGTTGTTAGTTATACACTGACTGAAACATACGTATCTTATTCTGTCTAATTTCTTTCAGAGGTAAATGTGAGTCATAATTCTGCAGGAAAAGCCTTGCTAGAGAACAGAATAAAAACAGCGAATCACATCTCAGAAACACAAAGCAGTGTCATTGCCGCTGAGATGAGCTTTCCCCGTGAAGAGAAGCAAGAAACCATCAGCAAGACTGTATACGTCCAAGCCACAGGTATCATCATTGCCTTCAGATCTTGAATATTACGTAAAAATTATTGTTAGCAAAAAGTACTTTTTAAAAAAAAAATTCATAATCATTTATTTGTTTGGTTTGAGAAACGAATCACCATATTTCTGTGTTTATTCCTGAAGAGTGTCAAAGAGATGCATATAGGGAGCTGCATGCGTTGGCTCTGCCCTCTTTGGGTAAAATGCAGAAGCTGGGCATCTCTGCTTTGAACAACAGAGACTTCGGTACTCTGTCTTCTGAACTCACAAGATTCCTCGTAAAGCAGCAAGGGAGAATGCTTCAGACAGAACAGAGTCAGAGGAGACGCCTTCTCACACATTATAAGAATGCACAGATCAATATGAAATAGACAAAGATCAATATATGATGGTTTTTGTGTTATTTTTGTGGCAGATGGGGACAGCGTATTTAATGAAATGACACTGCTACATATTCTGGTCACGCTGAAGGAACATGTTCTTCTCACATGTGACCTCAGCACAGCCACTGGTAAATAAACACTCATGTCTCATAGAAAATGGTCTAATATTGCTGAGAGGAACATTTTTTTAATAATTAAAAAGCGTGTCTAATCAATTGAGTTTCTTGGCAACAATAGGACCCTATGAATTTTTTCTTTTATTTTGACATTTTGCATTGTTATACTTTTTCTGGATTTATGATTCTATACAAATTCTTGATCAAAAACAGTTTAATCTTAAAACAATTTAATCTTTTAAAATGTCATCAAATTAACTGGCAAACAAAGTACTGCACATCAGATATTTACTGTTCGAATTTAAACACAGAAAAAAAACTAATATTCCTTCAAAGTTTTAAGAATAGTAATATTACTATTTTTTTTTATTATTATTATTGGAAAAGTACTTTCTACCCTACTTTTGGTTTATTAACCCAAATTCTGTGACATTGCTGTCTGGCATAAACTGATCTCATTGTGTAGCTCACACACCTGTAAATCTGTCTTTGTTTAGGTTACCTGGCTAATGTGAAGGATTCCTGCGCTCTGAGCTGTCTGGATGAGCTGATGAGAAAGTTTGAGGTGCTGCAGTATCTGAGTCAGAAGAGACAAGAACCTAATCCTAAACTTCTGGCGCTCCAGGAGCAAATCAACACATGGATTAATTCCCATTCTAACCACAACATTAAAGTGAGATTTACAGTTTAAGCTATATTATCACACAGCTTTATGTAAAGTTGAACTTTATTTGCATATATACAGTACATATATATATGTACTGTATATATATTATATATATATTTGCATATATTACATGAACCAATTTATACTATATAGCAAATCTCAATGTAAAATATATTATCACCTATGTTATTGACTGTAAGGCATGATATTATAAATATTAATGCCATGATTCTGTAAAGCTGAAAAATGTGTTGTAAAAAGCACTATAGAAATCAGATTTACTTGACTAAGCATACTTTTCATGTGACTGTTTAATGATTGTTGTTGAATGTGAGCAGGTTCTAGTTTTGACAGTGAACAGTGTAAACACAGAGTTGCTTGTAGCTCTCAACCAGGTGCGAGGTGAGTTAACTTTTCAAGAACCCTCCAGATTTTGTAAGACAAGTACTATGTGGTGATTTGTCCTGATTCTGTGTGTGCGTGTGTTTAGGAAACTCTGTGTCTGAAGTCATCCCCGTTGAAGGAAAGAGTAAAGTTGTGAGCAGAGAAGTGATGGACAGGTTTATAGATTTTTATTTTATTTTATATTGAATACATGAGGTCTAGATGTATGGTCTGATGTAATGTATTATCTGTTATTGTCTGTCTCCTCTCTCCTCAGACTCTCCTGCAGTAAATGTCTTGTTGTGTGCAGTCAGCACGTTGGTCCTGACTTCCCGTGGCAGAGCTTCAGTGTGGTGTTTGAGCTTCACTCTGTGGGTCACTCACCCTCCGGCAGTGTGTGTTCAGAGAGAAACATCAACTTTATCGCCTTCTCTGCTGCAGTGCCTGAATCCAGTCAGTCCAACAAACCTAATGCTCACATGATGTTGATATTTAATGCACAATTATGTGGAGCAGGATTCTGGATCAGTGAATCCAAGTGTTTGGTAAAATGTCATGTTGGTTGTTATTGCTGTGTGAACAAAAAATTAGCATGCAAGATATATTCATGTATTTTAACAGCATTCAAACACAATGTTATTCATTTGCAAATACACACTGTATTTTGACTGATGAAATATCAATATTAGGATGATTAGTTCAATGACGTTTTTTTCAGTGTTGCAATATATTACATTTTTGTGTTTGGTTATTTGAATCATTCATTTGCAGATTTCTCAGAAGAATCTACTTCTGTATCATATCTGGACACTATTTCGTTTGTGTTGCTCGTCACTGATGGTTTACTGCAACGCTTAAAGATGCAACGCACACTGGAGACAATGTGAGTTACTATAGTTTCTGTCAACTACTGTGTCATTGTTTTAAATAAAGTGGGCAAAATAAGGTGGTTAGTACGTGAAGTCTTAACACATTGAGATGTAGAGCTTTCGCAATATTATAAATATATATTTTTTGTAAATTCTCTCTCTCTCTCTCTGTCTCATACCACAGTTGCATTACTTTAGTGTTCACCACAACTAAGCTTTGACAACTCTTTCAGTCTTTATTATTTATTTAACATTGATTTTTGATTTAGAATAGTTTGCAAGAGTGCTTATAAATGCAATGCAGCTGTAATAGCGGACTAGTGAGGTGAGATTTCCTTTTCAGCGTGATGTTTAATGTCACCAAAAACCTCTGTAGTCACATATTGCAACTTGTTAGCAACCACATTTTTTAAAAATCTCGAGTAGGGTATTTCGGATTAATTTTATGTGTAAAATGTGAACATAACCACAGACCTTATTTCAGGCATTTGACCAAAAACCCATTCAGAACCCAATTGACTTTGGAACAGTGGAACTGGAACTTGTTTCCCTGTTTTAGGACTCATTCAAAACTATGTATAATGTATAAAAATAAAGGTCCCAAAAGGGTGTTTTTGCAGTGGTGCCATAGAAAAATCATTTATTAATTAACAGTTTTTAAATTATATTTTTTTCTTAGTGTGGAGAACATTTAAAAAAATCTAAAGAACCCTATTTTTCACTATGAGGAACCTATTGTGGAATGGGAAGATTCCATGGACGTTAAAGTTTCTTTATGGAACCATTGGTGCCAATAAAAAACCTTTTATTTTTAAGAGTGTATTTTGATGTACAAAGACTGTTGTTGGCAGGTACAATATGGTTTTGCTGGAGAGGAAACACTCTCCGTCTGCACTGCAGCTGGGTGGAACCCATTATGATGTCATCACCGTGGATGAGAATACCGCCATCCTCATCCAGGTGATGCTCTATATACACACTTGCTCTACCATTCACAAAGTGACCCTGAACATAAATTCTGTGTGTGTGTTCAGGAGTTGGGTGAGTTGGACATGAGGATTGGAGTGGTGTCTGAGCGTGTCGTCATGAGACTCACAGTCCTCTCTCTGCAGTTCATCCGCTGCTGGGTCATTCTGCACTGCACTGAGAACCACAGGGCGCTGTCAGTTTGAAATACATTTACATCTGTCTGATCATGTTAACATTCACCCTGCATTATATTTGTTGGATAAAATCCAATACTTGTTTCTCAGTAATTTTGGGTTGCTGATTCCAAAAATATTTTGCCTGTTTTTCTCTAGCATTTCACACTTTATCACAGTGTGCATTTCATAGCATGTTTGCTTTCTTGTATTGTCCCATAATCTACATATGCGTTATATTTCCTGTTTTTTCCCCACTTTTAAGGATTTCCAGTAACATCTATATCAATCTGCTTCATATCTACTCTGCATCTGTGTTGTTTGGAAACAAGTCTGAGAAGTTTGATGTCAAGGTATTTTCTTCCTCATTTATTCCAATTGCCTATATCAGACCTCAAAACAAATGTCAGTGTTTTTAAAGGTTATGCCAAGGCCAGACATAAAATTTCCTTGTATGCTCTGTTAAAAATTTAGCATTCAAAGTCTGTGTACATTTTTGGATCATGGCATATGTATGTGGTTTAGGTGTTACTGGTGTGTGAGGAAGAAGAGATAGCCAGCTACATCTATAAGATCTCCTTACATACGCTGATGAACTCAGAGAGAGATGGACTGAGCTGGTTGGATAGAGACTGGCTTAGTGTGCAGCCCACAGAGGTAAATGACAGGTGTAAAATGAAAGCACCAAAAAAACCCCCAAATAAATTACCAAAATTTAAAATTAGAACTCTGTACACAAAATGCTTCAGACAAAATAAAAGTTCCTGTTAGATCTTGTTTATGATTTTGCATTTTTAAAAATGCACAAATTAATATAAAAATATTTCGATTTATACATTTTCTTTGGCCAGATTAGAAATAATGTTTCTCTTTCAAATGAGAATTAGAGCAATGTCTCTGGAACCAGTATGATAATACATCTTGATAAATTGTTTATATATAACATTTTAATATTTCAGTTACTTAAAAAATATATATATTTAAAGAAAAGTACTGCTGTCTCTATTTTTTTTTTTTTCAGCCTTAAAGAGATAGTTCACCCAAAAATGAAAATTCCGTCATCATTTACTCACCCTCAAGTAGTTCCAAACCTGTATGAATGTCTTTGTTCTGCTGAACACAAAGGAAGATATTCTGAAGAATGTGGGAAACATAGCAGTTCTGGGGCACCATTGACTTCCTTAGTATTTTTTTTCCTACTATGTAAGTCAATGGTGCCCCAAAACAGCCTGGTTACAAACTTTCTTCAAAATATCTTCCTTTGTGTTTGGCAGAACGAAGACATTCATACAGGTTTGGAACTACTTGAGGGGGAGTAAATGATGACAGAATTTTCATTTTTGGGTGAACTATCCCTTTAACAGATATGAATTAAACACAAATCTGTTGATTTCATAGTCATTCTTCAGTCTGAATGAGTCACACAAAAACATACAAGCTCCAATGTTTATTTTTTATTTTATTTTTTTAATTCTTTGTCAAATCCAATATTTTTCAGTCACTCAGACTGTAAAGAAAAAAAAGAGATCTGTAGATAATTTCTCTTATTTTAAGTAGGTCCAGGCAGTTGCTAGTAACACCAGAAAAACTGTTTTCTGTAGTTATTATGTGTGTGTTACATGGAAAAATGTAAACAACTGTCCACCTCAACAGATTTTCTTCAGTAGATGGAGCTAAATGTTTAATATTGTTCTTCAACCTGAATTCCAGAAATGTTGGGACTTTTTTTAAATTTGAATAAAATGAAAACTGAAAAAGATTCAGCTGGGAGAACATCTAGCAACTGATTAAGTTAATTGACATCAGGTCTGTAACATGATTAGCTATAAAAGGGATGTCTTAGAGAGGCAGAGTCTCAGAAGTAAAGATGGGCAGAGGCTCTCCAATCTGTGAAAGAGTGCGTGAAAAGACTGTGGAATACTTTAAAAACAACGTTCCTCAACGTCAAATTGCAAAGGCTTTGCAAATCTCATCATCTACTGTACATAACATCATCAAAAGATTCAGAGATACTGGAGCAATCTCTGTGCGTAAGTGACAAGGCCGAAGACGGGCCCTCAGATGACACTGCATCACTCATCGGCATGATTCTGTCATTGACATTGCTAAATGGGCCCAGGAATACTTCCAGAAACCACTGTCGGGAAAAACAATCCGCCGTGCCACCTGCAGATGCCAACTAAAGTTCCATCATGCAAAAAGGAAGCCATATGTGAACATGGTCCAGAAGCGCCGTCGTGTCCTGTGGGCCAAGGCTCATTTAAAATGGACTGTTTCAAAGTGGAAAAGTGTTCTATGGTCAGACGAGTCCAAATTTGACATTCTTGTTGGAAATCATGGGCGTCGTGTCCTCTGGGCTAAAGAGGAGGGAGACCTTCCAGCGTGTTATCAGCGTTCAGTTCAAAAACCAGCATCTCTGATGGTATGGGGGTGCATAAGTGCATACGGTATGGGCAGCTTGCATGTTTGGAAGGCACTATGAATGCTGAAATGTATATAAAGGTTTTAAAGCAACATATGCTCCAGACGACGTGTATTTCAGGGAAGGCCTTGTGTATTTCAGCAGGACAATGCAAAACCACATACTGCAGTTATTACAACAGCGTAGTAGAAGAGTCCGGGTGCTGAATTGGTCTGCCTGCAGTCCAGATCTTTCACTTATAGACAACATTTAGTGCATCATTAAACGAAAAACTATGTCAAAGACGACCACAAACTCTTCAGCAGCTGGCAACCTATGTCAGGCAAGAATGGGACCAGATTCCAACTCCAAGACTCATAACCTCGATGCCCAGACGTCTTCAAACTGTTTTGAAAAGAAGAGGAGATGCTACACCTTGGTAAACATGCCCCCGTCCCAACTATTTTGAGATCTGTAGCAGGCATCAAATTTGAAATGAGCTCATATTGTGCATAAAATTGTAAAATTTCTCAGTTTAAACATTTGTTATGTAATCTATGTTCTATTGTGAATAAAATATTGGCTTGGGTGATTTGAAAGTCTTTTAGTTTTCATTTTATTCAAATTTAAAAAACGTCCCAACATTTCTGGAATTCGGGTTGAATGTTCAGTTCAACTGCATTAATGTGTGTTTATTTTAGGCGGAGCATTGCCTTCTGCAGTTTCCCTGCGTTAATCCTCTGGTTGCTCAACTGATGTTGAGAAGAGCTCCATCACTGCAGTGGCTGCTGGGAGCTTCTTTCTCTGAGCTGCAGGAAATGTTCCCACAGATCCCTCACAAAGTCATTAAGGTAGCACTAGTTTCAAGATCAAACTTTCTCAGTGTACACTGTTGGGCAATAAAGCTTGTTGACATTTTCACACTATCTTTGTTTTTCCGCAGCTCTTTAGTGACATCGCAGCTGAGTCCAAAATCAAAAAGAGTGAGACTACATCCTTCTCAAACATAAGCAGCCAAACTCACTCTCCCCTCTGGGAACAGGATCCTGTTAAACCACAGATACAGCTGGAGGATGAGACGCCACCTAACCAGTTTACAGAGCTGAATTGTCAGTCTTAGTGTTTTTTTGCTTGAACCTCTCAAACAGGATCCAAAATGAACACTCGCTAAGCACTAAATGTGAAAATAAAATAGCTTTGGTAATAATATATATTTATGAAAAAAAATACTAATTTATGACTACATTACAAACAATAACTTTTATTATTGTGTGAATCCTGATACAATTCAAGTAATAAGTAAGGCTTTTAAAATACTTTTATTTAGCAAGCACACATTAAATTGATCAAAAGTGATGTTAAAGATATTTATAATGTCATAAAAGATTTGTATTTCAAATAAATGCTGTTCTTTTGAACTTTTTATTATTCAAAGAATCCTGAGAGAAAAATACAACACTGCTTAATAAGAATTTTAATAATAACCATGATTAATAATTGAGTACCAATTATAATTGAGCCACAAATCAGCATATTAGAAGGATTTCTGAAGGGAGTAAGGATGCTGAAAATTAAGCTTTGCATCACAGGAATAAATTACATTTTAACATATATATATATATATATATATATGTATGTATATATATATATATGTGTGTTATTAACATAAAACACAGTTATTTGAAATTGTAATAATAGTTCCCAATTTTTACTGTATTTTTGATCAAATTCATCCTGGGTGAGCATAAAAAATCTTAATTATTGTAAACTTTTGACTAGTATATTTATAGTATATTTATTGATGTGTTTATATTTACTATTTGTACTTTTATTAAAATAATCATAATGCTAAATATATTTTACTGGCTAGTTAGAAATATACTGTATATGGTCGGCAAATGTGGTTGTTGGCAAAAGGTAATTTTGGACCCTGTTTAAATGTAAAAATTAGTATTTTTTTCAGGGCAATCATTTAAATTTCTTCTTCATCACATTAGCAGGTCTTAACAGATTGAGAGGAGAGGATACAGCTCATTTTCACTCATACAACCCATTAACGCCAAGCCAGTTCAGGCAAGGTTCAACTACAGCGAGCGCCTGGCAGCTACAGGGTGAAGGATTCATTCAAAACCCAGATCTCATGCCAGGCCGAGCTGTTCCACGAGGGTCTGCCGATGTTCCCTTGGCTCCTCTGCCCACTCCTGAAGTGCTGGGAGGCAGAAACACTGTGTGTGGATTCAGCTTTAGACCGCAGAGTCAGACTCACTGGAGCTCACCTGAGAATGATCTGCCCAACAAGATAGGAGAGGAGAGGAAGAGGCGAGGAGGAGAAGATGTGCACAGTGGTACAGATATACACACACACATGCAGCAACATACATTTCTAACCTGCACGACTTCCTATCTTCTGTGGTACACAAAAATTATATTTTAAACAACATTTTAAAATAGTCTGTCAATTCATTTTAGAAAATATGATTCACAAATGCGTGAGCTTATGTGTATTTGTAGTGTCACTTGTTCTAAAGACCGTTAACTGAAGTTAATTAAGAAAGAAAATTTTAAAAGCTGTCAAATCAAACATTTGTCATGATTATAAAGCAACCGACTCGTCACAAAATATATAAACTTTCTTGCGAATGTGAATTAGCTTATGCATTCGAGAATATTTTGTAAATAAATAAATTTAGCTCCACACATTTGCTCAGAATTGGTGTGAATTTTCTCTCATTTTACATTATTTTAAAAAATGCAAATAACACGTTGAATTGAACATGAAATTTAGTGAAGAATGAAGTAGAAAGACTGAAGTAGTATTTTTTTTTGTAAAGTATACCACAATAATTCTTATTATAATTAATACACAATAATAAATGTTTTACTTAACACTTTGAAAAATCTTGATTTTGTATTTATTTATGTTACAGTGCATAGAAATCCCATTGACTTTCACTATATGGTCAAAAAACACATATTTTCAAAGTATTTATATGAAATTTCTCTTTAAAAGAAATTCAGCATGAAAGAATCAGTGGTATCCGGAGGGCAGGAGAGCTTTGCTCTATCAATCTGTGTCTGTGTGTTTATTCCCAGTGCTTCCGCACAGCAAGAGAGGAAGATTGCTATGTGAGCGAGTTCCAGGCAGAAATGATGGACAGACCAGACTGAGGTTTTTCTGACGAATTTTGCTACTTTATGTTAAGTATATCACTCGCTTGAGTGATATTTTAGAATATCTGTATTTTCAGTTTTCATATAGAATGTAATGTTACATTAATACAGTTCTGTCAAATGTCCGTTAAAATGTTTATTATTAATAGATATAATGTTATAATAGTAAATGTATAAAATGAATGATTTATAATAAATGTTGATATTGTTCTAATAATTAGTACATATTAATGTTTAAACTATCACCCTTTAGGTGTATTTATATCAGTATTTATATTATAATGACAGTTGCAATAAAAACATAAAAAGAAACAGTCAAATCAAACTTTTATTTTAATATATTTCAAATTGACATGATTATAAATACACACACATTTTCTTAGATTTAATATTTTTAGTATTACTTATTTTTTAGAGGGTTCCCACAGTTCATGAAATGAAATGTCATGAAAATGAAATTTGAATAATGCCCATCTTTAAAATATTTTAGAATATATAGTTATGAATTAATGCTTGTGAGTGTAATTTCTGTAGCATGTTTTTAAAAATTCTTATTTAAAAAAAAAAAAAAAATCATTCATGAATGGAAAATGTATTTATTTATTTATGAATATTATCTTTTTTTTTTTATTAAAATGCTGGCAAACTGCATAATTTTAGATTTAGTATTTGTATTATTTATAGTTTTTTTACAGGGTTCTCCACAGTCATTGTTTAATATGTTAAATACAGTGAATATGTATTTTTATAATTATGCTCAATTCTAAAATTATTTTGATTTCACAACTATTAATATCTAATTGTGAAAGTAGTAACTTGTAATTTCAACTTTTTTTAGTCATTATTTTAAAAAATTCATGAACAGCTGGAAAAGCCTTTTGAAATGTACTAATCAAAATGTTTTAGAATTACAGGAGATTTAACTAGATTTATCTTTTTAAATGTGCTTCTTAGGGTGCAACAGAAGGTTTGAGCTTTGATTTGTTTAAAAGTATTTTACAAAAAAGTGTTTTTTCACTAATTATAAGACTCTAGAATTATGTGGCTTTTTTTTATCTATTGACCTTTGACCTACAGTTGAGAGTAAGCGTAAGCGCACATGCATCTGTTAGCTTTATAGTCTGTACACAGACGCGGGTGTAAAGAATGCATGTGAATGCAGATGAAAGAGTTCTATTCAAACGTGACACTGTATTGACAAACATGCGGCGACTTACATTTCCCGCTACACGTTACTGATGCGACGCTGCTTATTTAGAGGAGGTTACGCTGGTCTGCAACTGAATAAATCATTCAGTGTGTGAAGCTGAATTGATTGGCATTAAAAAAACATTTTCAAAATTACCAGTCTGGATGTAGATTGGGGACTGCGGTGACAGTGGCCATTAATTTATCTCCCACACCATACGCATTTCCAGCCCCTCGCTATTTTCTGAAATGAGCGTGATAGAATGATAGTCATTCAATTACAGGACGATCTTCTTATCACTGACAGTCAGAGCAGAGGGAAAGCGCTGCACAGACAGAGGAGGAGGAAGAGAGGGAGAGCGATGGGGGTCGGAGGGCTTATCTCAGCACACCAGCAGTCTGACGGCAGCCCCTCGCAGGAATGAGCTCCAGAACAGACACTCCCACAGGGCATTTTCCTCTCTCCATCACTCTCCCTTTCACTCTCTCTGCACCTCATGAGCCTCAGCCTCTGTAAAACACTAAACAGCCTCCATAAATAACTCCAACAGCATCTGAGCTGCCCCTACTCAAACAAAAGCAAATAAAACCACAGTGTTTGGACACAGGGCTGTGAGGGAGGAAGACGTGTGTCCAGTCCGAGGCAGTAAACCACAGTGGTGTGAATAAATACGTCAGTAATGTGACCGTAATCACAGCGCTCTTTCAGATGGAAAAAAGCTGTGAGAACAGAGCATGCTGTTCAAATCTGAACCTGTTTAACCGCTCTCTTCATTGCTAACATAGGGTCAAATCTCTTGTCACCCTTATTGCAGTGTCAACAGTGTTTAACAATGTCAGCTAAATGCTCAAATAGGAACAGTTGGGGAAGGTTTCTGCATTTAATTGTTCCTTGCTAAGGCAATCTGAACAAACCACTGACCTCTACAGTAAGTTACATTTGCAGTCAGATATTTTGCTTTTTTTATTGTTCCGAATTTTCTTCCTTGTTTTATAATAATAATATACTACAATGTTTTTGTTTTAAATATATATTAATTATAGATATTTTAAATCAATTGTAATTTAATTCTCATATTACATTTTTCATACAGTTAATATGCTCTATATATTTAAATGTATTTTAAATATAAGCATTTTTAAGTGCTTATATTTTTAATATAAGTATATATATAATACACACACACACACACACACACACACACACACACGTTATTTTATAATAATATACTTTTAAATTGTATTTCTCATAATTTGCTCTTTCGTAAAACAAGTGAATTCATGTCCAGTTTTGTCTTGGAATTCCTTAAAATCTAATTAAATGCATTTGATTCTGTTTATTTGGATTGCATAGCTCTGTTCATTTGGTATTTGAAATTTAGAATTCGTATTGAAAAAAATACATTTTTTTAATTGCAGGCTTTGGACCAAATCTGAGTGTTTTTCACAGGAGAAACATTTGAGCAGCAGAAGTCTCCATTTAATTGCATCACTGTCTGTGAGAAACAACAGTGCCGTTTCATTCCAGTGGAAAACTGCAGTTTAGGTAGGTCAAAAGTTTGGGGTGTGGATTGGGAGAGAGTTTTGTTTTGGGCAGGTTTGCGTGTCGCTGAAGTTTTTGGCAGATCTGAAAGGCAGCTCTGCAGGTGCAGAGTGTGTTGAGCGGTCGAGTCCGTATGAATGGAGTCGTGAATTCAGCTCCGTCCTAACTGTGTCTGTCCTCTGCCTGACTCCTAATCCCTCCATAATCCCATTATGCAAATCCCCCACAATTCTCAGAGAGACTTTTAACGCAACAATTGCTGCAGCGAGACACCAGCTTTTGATCTGAAGGGAGGTTGAGAGTTCGGGAGAGAGCGAGAGGGGGCTCCGGAGACCTTGGCCCCGAAGAATGTGCTGATCCACAAGCTTGCCTCTGTCATAACCTAGTGTAATTTATGTGAAGCCCCAGGACATGCTAAACAAGATTACCATCATTCAGACAAAACCCATATTATTACTCTGTCAGGGTGAATATGCTGTGGGGTTTTTTGGCACCGTGTCGTCCAATCAGAGGAAGGTTTTCATTATGATGTCCCTTCACTATTGGACACAGTCGCTGTAATAGATCTGTTAGCAGGTGGACATCCAGCATCCCAACAAAAGAGGGAAACACATTTTGTACAACAGCCACGTATTTGTTAGAGCTCATAGGCAATAAGTCTGCTTTGAATAGTTCGTCCTTTCTGTTGTTTCCCGATGGGCTGAATGTGGAAGTGTTTAAGATTATGAATAAACAGTAAAAATGGTATATGCAGGTTCATCCGCTTCATTAAGTGCGATTAGGTATATTTGAAAAGATGTGCGTTTGTTTTAGTTAGTACTGTATATCGACGTATGTATATAATTTATAGATAAAAGTAATTAAATTTTTTAATTTATAAAATTTACATAAAATAATCTATATAAAGCATTAAGTATGCATTTATATTTATAGTATTTTTTATTTATATTACAATTCACACTGCTGTGAATTGAAGCTTAAGCTCAGGACACGATGCATGAAACAAAAGCTTTTTATTTGAAATTAATGTACTCTGTTTGGTTTAAACACTAGACTGCAGTTTGTTTCTCATGTTCAGCTGGTAAAAAGTTGGATTTCTTTGTATTTAGCCCCCCAGATGCTGAAACTGTGAATGGAAACACGACGCATTATGTTAATCAATTTGAACGCATTAATGGCAGATGTAAAAATCATCCCCCCCACCCCCCCGCCACTCACACCCTGCAACGTCACACAGCGGCATGACTATAAAAATGAAGGAGCACAAGCCAAACCCCACCCCTCCCTCACAACCTCACTCTCTTTCACCCTGTTTTCCATCGGAGGAGTTTGTTCAAGGTTCAGAGATTGTCAGACAGCTGAGAGTGAGAGGACGGATGCTGGCTTATTACTGCTGCAATTACCTGACAGCTCTTTATCTTTCCTTTATCAACACACACGCTACTGCTTTTACCTGTCATCTGGACTATTTTTCGATTTTTCATGCCTGAAAATTTGTGCCTGATGCTCCAACGTTCATAGAACTTCAAAACAACGGAAAGTGGTAAGTGTTTGTACTTGTTGCTATTAACAGAATTCTTGTCATTTTTACTCATGCTCTAATATTCAGACAGTGGTATGACCATCTATTTTTTTTTTTTTTTTGCAGAAGTACCGCAGTATCATGACCAGGAAGGTGTTCACCAACACACGTGAGCGCTGGCGCCAACATAATGTCAACACAGCCTTCGCAGAGCTGCGGAAACTCATCCCCACGCACCCGCCCGAGAAAAAGCTCAGCAAGAACGAGATCCTGCGGCTGGCCATGCGCTACATCAACTTCTTGGTGACTCTGCTGGAGAGCCAGGGAGGAGAGCCGTCGGCTCACTCGCAAGCTGCGCTCCTCACACTGATCACGGGGAACATGCAGAACCTGCGCACCGACCGCACCTGGACCAGCGACACCGACCCGCCCTCACCCGGGTCCAGCTGCGACAGTTCAGAAGCCTGGTAGAACGAAACTGATGTGTGAGCATTCTATGAAAGGATTCTGTAATTGTGATGTTTTTGAAAGCTCCGTTGCCATGGAGAGACAAAGCTGGATTTTTGGGAGTCGGAATGTTCGCGATGACATCACAATCACTCATTTCTTCCAAGCTGTTTGGAAACGAATGATCTGTGGAAAGCCAGAAACACTTTATTCACCAGTCCTGCTGTAATTGAGCAGGGACCCTAAACAACATATGCATGGTCAAGGATGCACTTTGGAAGCATCTCCCTGATACTTTTTAGTATTAATGTAATTTAATTTCCTTGACTGAATTAACACTGAAGAATGTTTTGTTTGAGATTGAAGGGAACCTCAGAATTGAAACTGTAATTTATTTGATAGTATTTAATTTTTGTATTTATTATTTATGCTTTCAATGTATTCAGCACATGTGACTTGTTGTACATTAAATTGTAATTTATTAAATGGAAAATGTTATTGTTTAAACTACTCTGCATTCGCAAATACAAAATATGTTTTGCCAAAGATTATTTTTGCGTATTCATTATTCAAAAGTGTAAGTTTATTATTTTTTGGATTAATTTATTAGTCTGTTTGATATTAAAATGGATAAAAAACACAATCTGCATATTCACTAAACTCTTTGTTTGGTTGCTTAAAGTGGCTGTATGTATGAACCAGTGTGCATGTAGTGGTCAGCTCTGAAGACTCTGATTGGCTTTTATGTTGTGGTCAGATAATTGCTCACTGCAGAGGCTTTTTAAGAGCCGTGTGACCATAGTGATGACCTCTGGAAGTGTTCAAGCCACATGAGAGAGGGGATTGTAGACACAGCTTAACTTTTGGTCTGAGGCCAGAGGTCATGTTGGAGTCAAAATCCACACTCGTCAGTGACCAATCAGGTGCACAAAAGTGGGAGTGTGTGCATTTGTGCTACATTCAAACATCAGTACAGAAAATGTATCTATTAAATTTTAATACCAGTCTTTTTTTTTTTAGGTTGTAATTAACACGCACGCACACACATATATGAAATGAAGTGATATTTCACCCAGAACAAAAATAAGGAATGATTTTTTTTTTTTTTGCATGGTGAAAATAAAGCCTAATTTTGAGACCATTTATTTTATTTTGCATTGTAACTATTTTTAATGTCAATTAAGCACTAGGTTTCAATTTTAACTGGAATATATGTTGTTTTGAATGTAATTTTAAGTGTACTAACAAAGAAAAAGAAAAACAGGCTAGATTTTCTCCATGCAAATTTTAATTTCTTTTTTCATTTTGGGCTGAAATATGACCTGACCATTACTTTATATCATTCAACCTATTATGAGATGATTTTGGATAAATGCATGTAAACACAGCAAATAAGCATATCCATCATTTCTGTTCAGATTACTCTAGTCTTTAGACCACATTTGTGACCTTGGACCACAAAACCAGTCTCAAGTCGCTGGGGTATATTTGTAGCAATAGCCAAAAATACATTGTTTGGGTCAAAATTACAGATTTTTCTTTTATGCCAAAAATAATTAGTATATTAAGTAAAGATCATATTCCATGGAGATATTTTGTAAATTTACTACTGTAAATATATCAAAACGTCGTTTTTGATTAGTAATATGCATTGCTAAGAATTTTAAAGGCGATTTTCTCAATATTTAGGGTTTTTTTGCACCCTCGGATTCCAGATTTTCAAATAGTTGTATCTCGACCAACTATTGACCTATCCTAACAAACTATACATCAATGGAACGATTATTTATTCAGCTTTCAGATGATGTATAAATCTCAGTTTCGAAAAATTGACACTTGAGACTGGTTTTGTGGTCCAGGGTCACATTTGACCTAAAGTGTAAAAATACTTAGTTAAATCCCATTTAGCTGTGTTAGTATCATCATCACAGAGGAAGAGTGAGTTTCTGGGCAGCTGTACATACCACTTTAGCCATTTAAAAATCAGCAGCTGACCGACCCTCTGTGCTAATCACCATTTAACACAACACACAATCACAACCGCAAACACACAAAAAAGCAACTTTGTGATCCTAAAACCAAACACAGAAAAGCAAAGCTCATCTGGCCAGTGTGTGAATGATTGCTAATGTTTATTTAGAGCCTTCCGGTTTAAATAATGTTCAAACAACTATCTACTAACAATATTTGCATAAATAAGAATATATACTGTAAACTGTATTATCGCACAGTTCTATATTGCTTCCAACAGTATACTCGTGATAAGCGGTATCTACTATATAGCAAATCTGAACTACCTGATTTTTTCTTCATTGTGTTGCAAAATGTAACTATATTGTCACCCAGCTCTATATAAAAGTATCCAACTTTATCCTCATGCATACAGTATACTATATTTCAACTGCTTGATTTATCGTTACATAATCTAGACTATATTATTGGCAAGCTCTATATATACAGTATATAGGTGGATATGTGAACATATCTAACTTTATCTGCATACATACAATATACTTACTTAGGGTGATATATAGCAAAACAGCTTGATTTTTTTCATTTCCCCACAAAATGTTTTTATCACCCAGCACTTTATGAAAAGTTGGATATATAAAAATGTCCAAATTTATCCACATTCATAAAATATATACTATATAGCAATATCGCAAAATGTAAACTATATTATCAGCTAGCTCAGCTATAAAAAAGTCCAATCTTATCCACATACATGCAATATACTCACTTAGAGCAATACATAGCCTATTATATTGCAAATTTTAACTGCTTGATTGCTGCTATTTTCACAAAATGTAATCATCGGCAAGCTCTCTATATAGAGTCGGATATATAAAAAATGTCCAACTTTATCCACATACATACAATATGCTTTACTGTATTGCAAATCTCACCTTCTTGATTTTTTTTTTCATTTCAATGCAAATGTCACTATACCGCCACCCAGCTCTTTATATAGAGTTTGATATATAAAAATATATAAAACTTGTGGATATATAAAACTTTATCCGCATAAATACATTGTTCACTCACTTAGAGCGATATATAGCATAATATATTTCAAATTTCAATTGCTTGATTGCTGTTATCATTCCAAAAATAAACTATACAATTACCAAGCTCTCTATATACACCTGGATTTATAAAAATGTCCAACTTTATTGGCATACATATACAATATACTCATGGAGGACAAAATAATCTCAACTTCTTGATTGCTTGTATCGTCGCAAGATGTAAACTATATTATCGCCCAGCTCTAATATACTAAATGCGACATTGACATCATGATTTTCTGTAAATCTGCTTTGAGACTTTTGTGAATAAATTTGTCTTGACAGAGTATCCATTTCTAAATATCGTGCAGTTCCATGCTCTAAATTGATAAATCGGCTAAGATTAGACTCAAGCTCTGTAACACAGCGACTGATATTTAAAGCAAATGTTAATGTGATGAAAAGAGAGTAACAATTAATAATAAATAATAAACAGAATCCATTTCAGCATGACTAACACATCTCCTCTTCTTTCCAAGTGTCCTCCTCTCCTTCACTGTTCTACTCCAAGTATGCGGCTAATCTTCTATTGAGTGTGCTTTTCCTTATCGGAACCCCACACTCTGCCTAAATCTGTTATCACAATGGAGCAGATCATGGGCTTCTGGCTCCCTCCCTCTCTCACATGCATTCACTCCCGCGCTCCGTTGCCCTCCCCGAAAGAGGCTGAATGCAGAAGTGTCTCTGGTGCCAACCGATTAGCCCTGATCTCTTTATACGTCTAAACCAATTCACATGCTGCATGCTAAATTTTTCCCACTCTGTCTGAGACCCTGTCTCCAAAAGTGGGGGCTGGAGGGGTCATAAATCCTTATATTTGCCCCCCACCCCCCCTAAAAATAAAGGAAGCATGGAGGAGAGGGTAGAAAGTGTTATCTGTGCGAGACAGGAGAGCTGCTTGGAGTGCAGGCAGGTGCATCGCTGGCTGGAGGGACGCCCATTGTTGGCCGGACAGCGACTCTCTCCTCTAGAGCACTTTTTTATGGCACACTGACAATCCAATGATCTGTAATCAGATTAGGCAAATGTATACTTCAAAAAGCAACATGCTGTAACTTTACAGAGGAAGAGGAGTTAGAACATTTTGGATTAGGGAAAAGTGGGATCATCTGAAACATTTTGTTTTTATAAGCACAAAATTTGATGGATATTAATGTTTTGTATAGTGTCAGTGTTTAGATTTGATGAAGACCGTTCTCTTATCACATAAATTAAAAATAAAGGTTCCAAAAGTGTTCTTTTTTTTTTTTTTTTTTTTAGAAGAACTAAGAACTTTTAGAATTTTCTTAGTGTTAAGAACATTTGAATAATCTCAAGAATTTTTTTCCACTGTGAAGAATCTTTTGTGTAATGAATAGAGTAACTGATTACATGTAAGCTGGATTATGTAATCAGATTCCAAAAATCAAGCACTTGTAATTAGAGTATATTACATTTTATAATGCTCATAATCAGATTACAGTTTAATTTTTATGGATTACAGTTTAATTTTTATGGATTACATATTAGTCACACAATGGAAATAAATAATTCATATTTTGTTTTATTTTCTCTTTTACATTTTCCTCTCTAAAAATCCTACAGTGTGTCACACCATTTAGTTTGGACTGTATTCACAATATGGTCATGTAAATGTCATGTAAATAAATTTTCAAACCATGCTTCTGAATTTGGATGAGCAATTAGACCATGTATGAAACAAAGAATTATACAAGTTACAAAACACTGGTGATGTACAACAGTGAGACAGTATGTTCTCATCATATCCAGTATCATTCAGTACTGATTCTGGAAGGCTTGATACAATTTTTCAAACCTGGAAGACTTTGAACATGTAATGCCATTGTTATTTTCATTTTTGTTAATGTTTGTTCATGTAATGCAGGGATTCCAAAATGTTTTTTTTTCAGCCAAACCCCTTTGACAAGAGATATTTACTTGAAAAATCGTTTACATGATGTAATCTGTAATCAGTAATGGACTACAATTTTTAAGTAATCTACCCAGCTCTAGCAATGAAAAGTTTGGATGTTAAAGGTTCTAAATGGAACGATCCATTAAAGAATCTGTATTTTTAAGAGTGCAGTGCAATACATAATCCTGGAATATAGGCTACACTTTCAATCTGAAAGAGTCAACACTGTAACATTTTTTGAAGTACTTATCAGAGTACCTTTTACAAGAAAATACTATTTCAGTGTTTTTGCCTCAAATTTTGTTTAATTCAATGTGTTTCTTGACATTTCTTAAAAAAAAAGTTTTTTTTTTTCTTAAAAAGAGAAAGAAACAAATAAGTAATATAAAAATAATTAAAACGTAGTATAAAGAATGATATCAGAATGATATTTTATAAGACAACAGCATAATTATGTTGTAGTTGGTTGTCCATCACAACACAACTCATAACTGGGGAACTGCTTTTATTTTGAAAAACGTTGTAGGAAGGGCGCGCCCCTTGTTTGGGTCAGTCGCTGTTTATGGTCGTAAACGGAGCAAGTTTAGTTCGTAATGTCCAGAGAAGAGCGACAAGGGACTTGTTTTATTGGCAGGAAGGAAACGCTAGTCTTAGAAAGTTGTGAAAATCAATCACGCAGCGGCAGGAAGTATGTTGTATTGTTGACATAATTATTAACTCATTAAACACTCCATGCGGGTGTTCGCTTAAACACTGTCAGAAATAAGTAAATTCCATGTATTCTACCAGTATGATTGTAAACTTGTATGTATATTAATGATCTTGCACTGCTTGAAATTTCATGTCAATAACACAGTCAGAAAATAATCTTACAACAAAATATTTTAAGATAAATCAATAGATAGCTTTACTTGAACATTTTATTGATTGATCTCAACCATGACTTTGCTCTTGTGTGTTAATAATTATACAGAGTCTTGCATTATATGATTGTGGGACACTGAGTGATCACACGCTATCGCTGGCAACCATGAGACTCGTAGTCTGTTTTCTTTCTCTGCTCACTGTGTTTGGTCCTGGAAAATGTGGGAATGTCTTAGTTTGGTTCACCGAGGGCAGTCACTGGATCAATCTGAAGATTGTGTTGGAGACACTGATCGACAGGGGACACAATGTCACGGTGCTGGTGCCGGATGCCTCTCTCTTCATGAAAGCTAAAGAATCGGATCGCTTCTCCTACCAGCCCTTCAATGTGTCTATATCTGCAGAGGACATAGAAGACTCCTTTGAGGATTTTTTACATTTCTCATTGTATGAGATGGAACAGTTGAACTTACTGCAAATTTATATCAAATACTACCAGCTTTTCTCCAAAGATCTAGATTTGTGTTTTGCGTACTGTGATGGTACTCTGAAGTCTCGGGAGTTGATGGACAAATTGCAGCATGGGAAGTTTAACGTCATGCTGTCAGATCCGATCTATCCATGCAGCGAGGCATTAGCTGAAAAGCTGAACATTCCCATAGTTTACACTTTGCGGTTCTCTATCGCTAACACTTTAGAGCGGATGTGTGGTCAGATACCAGCTCCTCCTTCATTTGTTCCTGGAACAATGAGTAAACTCACAGACAAGATGAGCTTTACAGAGCGAATCAAAAATATGCTCTTCTACCTGTCTCAAGATGCTTTGGCCATTAGTCTGTGGAAGAAAGTCGACAACTATTACACTGAATATTTTGGTGAGTTAAATACTCTGCGGGGGCGTGGGTGATTCACACCTAAAAACTGCAATTTAGTTGTTTAAAATCATCTTTCATTCCAGGACGGCCCACTTCCTTTTGTGAGATGACGGCTAAAGCTGATATCTGGTTAATCAGAACCTACTGGGATTTTGAGTTTCCACGGCCATTCCTGCCCAACTTCAAATACGTTGGAGGCCTTCACTGCACCCCTGCCAAGCCATTACCCAAGGTGCACCTGTCTTTTTAGTAGTCTTCCCCTTTTTCTGTAAAACAAACCAGCACAAGATATGAAATTCATGAGACACTTGCTTTGAATCATTAAACCAGAAAAAGCCAAAAAGCAGTTGTAAACCTGACAGGTAGTCATAACATACTTAATCCCAAAAATAACTCCCACATATCTAGTAATCATTTTACAGTCAGTCAATCTATTTATTTCCATTGGCGGAAGCTGGGTGTCCACTCACCAGGTCAAAACAGCTTGCTAACAGTAGGGAATGTGATAATTATCTCAGTGATTCCCTCTGATATGTCTGTCTTGTATTGCAATGCCACGATTAAAAAATGAAAATTTGCTGAACATGTACTCAGCCTCAGGCCATTCAAATTGTAGATGAATAGGTTTCTTCATCTGAACAGATTTGGAGAAATGTAGCATTACATCATTTACTCACCAAAGATCCTCTGCAGTGAATGGGTGCCGTCAGAATGAGAGTCCAAACAGCTGATAAAACATCACAGTAATCCACACCACTCAATCAGTTAACATCTCGTGAACTACTTCCAGCTAAAATACAGGTCCATAATCTATAATAACGCTTCCTCTAACGTTGTCCTCTCACATCAAAATCCTCTCACGTATTTGTTTAGAACTGTTTTCTCTTGTAAACGGTGCTTGATCTGTGCATATTTCTCTCCTTAATTCAGATGAGACAACTTTCATTCTGTTTTTTTTTTATTTTTATAATGCTACATTTCTCCAAATCTGTTCTGATGAAGAAACAAACTCATTTTGGATGGAATGAGGGTGAGTGCATTTTCAGCATATATGCATTTTTGTTTGCACTATGCCTTTAAACTTGAGGAGGATGATTCAGTGAAAAGTTCACCTTTCACATGTATGCCATGAAAAATAATAAACTACCTTTGCCCTCAGACAATAAAGACTTAGGGTTATTAAAGTTGAGTATGGTGGGAATGATAACATTCAATAACTGATAGATATCTAATAACTGATAAACTTTTTTTCCACTAGATTATAGTAAATGCATAAATGTTCATTTTATTTTTGAGCATTCATACACAATACTAGCCTATATATATATATATATATATATATATATATAACTTGGTATTTAAATAATTCCAACAAAATGAGAAGCTATTGACCTTTTTTTTTTTTTTTTTTATCTTATTAGGACATGGAGGAGTTTGTGCAGAGTTCAGGGGATGATGGGATTGTGGTCTTCACTCTGGGGTCTTTGGTAAACAACATGACCAAAGACAGGAGCAATACGATTGCTTCCGCACTGGCACAGATTCCACAGAAGGTTATTTACCACTCTCACATTCTTCTATTCTTTCCATATTTGATCAACCCTGCTTCTTGATACTGTAATTTCAATGGAAGAGGAAAAAGTAGAAGCTTTCAGTCCTCGTAGGTCAGCTAGTGATTCTCTTTATTCTCTTATTTTACTATACTCTTATCAGTTGTTAGTGTGGTTGTGTAAATGTGTTTTGTTTTGCTTGCAGGTCTTATGGCGATATGATGGAGAGAAGCCAGATACTCTTGGTGAAAACACCAGAATCTATAAGTGGATCCCTCAGAATGATTTATTGGGTTTGTATTATAGTTTATGATTGTGTATTTATTTCTAAGGAAAAAATCAAAGATTTCAAGAGCTAGGTAATTGACATTTATAGCTAGCTAACTGAATAATACTAAAATTAGTTTAATAGCACAGGCATTTGAATGAAACTATATAGCCCCCTACTGGTTACCTTTTGCCAAACAACATAATATTCTCTATCCACGTTTTCTATCCTGATTCAGGTCACCCTAAAACCAGAGCATTCATCACTCATGGAGGCACTAATGGCATATATGAGGCCATATATCATGGCGTTCCAATGGTCGGGATCCCCTTGTTTGGTGACCAGCCTGATAATTTGGTTCATATGAAGGCCAAAGGTGCTGCTGTTGTCATGCACTTCAACAGTATGCAGATCCAAGACCTGGTGGATGGACTTAATGCCGTTATTAATGATCCCTCGTGAGCTGACTTTCATTATACAACTATGACAAGACTTTAGTGTAGATATTTTGAAGGCTCTGTGCTGTCTTTCTCATTAATATTCAATGCAAACACAGTAGATAGGTGAACAGCGAAGTATACACGGACATATAACAGTATTTATCTTCATCTCCTCAGGTATAAAGAGAATGCTATGCGTTTGTCCAGGATTCATCATGACAGACCAATGAAACCTTTGGATGAGGCTGTGTTCTGGATTGAGTTCGTCATGCGCAATAAAGGTGCTAAACACCTGCGTGTCGAGGCCCACAATCTTACCTGGTACCAGTACCACTGTCTGGATGTGTTCGCTTTTCTCATCGCTATCCTGACCGTAGTCCTCTATGCCGCCTTTAAAATGTGCAAATTCTTCATAATGCGTTGCTGTTTTAGATCAAAGAGGAAAAGCAAAAAAGAGTGATTGATTTTTTTGAACGATATAAAGATCAATACCATTCATATACACAGTGCTGTACATCTTGTGCATGCTAGATTCTTCACAAATATTATTTCTATCTTTTGCTTTAGTGTGCCAGTTCGAACATTCAATTTGCAGTGAATTGAAATAATCCAGCAATATTTTTAGATGCACAAGGAGTCTGACAACAGACCGTCCCCACAGAGATCTGATCTCACCATGATCAAGTCTGTCTGGGATTACATTAAGAGACAGAAAAACTAAGTCAGACTAAATTCATAAGAGCTGCTGCAACAAGATATTCCATGACTGACTAATTTGATGACTAAATTCTGCTTGTTTCTCACACAAAGCTTTAGTATGATTTTTAGAAGACTTGGAATATAGTGCGTAATTCTTTGGTGGTGGATTTCTTTTTTCGTTTTCTCTTGAAATACACAATCACTATATAGGTTTGGAGTGACATGAGGATGAGTATTTAAGTACAGAAATTTCATTTTTGACAGCACTGTTTATTTGATCTGTATTTGTTAAAAATAATTTTGTTGTGAATTGTGCTTTGGCACTTACTATGAAAGTAAACTAGGGTTTGCCCTGAGAAAAATGTAATAAAAATTTAATGTTCCATTGGAACATTTTTCTACCAACCCCACACATTGCAAAATAGCCATGTGGATTATAAATGACTAAATGTAAAAGTAACTTCCCATCTGTAAAAAAAAAAAATAAATCTATATTTTAAACTATTCTAAAAAAAATGGACTTATATTTGCACTGGTCTGCTGTCTTCGGAATCACAGCTCAGGATAGTCAGAACCAGTTGGGACTTGGATATTAATGCACTATTTGAATACACATAAAAAGTCTGTTTATAACCCAGGTCCATTCTAAAGCCCGGGTAAACATAACCCCGGTTATCTTATTTAGCATTTGTAACTTTACAGGGCTTATGTTAAATTATGACAATGTGTCATAAATAGAAGTTTATATCAGCTCAGATCAGTGGCGTTTCTGTTACAGTATGGGCCCTTGGTGCAAAACACTTGATGGATTCTTGTGAATGAAAAAACAGTTCTACCAATTTTACACTATTTGTACTGTTTTCTCCCCTGGATTAGATATACTTGCGCTTGTGTCATTTTCATATTCACTTTGGAATACAGTGTCTTTGAAAGGAACAAATATAAATGTGATGCCCAGATGTAAAGCAGAAAAAGGGTTTTGGAATTTGTGGACATGATGTTGTCTAAAAATATTGTCTAAAAATATTTTATATATCATTGAGTGCAAACAGTCTGTCCTTATCAATAAAGTCAGGATGGGGACCATCCAAGACCTAGCTTGTTTCTTCATTAGAACAGATTTGGAGAAATTTAGCATTACATCACTTTTTCACCAGTGGATACTCTGCAGTGAATGGGTGCCATCAGAATGAGAGTCCAAACAGCTGATAAAAACAACACAAAATGGTCATACATTTAGCATGGGTGCCAACCACTAATAGGCTCAAATACACAGCTGTATTCTGGAAATAAGCCCAAAAACAGCATTCCATGGCTCCCCAAATCTAGAAGCCCAAGTCACTTACAATAAGTGGACTTGTCACATTTGCTTTCTTTCCATTCAAAGTGGGTGGATGGGTGACGTCATATAAGGAGAAAATGGTAGATAAACTTCACTGGCCCTCGGGCATATCATTGTTGTGTAAAATGATGAATATGCAGAAAGTTTTCTGTGTCATTGTGAGTGAGAGACATAGGGTGGGGCAAATGTATAAATATGAAGCATACGACTTCAGATAATGTGATAAAGAGTGTTTTTTTCTAACAAATATTAAAACCTATGTGTATGAACCTGCTTAAGCTTTGTCTTTGGCCTCTACCTTTAATACTTTATTGATTTATGAGTGCCATGACTAGTTAAAATCTATATACTGGGTTAATAATTATACCAGGCAGTACGTGTTGAGGCTGGACACAGGTGATTTCACAGTCAATCTGGCAACCATGAGACTCGTAGTCTGTTTTCTTTCTCTGCTCACTGTGTTCGGTCCTGCAGAATGTGGGAATGTCTTAGTTTGGTATACTGAGGGCAGTCACTGGATCAATCTTAAGATCGTGTTGGATTCATTGATCGACAGGGGACACAATGTCACAGTGCTGGTGCCGGATGGCGCTCTCTTCATGAAAGCCAAAGAATCGGATCGCTTCTCCTTCCAGCACTTCAATGTGTCCACGACTGCACAGGACATGCAAGACTTCCTTGATGAATTTCTTCATTTCTCAGTGTATGAGACCGATCAGTTAAACTTAATGCAGATTCAGATTAAATTCTACAAGCTTGCTTCCAAGCATCAGGATATAGGTTTGTCATACTGTGATGGCATTCTCAAATCACCAGAGTTGATGGATAAATTGCGGAATGGAAAGTTTGATGTTGTTCTGTCAGATCCTATGTACCCATGCAGCGATATTGTGGCTGAAGAGCTGAACGTTCCCTTGGTTTATACTTTTCGATTCTCCATCGCTCATGCTGCAGAGCGGAAGTGTGGTCAGATACCAGCTCCACCTTCATTTGTTCCTGGAGCCATGAGTAAACTCACGGACAAGATGAGCTTCACAGAGCGAATCATCAATATGCTCTTCTACCTGTCTCTAGATCCTTTTTGCAATATTGTATGGAAAAGATTTGACAACTATTACACTGAATATTTAGGTGAGTTAAAGGAAGGTTTTGGAGAGAGTTCATTGACAAATTAATTCTGTCACCTCATATAGTTTTAAACTGATGGGCTAGTAATTTGTTGGCCTGGAACAGCAGGTTCTGTTGCTACACAAAATCAGAGCGATCAGTGCACACTGACATTTGCCATCACACCTTGCTGATGTGGATGTGAATACTCTGCGGGGCGTGCAATAAAAACTGCAATTTAGTTGTTTAAAATCATCTTTCATTCCAGGACGGCCCACTTCCTATTGTGAGATGATGGGTAAAGCTGATATCTGGTTAATCAGAACCTACTGGGATTTTGAGTTTCCACGGCCATTCCTGCCCAACTTCAAATACGTTGGAGGCCTTCACTGCACCCCTGCCAAGCCATTACCCAAGGTGCACTTGTCCTTTTTTTTTTTTTTTTTTTTTAATTCTACGTCTTTTGCTGTTAATAAGAAAAAAAGCAGAACTGAATTTCATAAAACACACCTACAGGTCCATAAGGAGTTATCGTTATTTCACTGAAGATTAGATGATCAGTGACCAGTCTAAATGGAGTCAGTTCAGTTACCTCAGTATTTCAGCGTTCCTGAACCAATATAATAACTGCTTTAATATTAGTATCACCATTAAAACTGCAGTGAATTCAGTTCTGAGTTGTACCTGTGGCAGCAAATATTTTAAATATTGCAGAAATGTATTATGTAGTCATTTTTCACACCATAAGTTCATGATGTCGTCTTATGTGAAGGACATGGAGGAGTTTGTACAGAGTTCAGGGGATGATGGGATTGTGGTCTTCACTCTGGGGTCCATGATAGACAAAATGCCCAAAGAAACGAGCAACATGATCGCCTCCGCACTGGCACAGATTCCACAGAAGGTAAATGGCCATTGTTTCATCCTTTTCATACATATATCATGACTGCATAAGCACTGCTTCTTTATGTGACTGGAATGAGGGAAAGTAATTTAGTCACAATTCAGTGTGAACATCCAAATTTACTGAGGTAGTGATTCTCTGTAATCTCTTTGTCATGCTGATCAGTTAAGAGATTTTATTAATGTGTTGCAGGTTTTATGGCGATACGGTGGAGAGAAGCCCGATACTCTTGGTGCAAACACCAAAATCTATAAATGGATCCCTCAGAATGACTTATTGGGTTTGTTTTATAATTTGTGATTGGATACTACTTTAAATATGGTTTTAAAAAGGGGACATCAGATGCAAAATTCACTTTTACATGGTGTTTGAACATAAATGTGTGTTGGCAGTGTGTGTACACAACTACCCTAAAATGATTTTAAAAAATCCCCAAAAAGTTGTTATAAGTTTTTTATGAATCTTTGCTAATTGCCTTTCCTAATAATGTGCTAGTTAGCAAGTTCCGCGGCTAAAGTTTATAGCCTCCAGTGTTGCCAGATTGGAAATGTCCAAGTATTTTACCAGAAGTTCAAAATTATCATATTTGGAAAAAAATTTGAATCAAACGAACAGAAAACAGCTATTTATCTACCAACAACTTTTTGACACGAAATGATGAAAATGATCACAATAGATGAATAACTAGGCTACATTAAGGTCCAAACTCCACTTCTGAGTCGCTGTCATCGGAGGCCTGCGTGTTGCCAGATGTTAAGGAAGGGGTCCTTTTGCAGTGCAGATTTGATGCCGTCATGGACCACAACATAGTGCTTGTTGTCTTAAAAGCAGGGCATCCTCCCACATATTTAACGCATTCTGAGGTGTGCACGATCAATGAGTAGAAGAAGCTACTCATGATTAAAGCTCTAATCTAATCGAATTAAAAATAATTAAAACTACCATCATTTGAAGTGTCACAAAATTCTTAAATTATCATACATTATGGGATTTTTTTCATTATTGACCGTACATCGCACAGAGGTCAAAATTATCATACAAATAAGATAATTATCGTACTTTGGCAACACTGACAGTCTAGACTAGAGAACTGCTTGTAACCCCATGGAAGAGAGGGGCGGGGTGAGCAGATCACATTAGCATTTAAAGGGACATGCACTGAAACAGGTCGCTGTGAACAGAGCTGTTTTTGACAAGGTAAAAAGGGTGTTTTTACTATTGAGAAATTTGAACCAAAGTATGTACAGACTTTTCATGAAGACCCTAAAAAAGAATCATACCAACTTGTGGAAAATGGGCATCTGATGACCCCTTTAAAAACCTAGTTATGTTTTTAATTTTTAAATAAAAAATATAAAACGATTATTAAAAAATCTTAAATTATCTGTTTAAACAAATAAAAACATCTTGTGGCTATACTTTTGAGTATGTATTTCACTGTTTAT
This sequence comes from Acrossocheilus fasciatus, assembly GCA_036784905.1. Lineage (NCBI taxonomy): Eukaryota > Metazoa > Chordata > Actinopteri > Cypriniformes > Cyprinidae > Acrossocheilus > Acrossocheilus fasciatus. The sequence goes on along the minus strand of CM071942.1, from coordinate 39,249,194 downwards.
TGTCTGTCTGTATACCTCTATTTTAAGCGTTAACGACTTTTGCTTTTGATTTGTGTATTTATCTTTGTTTGGCTCCTGATTCAGGTCACCCCAAAACCAGAGCATTCATCACTCATGGAGGCACTAATGGCATATATGAGGCCATATATCATGGCGTTCCAATGGTCGGGATCCCTTTATTTGGTGACCAGCCTGATAATTTGGTTCATATGAAGGCCAAAGGTGCTGCTGTTGTTATAGACAACATCAAGACAACGCAGCCGCATGAACTGGTGGATGGACTTAATGCCGTTATTAATGACCCCTCGTAAGTCACTCACATCAGATTTACAGTGGTGTCAGTGCATAACAGGACTCTGGACTTCAGTCTAGATATCTTGATGGCTCTTATGTTCTCTATTGCACTACACTCAGCATACACGGACATATAACAGTATTTATCTTCATCTCCTCAGGTATAAAGAGAATGCTATGCGTTTGTCCAGGATTCATCATGACAGACCAATGAAACCTTTGGATGAGGCTGTGTTCTGGATTGAGTTCGTCATGCGCAATAAAGGTGCTAAACACCTGCGTGTTGAGGCCCACAATCTTACCTGGTACCAGTACCACTGTCTGGATGTGTTCGCTTTTCTCATCGCTATCCTGACCGTAGTTCTCTACGCCGCCTTTAAAATGTGCAAATTCTTCATAATGTGTTGCTGTTTTAGATCAAAGAGGAAAAGCAAAAAAGAGTGATTGATTTTGACTGATACAGAAATTGACACAGTTCATATATACAGAACTGTGCATCTTGGGCATGCTATAGATTATTCACAAATGTTATTCATTTATTTTGCTTGAGAATGCCAGTAGAAAATATCAGTTTACGCTTCTGAAATTCATTTTGCAATGAAATGTAAAAATCCAGTGATACTTTTGTATGCGCAAGGGGTCAGAGATCTGATCTCTCTTACATTAAGACTAAATACTGTACATGAGAACTGTTGCAAAAAGTTCAACGTATTTCGACATGTCTAACTGCTATTTCCTCCCAGTACACTAAAGAAAAATTATAAATAACTGTATTTAAACAATTTTACTGACATACCTAAGACTTTTGCTCAGTACTGTATAAACATTACCTCAAACCTTTGCAGTCGGTAAGATTTCAAAACGTAGAAGAAGAACTCATTTCTGGCTGAAATATATACTACAATGAAAGCATCAGCAAATCAACTACAGAATTCAGGTGATACTATAGCTGGCCATTGCGTATACTTAATTTTAAAGAAAAAGGGGGGAAAAGTTAGCGAAACTGGAATGTCTGGACCATAATTGTGTACCTTTTACCAAAGCAGTTTAAAGGAACACTCCACTTTTTTTGGAAATAGGCTCATTCTCCAACTCCCCCAGAGTTAATAAGTTGAGTTTTACCGTTTTTGAATCCATTCAGCCGATCTCCGGGTCTGGCGATAGCACTTTTAGCATAGCTTAGCATAGATCATTGAATCCGATTAGACCAGTAGCATCGCGTTCAAAAATGACCAAAGAGTTTCGATATTTGTCCTATTTAAAACTTGACTCTTCTGTAGTAATATCGTGTACTAAGACCGGCGCGAAATGAAAAGTTGCGATTTTATAGGCTGATTTGGCTAGGAACTATACTCTCATTCCGGCGTAATAATCAAGGAACTTTGCTGCCGTACCATGGCGCAGTGATATTACGCAGCACCTGAAAGTAGTCCCCAGCTATATTATAACAAAGACTATAGAATACCCAAGACATGTCACTGGTATAGTTTTGAATGTGGAAAAATGCAACGCTCAATATGGCCGCTCAATCGCAGGAAGCCCCGCCTTCTGAATGAAAGAGCCAATCACTAATCGGTAAAGTCAGCGCGTCACTGCAGCTGCCGTTAGAAGTCCCGGTTGCTATAGAAACAGTCAGCGCTCTGAGACGTGGCTTAGGACTGCACATGCGCACTGGCTGATCTAGCCTGAAAAAAATAAGCTTTTTATAACGCTATTTGAGCAAAAGAAACAACATTTATGATACAGTTGTTGTCAGATTACTTTGGTGATTTCAAATATGAAATTTAATCGTAATTTTAGTGAACAGTTTTGGAGAATTTGATGTTTCCCCATTCAAAGAGATAGGAGCTGCTCTTGGATGCCCGAGAGGCGTTTCAAAGATGGCCACCGAGTGACAGGACTTGTCTTAAAGAGACTTTGATTATAACTAGGTACCTAGCTGGGGACTACTTTCAGGCGCTGCGTAATATCACTGCACCTGCTGCGGCCATGTTACGGCAGCAAAGTTCCTTGATTATTACGCTGGAATGAGAGTATAGTTCTTAATCATATCAGCCTAGAAAATCGCAACTTTTCATTTTCCGCCGGTCTTAGTACACGATATAACTACAGAAGAGTCAAGTTTTAAATAGGACAAATATCGAAACTCTTTGGTCATTTTTGAATGCGATGCTACTGGTCTAATCAGATTCAATTATCTATGCTAAGCTATGCTAAAAGTGCTATCGCCAGATCCGGAGATCGGCTGAATGGATTCAAAAACGGTAAAACTCAACTTATTAACTCTGGGGGAGTTGGAGAATGAGCCTATTTCCAAAAAAAAGTGGAGTGTTCCTTTAATCCTCTCCTCAGTGAAAACACACGAAAACACACTTGGCATTTGCAAAAAAAGCACCTAAAGAACCCTCAGACTATGAGAACCAAGATTCTCTGGTCTGATAAACCTCAATTTCAAGCATTATGTTCGAAGGAAACCAGGCACTGCTCATCACCTGCAAAGTACCATCCCAAAAGTAAAGTGTGCTGGTAGCAGCCTCATGCTGTGGGGCTGTTTTTCAGCGACAGGGACTGAGGGCCTCGTCAGAGTAGAAAAAAAGCTCAGTGCACCAAAATATTGAGATTGCATTAATGATAATGATTCAGAATCTCAGACGGGGCAGAAGGTTCACCTTCCAACAGGACAATAACCCTAGGCACACAGCCAAGATAACAAAGGAGTGGCTACGGGACAACTCTGTGAATGTCCTTGACTGGCCCAGCCAGAGCCCAGACTTGAACCTGACTGAACAACTCTAGAGAGATCTGAAAACTGACGCACCGGCGCTCCCCATCCAACCTGATGGAGCTTGAGAGGTCTGGCAAAGGAGAATGGGAGAAACTGCCCAAAAATAGATTTGTCAAGCTTGCAGCATCATATTCAAAGACTTGATGGTTTGGTAATGGTTTTTATACTGTACAAACTGTATGTGCTATTGCCCTACACCAACCCTACACCTAAACCTACCCCTTACAGGAAACTCTGTGCTATTTCAGATTTTCAATACACTCTATTCTGTGTGATTTATAAGCGTTTTGAAAAGTGGGGACATGGGGTAATGTCCTGAAAAGTCACCTTCTCCTTGTAATACCTGTCATTATACAAATTTATGTACACACACACACACACACACACACACACACACACACACACACACACACACACACACACACAGACAGTGTGGACATTACTATATTCAACATATGCATGTAGTATAAGATTCTTGATCAAATATAATAATTAATTTAAATTACTGGATAACTTCAGAACCAAAGTGGTAAAAACACAACCCCATCACAATTTCACAACCCCGTTATGATCAAATAAGTAACAGGGTTGAGATTTTTCGCTCAAAATGGCCCCTGCCCTAAATGTAGTGAATAACAGGAAAGCATATGGTATGCATGATATTAAGAAATCATGTATATTGTTAAAATAATCTTCTATCTTTATTTGATGTAACGGGGTTGAGTCTTTAAGCTTGACAATCACAATATTAATAAGTTATAGTTATAAAAGAAGGTGGTAATTTGCCTATGTCTTCTCACAATGTCGTTCAGAAGAGTTATATGATGTCTCTTCCTGTTAATAATGTAATAAAGTATCAGTTCATTATTTTTATGGGGGGAGAATGATTTGTGTAACGGGGTTGAGGGGTTACTGAGGTACGGAACTAAATAATATGATTTTAATAAATAATCATGAATTTACTTTTATTTATGAGAATAGCAAAATTTATGGACTTTTTTCTAATTTTATTATTCATATCCCAAGTACACTTTCATAAAAGTCCATGAGGGACATGACAAAATAGGTGGTGTCAACCGAAAAAAATTAGATCATTTCTATTATATAGATAAATGTTTTTAAACCTTATTAAAGGAAACATTTCAATTAATACAAAAAGATTTTAAAAATATATTTTGGTGACCCAATAGATAAAATACACGTAAAAAGGTCAGAGGGACTCAAATCGTATGGTTTCGTGGAATGACTCAGCTATGTACATGAACCTGCTTCACCTTTCCTTTTGGTCTGCGCCTTTTATCTGAATCCTTTTATTGATATGATCTATTGACGCCATGATGACTTTGCACTGGTTAATAATTACACCTGAGAGTAGGCTATATGTTGAGGCGGGACACTGGAGATCTCACGCTATCGCTGGCAACCATGAGACTCGTAGTCTGTTTTCTTTCTCTGCTCACTGTGTTCGGTCCTGCAGAATGTGGGAATGTTTTAGTTTGGTTCACCGAGGGCAGTCACTGGATCAATCTTAAGATCGTGTTGAAAACACTGATTGACAGGGGACACAATGTCACGGTGCTGGTTCCGGATGCCTCTCTCTTCATGAAAGCTAAAGAATCGGATCGCTTCTCCTACCAGCACTTTAACACGTCCGTGGATGAACAGGAGACGCGAGACTTCATTGATGAATTTCTGTATTTCTCAGTGTACGAGACCGATCAGTTAAACTTACTGCAGATTCAAATGAAAGTCTTAGAGTTTACTTCCAAACTTCAGGAAATGACTATATCATACTGTGACGGCATTCTTAGATCGCCAGAGTTGATGGATAAATTGCGGAATGGAAAGTTTAACGTTGTTCTGTCAGATCCGATCTACCCATGCAGCGATATTGTGGCTGAAGAGCTGAACGTTCCCTTGGTTTACACGTTCCGATTATCCATTGCTAACGTTGCTGAGAGAATGTGTGGTCAGATACCAGCTCCACCTTCATTTGTTCCTGGAGTCATGAGTAAACTCACGGACAAGATGAGCTTCACAGAACGAATCATCAATATGCTCTTCTACCTGTCTCAAGATTTTATTGCCACTATTGCTTGGAAAACATTTGACAGCTATTACACTGAATATTTAGGTGAGTTAAAGCGCTAGTTCACCTAATGCTAATGAAAATACTGTCATTGTACTCACCTCATCCTTCCATACTTATATGGTGATCATCCACTGGCCTTCAACAACATGTTCCGCTGCAAAAATAGCTTTAATTAATTTTAAGGATTTTAAGGACATACTTTGTATTTAAAAAATGTACTAAATACATTTTTTAAATACAAAGATAGTATGCTAAAAGTGCATTTTAGTTCATATTCATGGTGTCTCAAAATTGCACAGTTGAGTACACTTAGATGATCTTAAGTTGACCTTAAGAAGTACTAAAGGATCATTTTATATAAATGATATAATTATATAAATTATATAAATAATTATAAAAATAATCATCTCTTAAAAATCAGATGATTTTATCTTTAAAAATGTTTTACTATGTAGCGTCCTTTAATTTGGAGTAAGAGAAACTGGAGGAGTGGCTTTACTGCATCACTTTGCTTGAAGCTGATTGGTCAAATTTCGGTTTGAGATCTCTAAACCAGAACATAACCAGCCCCGGAGCAGGTTAGCTGTGGAGTGTAAGTTACTATGGCGATAAACACTGCTAAAAGCCAAACCACTTTCATGGTACCTAAAACCCAGAGTTGGGGCAAACTAAACTGAAACTTACCTGGCTAGCCAGCTAAACCGGCTTCATGGTACAGGCCCCAGGTCCCTGTGGGTCATAATACACACAAATGCCTCTGTAGAATGGCTAGTTAATGGAGATCCGTTTGTTCCATTCCCCATATCAGGCAGTAATTCCCAAATGCAAGCGTAACTCTTATATCATAAATAACTCTGTTATTTATGAGATCCTTTGTTCATTTCATACTTCATATTTCTGAGATGTTTATCAATATTAAATCAAAAGACTGTACAAACACTGGTGTGAATATCTGGTTTCAACAGACCTGATAAGTAATAATATGCAGCCAATGTTAATTTTATTATAAGGAAGACACACACACACACACACACACACACACACACACACACACACACACACACACACAAAACAAAAACAACAACATTATTTTCCCCTTTATGCATCTGCAAGGTGTCCGTTACACATCTGGAGGGTGGGCACCCACCAGCAGAAACAAATAAACCATTTGTTGGTGATAATCAACAACAAATGCAGGTGATTGAGCTTAACTTGTATTGAACCTCCTTTATTTCAGGACGGCCCACGTCAATTTGTGAGACAATGGGTAAAGCTGATATCTGGTTAATCAGAACCTACTGGGATTTTGAGTTTCCACGGCCATTTCTGCCCAACTTCAAATATGTTGGAGGTCTTCACTGCACCCCTGCCAAGCCATTACCCAAGGTGCATCTGTCTCTGAATTTCAATCAGTCAATCAGTCAAAACTTTTTTTCGTGACTTGAATCATACGTCTAAGACCATTTCAGGATTAATCAGAATGATTCCAACCAGTAACTCAAGTATTTTTTTAAACATTCATTAAAAGGAATGTCTTATAAGAGTAATATTCATTCAAGAATGAAACTACTGGTCACGCTATATGTTTTAATTCACTAAAAAGAGCTGACTCAAGAGTCAGTTGTTCTTGAATTATATGCTGGTTTGTTGTGTTGTAGTTTGCGTGAACCCAACATGGAAAGGAAAGCTGTCAAGAGAAAGATGCTTCTCAATGTTATTTTTACTGCATCACATTCAATGCAGATTTCAACTTTAGATAAAAAAAACATCACTGATCTGTAAAGTCATCTGTAAAGATCAGTGCTTAAAATATAAATTCTTTTGCGGTGTTGCTGAAGATTCAGCAGTTAAACCGCATGTAAACACTGCTGTACAAGCTGCTTTTAGTGCCATTATTTGGCATGGAAACTGCAGTGTACCTGCAGCAACATATTTAAGATATTACTGTACATAAATATATGGGTAGTTGAAAAATAGCCAGTAAAAAATGCTTTTTTTTTTTGTAAAAGACCATTTTTGAAGTAATGCATATATTCATGTGTGAAGTCTGGTCTTTGAGAAAATATAAAGGGTCCCTAACTTCATCAATTCTTTCATTGTTTTTTTTACATTTTTACTGACCTGTACAGTAAATTTGTCCTATGGTGTGACAGCAAAAATTAAGAAAATAGCATGAGAGAGATTTATCTTCATTGTTAGACACTTATTTTCATATAGTGTTATTTATTTAATGTTAAATCATTTCTCCATGACTTGTTGTTGGACAATTTCAACACAAACTTTGACAACAAGACTTTGCTGTCATCTGTTCAAAACTGCTGAAAATTAAACCATTTTAAGTTGAGTGATATTTGTATCTCCCGTATTGCAATACTCAGTTTTTTTTAATGTAATGTATTTTGTACTTATTTTACTGTTATTTTCAGGATCTACTGAGACAGTGATAAAGATCTACCAGTCAATCGCGATTGCGGGTTAGCAACCACTGATTGGTTATTTCACTTAAAGGTGCCATAGAGTGGAAAACTGTATTTACCTTGGCATAGTTGAATAATAAGAGTTCTGTACATGGAAATGACATACCGTGAGCCTCAAACACCATTGTTTCCTCCTTCTTATGTAAATCTCGTGAATAAAAAAGACCACTGAAAAATAGGCGATTCAGAACATAACACCGACTGTGACGTAACTATCACTAATAGTTACGCCCCCAACATTTGCATATACCCGCCCATGTTCTAGTCCAGCCGCCAGCTGAATCATCAGACGTTCTGCAGGTATTGTGAAGAAACAAGCGAGGACAACAGCGAAAATGGCAGATCATGGAAATAAATGTTCCAGGTTGTGCAGGGATGGGTTGGTGTCTGTATTCAGAGAGACAGGGAAAGCAAATAACGCATTCTAATAAAATAACGCGTGCCACTAAAGGAATATGGTTAGCTCCTTGTTAGCGGTAGCCTGTTACATTGCAGTACATAAGATTTCACTTACCACATAAACAGAGTAAGGAGAGATGACTGAGGATGATGGCGAATGATTTACAGATCCTGAGCACCACTGACAAGCATCTGATCTTGTAAAATGTGTGGGAAGTACTGCCGCTCCATAGTATAAACAGAGTACGTGCGATCGCAAATCTCGAAACTGAAAGTAAAACGCGATCGTGCATTCGAAAGCAGTTTCAATGCCCCCCATATTAATAGCAGCTCCCTGATGCCCGCATTTTATTTTCAGTATAATTACCCAACGGTATAACTGCGCGAGAAAGTATTGAAATATATATTTTCCCTGTGTTTCCTTCCTGTAAGCTACTGAAATGAGCCGCACTGTGAAACAGCCAATCAGAGCAGAGCTCAACATTATTATTCATGACCCTTCCAAATAAGCCAATAACAGACCGTTTCATTCTAGGGAGAAATCCTAGGGTTGTAAATGGACAAGTAAAACCGTTTCTGGAGAATTTTTGCCCTTACCTAAGCCACATACCTTCTATGTAGATATCAGAGAACAATTTAAAATATTGTATCAATGCATTCTATGTTACCTTTAAAGATATTTTGAGATAAAAACAAATCTGTGGTTCTTTTATGTGTGTCACACCATAGGACATTACAGTATGTCACACTGAAGGACAGAAATGGCAGTTATTAAAGTATTTCTATTTAATTTTAAACATGTCAAAGGAGAAAGAAAGTTTAATTTTGATACAAACAATATCAATATGTTTTTTTTTAAACAAAACAAAATTATTTTCATCAACAAAATTCTGTCTCGTAGTCAATCAGTATGTTACTGAAACTCTTCTAGCTCTCCGCTACATGTGCGGCACAGCTAAATATGATTGATATTTATGATACAGCTATGATAAGATGTGAATGATTTAAAAAAAAAAAAAAACTATATAGCTACTCTTTTTAAGGCATGATTTTGTTACTATTTACTTTCTGCATCGTTCTCTTAGGATCTCCTCCCTTCTGGTGGATCCCTGTTAATTTTCTGTCTATATTTCCGCATCCTCTCTTTCAAAAACAAAGAATCACATTTTATACTTATTTTCATGACACTTTATAACAGTACAAGTTTTCTGCAAAAACATCAGAAAATAGTTTAATTCATTTAAATATTGCATTTAAGAACACTGAAAATAATCAAATAAAAAGGAGTTAAACCAGTCTTATTTAATTATTTAAAATGCTTTTTAAAGAGACCTTGTCCTCTGGTGTGACATCTTTGTCCTGTGGTGTGACAGTACAGGCGTCACACCGGAGGACATTTTCTGTCACACTGTAGGACGTTTCAGCCTTTTGTGTCAATTAATGACCTTGCTATTCTAAGCTAACCTGTCATTAGCAGTTTGCAAGACACACTTGCATAATTTTCCACGATTATGTAGTCTAACATGCAGTTTTTAATTAAAAAATATAATTTAGGGGTGTCACACCAAAGACAAAATTGAGACAAAATTTGACCATGTGCTCATGTCATAGGCTTCACAGGGGGCTTCAGTAACATGACCATGAATGGGGTCCTTCAACTAATTAAAGTTTTCTCTGGAATTGGCGATTTAAAATCAGGATATGGTGTCACACCATAGGACATGGTTTTCAGAAACAAAATGTACCAAGTTCCTACACTTTCAGAAATATATGGATGAAAAAAATGATTGCCATTTACTAAAATAGACACTTGTACAATTATGCCGGAGGTATTTATTAATATTTTTATGCTTTTCTTTTTAATTTATAAAAGTTGTAATTTATTGAACCATGATTGAGACAGTCACACCATAGGACAATTTTGACATTTGGCTCAAAAATGTAAAACATCAAATAACAGTGCAGCTTTTGTCATAACAGTTCCATGTAGGACAAAGAAATGTTTCATGATTTACAGCATTTTAAATAACGACAATATTAATTATATTCATTTTTATCTTGTGGGACAGTGAAAATGCCATGTCACGTCAACAACCCATACGTAGAGTCATTTTTTTCACAGTACAAATCCATGATGTCTTTTTTATGTGTAGGACATGGAGGAATTTGTACAGAGTTCAGGGGATGATGGGATTGTGGTCTTCACTCTGGGGTCTATGATAGACAAAATGCCTAAAGAGATAAGCAATAAGATCGCCTCCGCACTGACACAGATTCCACAGAAGGTATGTGATCATGTTTACATCCTTTAAACAAGCACTGATATGATTGGAATGAGGGAACTAACCTGAATTTACATGAGTTTTATTAACATTAATTTAGTCACAATTCAAAGTAAATATCCACATTTACTCCAGAAGATAATTCGCTATAATGTATTTGCCATTATCCGTTGATCTGTTGAGAGTGTGGTTTAGAGTGTGTTTTGTTTTGCTCGCAGATTTTATGGCGATATGGCGGAGAGAAGCCAGATACTCTTGGTGAAAACACCAGAATCTATAAGTGGATCCCTCAGAATGATTTATTGGGTTTGTATTATATAATAATGATTATATACTAATTTAAATATATACTAATACATACAAAATTTTACATTTTTATAAAATTTTAATGAAAATTTACATTTTTAACTGAAATTACTAAAATTACATTTTTAATTATTGTATTTTACCTAGTCCTAATAGGATTTTGTGATTTTTGTGGCCTAAAATGATTGATTTTGCGGCAGCTTTTCTCAGTTTGCGGCAATATTTGCTACATTTCTTGTGTTGTTTTGCAGTGAAAATATACCACAGACAGTCTCCTTCTAACATTTTTATTACTTTTTTGACCTCAAGAAACATTTGGCTCTGTAATTGATCAAATAATGATACAACAGGCTTTTGAAGAACATTCATTTGTTCATCTCACACTCATGTAGGCTTACTGAATTGCATACTGTTATAAAAAAACAACAATAATATTGATTTACATTTTTTACATACAACTAATAACTGAACTGAACTGAACTTTTACTCAGTTTGGGCCTCATAATAAAGCTGATCGTTCCCCCCCGCCCTCCACATTCTCACTATGTGGGCCATAAAAGCCTGGTGTATCAAAACAAAAAACACATGACACACATATTTTTTGTCTTTTATGTTTTGTCTAAAGGGAAAAAAAATTCCATAAATTTATATATATATATATATATATATATATATATATATATATATATATATATATATATATATATATATAAATCTTTAAAAAAGAAAAGACTTTTATTGAATTATAATACACAAAATGTATGAAGACTGATGGTGATTTGATAATCAATGCAAATGACTGCGTTCTCCCAGCTGAATTAGGTGCCAATGTGCTGTCGTTCCTATCATTTAACTCATGATGTTTAAGTGGAGTCTGTGGATTGATTGAGTAACTATAATCACCTGATGTATGTTGTTTGTTATATAACCACTGAGATTCAAAGAACTGCCACACTGATAAAGAGTGCTTTTTTATCTCCTGCTTTGATCCCAATAAATGATTTGTGCAGACAAACCTTTGTAAGGTTTGATATAGTCAATACATAGTGACCAGCATGTCAGAAACAGAAAGTAGTGCAGCCTGCTTAGTTTATCCCCTGGAAACTGCTATATTGAATTTACACTTTCATTTAGTGTCGTCTTCACCCTTTTCGTCATGCTCCTTGTCCATGTTGTGGTTGTTTACAGAGAGCCTTTTATGAGAGAAGTCACACACTTTTTGCGACAGGTAGGATTTAGTTTACGGCACTACTCATTCATTTCTATGGTATCCGTAAACGGTGAATGACTGTTGCACAACTCTTGACTGAAATTTAATGACATCAAGGCACATGTGATCCAAGTTGACTGTTATGCTTTCTCCAATGGTAAGTACTCCAGAGCCCTGTATCTCCCAGTAATAAGACCATCTCTGGAGGAGATGCTGTTCTGAAGCAATGGCGCAAACAGTTTACGATATGTCTACCCAGTGGGCAAAGATGTCACTTTGACATTAAAAAAAGGTCAAATAGGCAAATCAAACTGATGTCAAAAATTTGACATGACTTTGATTTGATGTAAATTGAACATATTGGCCTACATATACATTGGGATTAACTTCTTTTCACCCAATTACCACTGAAAGGAATCGCTATCTAAACTGAAAAAAAAAAAAAAATTGTTGTTACAGCATCTTGATCAAGGCTTGACTAATATTTGATATCAAATTGACATCAAGGTGCCCCCTGCTGGGTAGGACCGAAATCTGCGGTAATTTAGAAAAATTGCAAGCTGCTCCAAATTAAGTTGAGTTTGTTTGATAAATTCTGTGATCTCAGAATTGCAAAATCCTGGAGGGACTGGGCTATGCTGCTGAGTATATACAGTATTTTAATATTTGTATACTTCCATTGCAAGTGTGTCACTGAAACAGTGGTTTTTGCTTTTCCTTGTTTATTTGTCCATGCTTGGCTCCTGATTCAGGTCACCCCAAAACAAGAGCATTCATCACTCATGGAGGCACTAACAGCATATATGAGGCCATATATCATGGTGTTCCAATGGTCGGAATCCCTTTATTTGGTGACCAGCCTGATAATTTGGTTCATATGAAGGCCAAAGGTGCTGCTGTTGTTATAGACAACATCAAGACCATGGAGCCGCAAGAACTGGTGGATGGACTCAATGCCGTCATTAATGACTCCTTGTAAGTCACTCATATAATGTGATTTACAGTGGTGTCACTGCAGTGTCTAAATATTTTGAGGGCTCTATATTCTCTCTACATATGCACTAAATACAAAGACATATAACAGAATTTTCTTCATCCCTGCAGGTATAAAGAGAATGTTATGCGTTTGTCCAGGATTCATCATGACAGACCAGTAAAGCCTTTGGATGAGGCTGTGTTCTGGATTGAGTTCGTCATGCGCAATAAAGGTGCTAAACACCTGCGTGTCGAGGCCCACAATCTTACCTGGTACCAGTACCACTGTCTGGATGTGTTCGCTTTTCTCATCACTATCCTGACTGTAGTCCTCTACGTATTCTTTAAAATGTGCAAATTCTTCATAATGCGTTGTTGTTTTAGATCAAAGAGTAAAAAAAGCAAAAAAGAGTGATGAAGCTTTTTGCTTGCTTTGAACATTCTGTATGATGCATACTTTTTTTTCTTTTTTACATGCATTGAAAAGTAGGTATGAGGTCATGTCAATGCACTAGTAATCCTGCGTAATCATGTTTCAAGATTTCACAATTCATGTTTTGAAGATTTGACTGTATATTTGCATACGTTAATATTTTAGTTTACTGTAAAGTTCATCTGTGAAAATGCTGCCTTGTTAATCTGCTCTGGCTGTTTTACGTCTTGAGTCATACAAAAACAAACAAACAATAGGTTTACATCTTTCTTTCAGACATTAAAACTAAACAAAGAATAAATATGCACTTGTTTTCCCTGCTGAAAAACAAACAAACAATAGAAACCATTACAGAAATCCTAATGGTTTCCCTTACAAAACCATTACAAACCATCAGCCATTAACCATTACCAAATGGTTTCCATTACGTAGTGTGTTTTGGGCATATTCCGTTAGGATTTATTGGTTTGTATAGGTTTCCATTAGAAATTTGTATTGGTCCTGATTTGCACATAATGGTTTCCATTGCAGTTTTGTATCGGTTCTGATGGTTCCATTAAAAAAAACAAAAGAAACAATAGAAACCATGACAGAAATTTTAACAGTGTCCAAATACCATTACAAACCATCAACTTTTAACCAATAAAACCATTACCAAATGGTTTCCATTACGTAGTGTGTTTTGGGACAAATTCCATTAAAATTTACTGGTTTATATTGGTTTCCATTACAGATTTGTATCAGTTGTGATTTATACATTTTTAATGGTTTCCACTGCAGTCAGGTGCACAGACAGCCATTAAAACCTGCTGATCATGTTAGTTATAACATCACGATTATGCATTGGTTTGGAAAGAAACACCCTCAGGAACATATATTTTGATAAACTGTTGCCAAAACAACACTAGAAACTGTAATCTAAAATCATAATTAGTTAATATTGTAAAGACTTGCATTTACCACCTTTTTGCCTCAGGGTGTGTTTTTCCGAAGTAAATTAATTGACCATGCACATGTTATCAAAACCATAAAAATGATTAATCTCATGCTTCAGAGGGAAATAAACATAAAACACAAAAGGTTCGCATATTAACATCTTTAATTAAAAATAAAGAAATATGAATGTGTATTTTCGGACCTGCTGGTTAATCCTGCAAAAAGAAAAGCAAGATTCATTGAAATGTTGAAATAAGATACAAATAGAGGTTGTAAACTTTATAGCCCAAATTTTGTGAATGGGAGTTCCTCTTTTGCTGTGCTATAAGCCGGGCTTCGGATGCTTTCACTTTCGAATTCGAATTCAGGACCATCACTTTTTACAAGAAAAGATAACTGTCTGTTTTGCTTACATCTATTCACTGTTTAAAGGGGTCATATAATGCCCATTTTCCACAAGTTGATATTATTCTTTAGGGTCTTAATGAAAAGTCTGTAACATAGTTTGGTTACAATTTTTCATTGGTAGTGTAAAAAACACCTTTTTTACCCTGTCAAAAACAGCTCTTGTCAGAGCAAGCCGTATTGTGTCATTCTCCTTTAAATGTGAATGAGCTCTGCTGACTCCGCCCCTCTCTTCCGAGCCGCTCTCTGAAGGACTTTTTACTTTAGCAGCATTCATCCTGAAACTTGCTAATTAGCAGATTATTAGGAAAAGCGATTTGCAAAGATTCATCTAAAAAACCTTGTACTCACTTCTTCTGGAGGTGAAGCTGGATCACGAATGATTTGCGCGAACATAGAGGATGGAGGGCGCATTCCCTTCAGAACCAAACAAAACACCTCATGTAGCAGCCTTACCTTTAGGGTGACCACCCGTCCTGCATTTCAATTATGTATTCTGTATTTTTTTTTCCATCCCAGAAATTTAAATACCAAAATAAGAAATACATTAAAAACTGTGACTGGCATTTAAAAATCCATTTGCGCAGTCATCATGTTCTAGCTGTGAAAATAACCAACCGACACAGTCGTAGAGAGGAATTTTTTCCGCTGATGACGACTGCGTGGACGGCGCAAAGGATGTGCGGACCTCTTCAACAGTAAGAAAATAAGTGCACAGGCCTTTTAATTTCACAATTAATTTTAGTTTGAGGGAAGAGTTATGCCTTTTTCAAAATATGAGATCATTGGAGTCCATACTGATTATTGATCCTCTAGAATATTTAATTTTCTCTTTTTTATTCATTTATTTAATTTTTTATTTTATTTTTTTTACATCAAGCAGGGGTGGATTAAGGGTGATTTGGATATAAGGTGAAATGGAACAGTATAACTATACAGAGTTTATTTCATCATCTAATGAGTGAAAATAAAACCTTTTTTTGCTGAGTCCTAGGTGTAAGACCAAATAATTAAAATGGGATGCCCTGACATCATTTAGGTGGGCGGGGCATGCATCAAACTGGAAGTTGACCATGAAAAGCATGAACTGAGGAAAATGACATAAGCTTTTGCTAGTTTTCATAATAAGGTCCTAAAATTGTCATAGCTACTATATTACACAAACTTTTGATGGAAACATAAATACGATGCACTACTTATACAAAATCAGTAAAAAAAAAAGTGTTAACATCATGTTTCTATTAATTAGAATTGTTTTATCCACCCAAACACAATTTGGGTGGATGGGACAGCATATTTTTGGGTGATTGGGACAGTGTCACAGAACGGCCAGACTTCACCTCCACCCAAACACAACTATCACTGGAGTTCTGATCACTTGCACCTGTCACTCATCCAATCACCTCATCAGCACCCAGTACAAAGGCACACACCGGAGTCAGCACATTTGTCCGTTCTCGTACTTATGAAGTGGACTCTCTATCGCGGTACAGATCTCAAAGATACTTACCTGTGTGACTTGCTTATTGTGTTCCTCCTTAGTTCTCTGAATCTCCTGGTTCTCCCTCCAGCTTCCTGAGGAGTGTTCCTCGTCGATGTGTCTCCGTTCCTCTCGAATCCCTGTGAAGACAAGCCAGTCTGTTAATTCTCTGCTTTGAGATTCGAAGAAGATTTCCAAGGACAGTTATACTCACCCGTTCGTCCTCCTTCCTGGTTCTCTATTGACTCTTCTGTAAAGTAAAGTGTTTTACGTATACTCACCATCTGTGTCCTGCCACTTCCGTTACAGACAGTGCTTAAAGGCTTTACTAATTAAGAAAATGATTGACCTTGTAATAGAGAACCATTGTATATGCTGTGTATGCCCTAAATTAGTGGTTTCTAACCTTTTTATTTGTGCAAGCCCTAATCAACCACAAAAATATTTATGAAATGGCTAGATTTTTTCTAAAATAAAAATTCTGAAATGGAAGCGTTTTGAAAATGGAAGCATTATAGATAAACTTTTTAAATGGTTTTTGTTGCAGTAATAAACCATATTCATGTTTCTGTTAAAGGTTTGTGCAGGTTAAATGTATTTGTCAAACAGATAATTGGAGATGGGGCCACCCAACTTTAAATTTTTTTTGACAGGAAGCATTTTGTTTTGTTTATTTGTTCTATTTGATTTTTTTAAAAAAAAAAATGTTTTCAGTTCCTTTTGGACATCAAGCCTTCTTTTACATAAGTTACATGTGTAGTATTGTGTGAATTTTGGATGGATTTATGAACTGAGAGATAAAGTTGAACAGAAATAAACATGGGCTCTTAATGATGATAAACCGAAAAGGATATATTGCATAGAAAATTATATCAAAGTAAGAACTAACTTGTGCAATGCAGTAAATATTCTTACACTACCCGAATCAATGAAAAAATATGCTGTCCCAATCACCCAAATATTACCCCCCGCCCCCGCCCAAAATTATTTTTTTTGGCTCAGTTTACAGAAAAGTGTACGTCACGCATCCTTTCATTATAATGTAACACTGTTTCCTCCTCAAATGGGTAGTTAACATCTTCAGTATTACAGAAATATATAATGTGTTGGGCTGATTGTTTAATTTTATGGCAAGAAAGCTTGCACATGACGGAATTTCAAAAACTGTCCCAATCACCCTTAATTCACCTAAATGAATAGAGTGCGCATTTAAAAGGGACAAGTTTTTTATGAACAGAATTAGAATAGAGAGTGCTAGAGTTAGAGGTTCGAATAAAGATGGAAGAGATGTGTTTTATAGTCTAAAGGACATTTGTGTGCTGCAAAGAACCTTTTGTGCAATGGAATATTTTTAAGGTTGTAAGCCTGTTAAACTGGATCTTGAATAGAGAGTCCTTATTAGTTCAAAGCTAAGCTTAATGCCTTCACATTACAAAAAACATGACTGAAGAGTAAGCACAAAAGTTTATTTATGAGTCATTATTAAGTGACGATCTATTTATATTATCTATTTATATTTGAAAAAATCTATCTATAATAAATCTATTTTGTTGTACTGTGATAATTGTAAAGAAAAAAAGAAAAAAAAGTCTGAATCTAAAATAGAATAATGGGTTTAATGGGAATTGTATTGGTTTTAATGGAAACTGTAATTGTCCCTGTGGGTAAATTGTTGTCCTCTATTGGTGGCTTGTTAAAACCATTAAATCGTAATGGAATATGTCCCAAAACACAACAGAAACAATCAAATGTACTGGTTTTATTGGTTAACATTGATGGTTTGTAATGTTTTGAATCGTATTTGTAGTGGAAACCATTACAACTTCTGTGATGGTTTCCATTGTTTTTTCCTTTATGGTCTCCACTAGACATAACACGCTACCAATAGAAGGAAAAAATTACCAATAGAGACCCATAGGGACCATTACAGTTTCCATTAAAACCAATACAATTCCCATTATAACCAGTAGGATAAAACCATTACAAATTTTGTAATGGTTTCTATTGTTTTTTTCAGCAGGGAAAACTTGGGCTCTTGTGCATATATGGTCTACCTGCGAATTATTTAGAAACTATAATGGAAACTTAAATTATTATAGAAACTTAGTTTTCAGTTACTGTGAATAAAATATGCTCAAAGATATACATATATTTGGCACTTTCCCCACTCTAATCACGAAACAAGAATGCTATGTGCATGAACCTGCTTTACGTTTCTTTTTGGTCTGCAATACTTTATCTGAATACTTTTATTGATATATGATCGCCAGGAGCCATGACTTTGCGCTGGTTAATAATTACACCTGAGAGTATATGTTGAGGCTGGACACTGGAGATCTCACGCTATCGCTGGCAACCATGAGACTCGTAGTCTGTTTTCTTTCTCTGCTCACTGTGTTCGGTCCTGCAGAATGTGGGAATGTTTTAGTCTGGTTTTCTGACGGCAGTCACTGGATCAATCTTAAGATCGTTTTGGAAACACTGATCGACAGGGGACACAATGTCACAGTACTGGTTCCGGATGCCTCTCTCTTCATGAAAGCTAAAGAATCGGATCGCTTCTCCTACCAGCACTTTAACACGTCCGTGGATGAACAGGAGACGCGAGACTTCATTGAGGAATTGGTTTATTTCTCAGTGTACGAGACCGATCAGTTAAACTTACTGCAGTTTCTAATGAAATTCTACAACCTTGCTTCCATTATTCAGGATATGTGTACATCATACTGTGACGGCATTCTCAAATCGTCAAAGTTGATGAACAAATTGCGGAATGGAAAATTTGATGTTGTTCTGTCAGATCCTATGTATCCATGCAGCGATATTGTGGCTGAAGAGCTGAACGTTCCCTTGGTTTACACGTTCCGATTATCCATTGCTAACGTTCTAGAGCGGATGTGTGGTCAGATACCAGCTCCACCATCATTTGTTCCTGGAGTCATGAGTAAACTCACGAACAAAATGAGTTTTACAGAGCGAATCATTAATATGCTTTTCTACCTTTCTCAAGATTTTGTTGCCACTATTGCTTGGAGAAAATTTGACAACTACTACACTGAATATTTAGGTGAGTTAAAGGAAAGCCTTACAGTTTACCCAATAATGAAACTTCCGTCATTATTTATTTACTCACGTCATGTAGTAGATGCTGATCAGCCACTGGCCTACAACCCCTGCTAAAAAAAAAACAATAGAAGCCCAATAGAAACCATCACAGAAATCCATTACATTTTCTATTGTGTTTTTGGTGGGGTTCTATTGTTTTTTTGTTTTTTTTTTCAGCAGGGACAACAGGTTCTAATGCAAAAATAACTTATATAAATAAATTTTAAGTAAAAGAGTTAAAAAGTGCTGAAATGTGTGTGAAAGTGTGCTAAAACAAAATACAAGCCAAAATAAATAAATAAAAATGCATGACTCTGTTTGCTATTTAAAATGCCTTACTGTAATCATATTTTGATTCATCTGGGAAACAAACTTAGATTATGTTAAGTGGACTCGAGCACCCAGACTACCTTTGACAAAGCCTTAAAGGAACACTCCACTTTTTTTTGGAAATAATCTCATTCTCCAACTCCCCCAGAGTTAATAAGTTGAGTTTTACCGTTTTTGAATCCATTCAGCCGATCTCCGGGTCTGGCGATAGCACTTTTAGCATAGCTTAGCATAGATCATTCAATCTGATTAGACCAGTAGCATCGCGTTCAAAAATGACCAAAGAGTTTCGATAGTCTTCCTATTTAAAACTTGACTCTTCTGTAGTTATATCGTGTTCTAAGACCGGAAAATGAAAAGTTGCGATTTTCTTGGCATATATGATTAGGAACTATACTCCCAGTCCGGCGTAATAATCAAGGAGCTTTGCTGCCGTAACATGGCCGCAGCAGGCGCAGTGATATTACGTAGCACCTGAAAGTAGTCCCCAGCTATATTATAACTAGTTACCTAGCTGGGGACTACTTTCAGGCGCTGCGTAATATCACTGCGCCTGCTGCGGCCATGTTATGGCAGCAAAGTTCCTTGATTATTACGCCGGAATGAGAGTATAGTTCCTAGCCAAATCGGACTAGAAAATCGGGCTGAAACAGCTCTGGTCAGGGTCACGAATGATCTGCTGATGGAAGCAGATGCTGGTTCTCCATCTCTTCTCATCCTTCTAGATTGGACTGCAGTAGGGGTGTCCCCGACTAAGGATTTTCATAGTCGAATCGGAATTTTCGTATCTTGCTGACAGTCGACTGATAGTCGAATCATATACAGGTGCTGGTCATATAATTAGAATATCATCAAAAAGTTGATTTATTTCACTAATTCCATTCAAAAAGTGGAACTTGTATATTATATTCATTCATTACACACAGACTGATATATTTCAAATGTTTATTTCTTTTAATTTTGATGATTAGAGCTTACAGCTCATGGAAGTCAAAAATCAGTATCTCTATATTAGATATTAGAATATTACTTAAGACCAATACAAAGAAAGGATTTTTAGAAATCTTGGCCAACTGAAAAGTATGAACATGAAAAGTATGAGCATGTACAGCACTCAATACTTAGTTGGGGCTCCTTTTGCCTGAATTACTGCAGCAATGCGGCATGGCATGGAGTCGATCAGTCTGCGGCACTGTTCAGGTGTTATGAGAGCCCAGGTTGCTCTGATAGTGGCCTTCAGCTCATCTGCATTTTTGGGTCTGGTGTCTCTCATCTTCCTCTTGACAATACTCCATAGATTCTCTCTGGGGTTCAGGTCAGGCGAGTTTGCTGGCCAATCAAGCACAGTAACACTATGGTCATTGGACCAGCTTTTGGTACCTTTGGCAGTGTGGGCAGGTGCCAAGTCCTGCTGGAAAATGAAATCAGCATCTCCATAAAGCTTGTCAACAGAAGGAAGCATGAAGTACTTTAAAATTTCCTGGTAGATGGCTGCATTGACTGTGGACATCAGAAAACACAGTGGACCAACACCAGCAGATGGCATGGCAGCCCAAATCATCACAGACTGTGGAAACTTCACACTGGACTTCAAGCAACATGGATTCTGTGCCTCTCCACTCTTCCTTCAGACTCTGGGACCTTGATTTCCAAATGAAATGTAAAATTTACTTTAATCTGAAAAGAGGACTTTGGACCACTGAGCAACAGTCCAGTTCTTTTTCTCCACACCCCAGGTAAGACGCTTCTGACGTTGTCTCTGGTTCAGAAGTGGCTTGGTAGCCCTTTTCCTGAAGATGTCTGAGTGTGGTGACTCTTAATGCACTGACTCCAGCTTCAGTTCTCTCCTTGTGAAGCTCTCACAAGTGTTTGAATCAGCTTTGCTTGACTGTATTCTCAAGCTTGCAGTCATCCCTGTTGCTTGTGCACCTTTTCCTACCCAAATTCTTCCTTCCAGTCAACTTTGCATTTAATATGCTTTGATACAGCACTCTGTAAACAGCCACACCTTTCAGTAATGACCCTCTGTGACTTACCCTCTTTCTGGAGGGCGTCAATGTTCATCTTCTGGATCATTACCAAATCAGCAGTCTTCTCCATTAATGTGGTTTCAAAGAACAAGAGATACCCAGAATTTATACTGTAGGGATGGTCATTTATTCAAACTCAAATATAAATATTCTAATATTTTGAGATACTGATTTTTGACTTTCATGAGCTGTAAGCTCTAATCATCAAAATTAAAAGAAATAAACATTTGAAATATATCAGTCTGTGTGTAATGAATGAATATAATATACAAGTTTCACTTTTTGAATGGAATTAGTGAAATAAATCAACTTTTTGATGATATTCTAATTATATGACCAGCACCTGTATTTGGGGGCGGAGCAAAATACATTACCAAGAGTCAAGTCAGACATTCAACAGACATAAATACTGACTTTAACACTCAGGGAAAATGTGTAATGGACGCCTCGCAGATACAAATGGAGTGAATAATGTTTTATGTTTTGATTAAAAGATTGTTAACATTAAACGTCAGCGAAACCCTAAGAATTCACAACATTTTTTACAATAGTGCTCTCATTATAACGTTATGTATATTACAGTTATTAATGTTCTGCATTTCTGTTTTGAGCTGCGCATGCTGAATGACCAGTAGAATTAACCATTTGATAGAAGGTTATTTCTGGATTTATTCACGCACGTTAAAATATTTATTTAAAGCTTTTTTTTTTTTTTCCAGATTCTTATTTACAGCATAATCATAATAGGCTGTATATTAACTTATTGGGAGAAAACCGGTAGTTCGATGTGAAATCAGACACTGAGCACCCCCATATAGCCAAAATGGTATGATCATAACACCCCACGAATATTCGACTGTGAGATTGAGAGTCGAATCAGGCTCCTCGAATCGAAGCATCGAATCGTCGACTATTCGGTGTCACCCCAAGACTGCAGCATTCGACACTGTGGATCACAACATTCTTCTGCATCATTTACGTCACACCATTAGTCTCTCTGACTCTGTCTATAACTGGTTTTCATCCTACCTTACTGGGAGAATTGAGTATGTTGCCTTGGGAGAGGCTAAGTCCTTGACATACAATGTCACTTGTGGTGTCCCTCAAGGCTCAGTGTTCGGCCCCACTCTGTTTATTCTATATATGCTCCCCCTCGGACATGTCATCAGCCGGCATGGAATATCATTTCATTGCTATGCTGATGACACTCAACTGTACCTAAAGACCAATTCATCCACTTCTGCTGCCCTGTCATCTTCCACCTTGACTTTCCCTTCTCTGGAAGAGGTAAAGGTGTGGATGAGCCAAAATTTCCTGCATTTGAACAGCTCAAAGGCTGAAGCCATTTTAGTAGGCACCGCACACCAAGTTCACACTGTTATTTCCAGCATTACCTTTTCTGGCCAAAACATTCCACTTTCAACATCACTTATCAACTTGGTTGTTAGAATGGACTATTATCTGACTTTTGAGGCTCACGTTAAATATCTGTGCAAGACTTCCTTTTTCCATCTTAGGAATATCGCTAGACTTCGTCCTATGCTCACTCTTGTAGATGCAGAAAAGCTTGTCCATGCCTTTGTCTCCTCCAGGCTGGACTACTGTAATGTGCTCCTCATTGGGATCCCTGGCAAAAGCCTACAGAAATTTCTGTATATTCAGAACAGTGCTGCTAGAATCCTGATGAGGGTACGCAAATACAGTCATATCACCCGCATTCTCAAATCAATACACTGGCTTCCTGTTTCATTCAGGATTGTTTATAAGGTCTCCCTCCTTACCCATCAGTGCATCCATGACGCCCAATCATATCTCAAGGAAATCCTTACTCCACAAATTTCTAAACGTACATTCCATTCTGCATCAACAAATCTCCTAAAACCCAGCAGGACTAAGCTTCGAACTATGGCAGTTTAGGTTTTTTGCTCAGCTGCTCCAAGTTTGTGGAATGCTCTCCCTGACCATCTAAAGACTCCACAGACAGTCGATGCTTTTAAACATGGCCTCAAAACTTACCTTTTTAGCACAGCCTTTGAATGATTCTTAACATTTATTTTTATTTTTAATCTGTAGCACTTTGGGATTCTGTGTGAATATGAAGTGTTATAAATAAATTTATTATTATTATTATTATTATCCTGTGATTCTGTGATGTTTTCAAGATTAAATAAAAAGACTGTGAGATTTCAATACTAATTGGTATTGAACCTCCTCATTCCAGGACGGCCCACTTCCTATTGTGAGATGATGGGTAAAGCTGATATCTGGTTAATCAGAATCTACTGGGATTTTGAGTTTCCACGGCCATTCCTGCCCAACTTCAAATACGTTGGAGGCCTTCATTGCACCCCTGCCAAGCCATTACCCAAGGTGGTCTTTTTTGACATTCTGTCAAATAAATAATTCACGATCTGAATCATACTTCAAGACCATTTATCTTTACTTCACTGAAAACAATTGTATATAATAACTTTCAGTTCAGTAAGTCAGGTATTGATTCAGTAACTGTTCTGAATGGATTCAGTTCAGGATTCGTCAGAATGATTCCAACTGGAAACTCAAGTAATAATAAAAAAAAAAAATCATTAAAAGGACTATTAGCTGGGGTAAAATCTTTCCACGGATACCTGCCAAGTAATTTGTTCAAGAATGGAAGTAGATAAGTCATGCTCTTGAGATAACTAAAGAGTTATTTGTTCTTGAATAGGACGCTGGTTTGTTGTATGTTGTTGTTTGCGCAAACCCCACGTGGAAAAGGAAGGTGTCAGAGAAGGTGTGAATATAAAGATGTTTCTTGACGTTATTTCATGGTACACAGTCGAGATTCACATTCAGTGCAGACTACAACCTTACATTCAAAACTGAGTTAAAATATGAATTATTTTATCGTGTCACTGAAGATTCAGCAGTTAACCCACATGTAACCCTGCTGTACCAGCTGCTTTTAGTACCATTATTTTACCTGGAAGCTTCAGTGAATTGTACCGGCAACAACATACGGTATTTCAGATGTTGCAGAAACCTATGTGGAGTCACTTTTTCATAACAAAAGTTTGTCTTTGTCTTTTTTATGTGTAGGACATGGAGGAGTTTGTACAGAGTTCAGGGGATGATGGGATTGTGGTCTTCACTCTGGGGTC
This sequence comes from Acrossocheilus fasciatus, assembly GCA_036784905.1. Lineage (NCBI taxonomy): Eukaryota > Metazoa > Chordata > Actinopteri > Cypriniformes > Cyprinidae > Acrossocheilus > Acrossocheilus fasciatus. The sequence goes on along the minus strand of CM071942.1, from coordinate 39,224,515 downwards.
TTTGGTAGACAAAATGCCCAAAGAGACGAGCAATAAAATCGCCTCTGCACTGGCACAGATTCCACAGAAGGTAACTTATATTTTTTAAATAAGTACTGATATGATTAGAATGAGGTAAAAGTAGTAACCACAATTTAAATGAGTTCTGTACAGGTTAATTTTGTCACAGTTAAAAGTGAATTTCCACATTTACTCCAGTAGTTGTCATTATGCGTTGATTTGTTGAGATTGTGGTTGTATAAATTGTTTTGTTTTGCTTGCAGGTTTTATGGCGATATAATGGAGAGAAGCCAGATACTCTTGGTGAAAACACCAGAACCTATAAGTGGATCCCTCAAAATGATTTATTGGGTTTGTATTATAATTTGCGGTTATATACTACTTATTATATTTTCTATTGTACTTTTTATTATATATTTTATATGGCACTGTAACAATGTGGGGGGAGATTTCCTTGTTTAATAATCCATTACCTCCCAATCAGGTCACCCTAAAACCAGAGCATTCATCACTCATGGAGGCACTAACAGCATATATGAGGCCATATATCATGGCGTTCCAATGGTTGGGATCCCCTTGTTTGCTGACCAGCCTGATAATTTAGTTCATATGAAGGCCAAAGGTGCTGCTGTTGTTATAGACAACATCAAGACCATGGAGCCGCAAGACCTGGTGGATGGAGTCAATACCATCATTAATGACCCCTCGTAAGTCACTCACATCAGATTTACAGTGGTGTCAGTGCATAACAGGATATCTTGATGGGTCTTATGTTCTCTATTGCACTACACTCAGCATACACGGACATATAACATCATTTGTTTTCATCTCCTCAGGTATAAAGAGAATGCTATGCGTTTGTCCAGGATTCATCATGACAGACCAGTAAAACCTTTGGATGAGGCTGTGTTCTGGATTGAGTTCGTCATGCGCAATAAAGGTGCTAAACACCTGCGTGTCGAGGCCCACAATCTTACCTGGTACCAGTACCACTGTCTGGATGTGATTGCTTTTCTCATCACTATCCTGACTGTAGTCTTCTACGTCTTCTTTAAAATGTGCAAATTCTTCATAATGCGTTGCTGTTTTAGATCAAAGAGGAAAAGCAAAAAAGAGTGATGAAGCTTTTGGAAAAACCCTCTCCACCCACACCATGGGATGTCCATCCTGAGGTCCAGCAGCTGTACTGTTATTAACCAAAGTCCATTTAGGGCAAGTCATTTCCCTCTGTGACCATCTTTGAAACACTTCTCGGGCATGCAAGTGCAGCTCCTATCTCTTTGAATGGGGAAATATTGAATTCTCTAAAACTGTTAAACAAGTTTACAATTAAATTTCATATTTGAAATCCAATGAAATCTGTCAACAGTCTCATCAAAGTTGTTTATTTTGCTCAAATACCGTATAAAAAAAAGCTTATTATTCAGGCTAGACCAGCCAGCTAGTGCACATGTACCTCATCACCACATGCCTCAACTTCAGATGGACTCTTATCTTACAGTAATAAAGTACAGTAATTCTTATTTATAATAAGTCTCCCTTGTTGATGTCACCCTTGGTTTGTTTACTTTTTGGAATGATCTATATTGTGAAAAGCACTAGTACATTTGACAATTGTACAATTGATCTGTAGTTTATAAATAAAACTTAATCTTTTTGCTTTCCTGCAGATTGTTGTAGTGTTTGTACTATTTGCAACTCATCATTGAGTTAATGCTAATATTGTTGGATCTTGCACTTTGTTTTTCTTCATTTGTAAGTCACTGGAAGAAAATCTGCTTACTAAGTATAATGTAAATTAAGTATATTATAAATATCCCGCATGACATTTTACATTCAATTTAAGATTTAAAAATGAATACAGTGGATATAATGCAGAATATAACATTTTTAGACATTAGGAATTGTAGAAATATTCTGCATTTATATTGAATGCATATTAAAGTGCCCCTATTAGGGTTTTTTTTCAAAATGGCCTTTCATGCAGTGTGTAACAGCTCTAAGTGAATGAAAACATCCTGCAAAGTTTTAAATCTGAAAGTGCACCGTGTATAAAGTCATTGTCTCTCAAAAGAAAGAGTGGACTCTGAATCTTTGAAACAGTCGTTTTTAAACAAATCCCAAGCCATTTCATGCTGATGTCAACAAGAAACATTACATTAGCATATTGCCCGCCAGCAGACCTGGGAAAACTTGATTTTCACGTTGGTCTGAATGAAAATGCAAATTCATTCTTTGCCACTAGGTGCCGCTTTTTAAGCATTAAAATCTCACAAACACTGCTTTAATTGAAATCGACCAATCACTGCAGATTAGAGTCACACAAAGGTGGGGTTTGAAAAAATGAATCTTTCAGCTATTCGTTTGAGCAAATAAGGTAAAATAAATACATATTATAAGAAAATGAAAGTGTTTTTTGACTTTGCATACATATCAACCTGCTGTTGGGGACTCCCAAAACCAAAATATGAATCTTTCATAACCAGGGGCACTTTAAAAATGTATTTCGTAGTCATCGGTAAGTAACACGTGGCTGTCCCCAGCGGTCGCTGTAAATCACTGCAACGGGACTTTTATTTTAAAGGCGTATTTCCTGCCTGGTTCAGTAGCTTACTTCACACATCGCAGTCGACCATCAACAAGCTAGCGAACTCTTCCTGTGATCCTGTCAATTTTCCTTATATGATCGGTTAAAACCCGAGATGATTAGAGAAGGTTTGGTGATCGAGAGATTTGCTGCATGGCTGATGGTCCTAAATTGAACTGTAGTCAATTTTAGCTGATTAGTACTGATAGACGTCCAGCGCAAGGGTTAGAACGGGTAATTCATACGTTTAATCAAAATGTTGTCTACTTTTTAAGCTGCATTGAGGTTATAACGTTGCATTAGTATAATTTTGTAAAAGGCCAAGATTAAAGCTAAATTATGTTGTATTTAAGGTCAAGTCTTTAGAGTTTCGGAAAAGTTTCATAATAAGAGCCGTGTGGTCAATGATGATGTCACAGATCTGCGCATTCTGACGCAAATGATGCGCGAAGCTGCGTGAAACTGAGACCACGAGTATGCACGAGCGCACTGCGTACTATTTCCAATTTATGGCAAACGACTTGAGTTAAATAGATATTGAATTTGAAATACAGAAAACTTGCATGCAGATCACGGTACTGAACACTGCAAAAACACATGTGACCCTGGACCACAAACCAGTCTGTTATGCTCTTTTTTTTTTTTCTTTTTAATTGCGATTTATACATCTGAATGCTGAATAAATAAGCTTTTCATTGATGTATGGTTTGTTAGGATAGGACAATGTTTGGCTGAGATACAACTATTTGAAAATTTGGAATCTGAGAAGGTGCAAAATATTGAGAAATTCGCCTTTAAAGCTGTCCAAATGAAGTTCTTAGCAATGCATAATCAAAAATTAAGTTTTGATATATTTACGGTAGGAAATTTACAAAATATCTTCATGGAACAGGATCTTTACTTAATATCCTAATGATTTTTGGCTTAAAAGAAATGTTGATCATTTTGACCCATACAATGCATTGTTGGCTATTTCTATAAAATATACCTGTGCTACTTAGGGGCGCTGCAACGGATTCTGGGCCCCCTGGACAACATCGGTAGAATTCAGGGGGCCACCCATCGTCGGGCCCTTAGAATAGTCCTAACCCCACCCCCACGGCGCCCCTGGCTACTTATGACCGGTTTTGTGGTCCAGCCAGGGTCACGTATTAGCTTCAAATATAACATGTCATCTGAATGACAAATATTCCACCTTACTTTCAGTTAGGTATCGCCATATTTGCAGATGTAAATTCTCTTACATCAATTTTACTTATTAATTTTTATGTAAATTTACATATCATTAGGTGACACTTTTTTTTTTTTTTTTTTTTTTAACATGGCACTAAAACGAGAATGACTAATATTAAAGAGAGAGAGAGAGAGAGAGAAAATAAAAAAGACAGTCTAAACCCAAACCATGATTATGGTTTATTGGTCAAAATCTGACAAAAGAAAATCTGACAAAAATATCTTTTAAGACAGTGGTGTTATGATTTTGTTCTCCACTGCAGGAGACAGCTGGTGAGAAACACTAGTTTGACATCCAAAGGAAAGCTGAGTGGGCAAAAAGAGTGAAAATGTGTCTTATTAAAAGATATTCACGCTCCACCAAAATGCAGCAGCATTGTTCATTTCTTGGGGAAGATAAGGATATATTCACAGAATAAGGACATTTATTTATAGACTAAATTAAGTCATTCGTTTCAATCAGAGCCCATTCAACCTATTCGCTAATTATGCAGCCAATAAAGATTTTGAACACAAATGCCACATTCCAGTTTGAAACATTTATGATCATTTATGACTTTGGTGGAGAGTGAATAAACCAAAACATTTTCCAAAATCATTCAAAACACTGAACCAACAATTTGAACCAGCCCCTCAGTCCCTTTAACAGCAGAAACCGGTAACACAGATGAAGGATTTGGTTTTTTGGTCAGACTGTATCGCCTCCAAGCGTCATACATGAATAATGGCAGATAATACAGCAGGTTACAGAACTCGACACGCCAAGTCTTTACGAATCAACATTTTCTTACAGTCCTTGATTTTAATTTTTTTTTTTTAAGATGGAATATTTCAAACTATAGGTCTATATATAAAAACAGCACTAATATTCACCCTCACTTCATTGTATATAAAGTTTTCAGATTTTTTTTTTTTTTTTTTCAATTGGACACTTAATTTGGCCTGATGTCCTGAGGGATTGGTGCAAACTTTCTAGTGTCATTATTAAGAGATTATGGAAACAAAAAATAAAATATTATGGAAAATAGGATAATGGTACAAAAAAAAAAAAAAAAAGGGTTACATTCCAGCAATAATCTTAAAAAGCACATTCATATTAGTAGATGCTTTGGAATGATTTAGTTTTGCAAAATGCTTAGCTTGTTTGTTCCATCGTTTACAATAAATTTGTTATTTTAGTCCTTTTTATATCCATCAATTAGCCATTTACAGCTTTCAGAACAATAAATAAGACAGACATTTCTGATTGGTCCTTGAGATAAAAAAAAAAAAAAAAATATATATATATGTGGAAAGCTCACACTTTTTGTTGATGTTAAGTTTGTTTTCGGTCACTGAAATACCCTTTGGACTGCAGAAATTGAGCCCTGAACCCACAAATACACAAACACACCTTCCCACGAGGTGCCTGGAGAGAATTAACACTAGAGATCAGTGAAAACATGACAAAACTGAAGTGAAAGTGATCAAAAGCCTTCACATTGTGGAGCACAGAAGTCAAAACCCTCTGCTTTAGCTTCATATGAACATGATCCACCCCTCAAACACACACACACACACACACACACACGCACACAAGTCGAGTGATTATTTACATCAGTAAGTGACAAGCCACACTGATTGAAAAATAAAAAGTGAAAACAATAGTGTGATGCATAGAATGACATGAAAAAGTTCAGCGATAATCATTTCGTCTTCATCCCAGAAACCATCTGTTTTGGAGCTCTTTTGAAGTGCAAGACAGACTGTAGTCTCAGATGTTGGGTGTGTGTGGCGCATGGTTTTTAATCATCTACAAATGCCAAAAGGATGCTAGCATGTTCCCCTTTTGAAGGAGGAGAGATCCAGCGCCACAGGTTTCACTCCAGAGTTCAGGAAGAGGTTAGACTGTTCCTCAAGCAGAAAGAGGTCTGTTTTCCTTCTCTGACTGATCTGTCTCACTGTCAGACTCTCTCAGAGCCGTGTGTCTGTGTGTATGGAGAGAGCGAGCGAGCGAGCACTGTGCCTCAGGCTCCTGGCAGACGCTCACTGAACACGCTCAGAACAGGGCTTTGGCTCCTTGGTTCTCAAACTCGGACCAGGCATCGCTCAGCTCCATGAAGATCATTTTAGCGTACTGCTCGTACGGCTGACCTGTAGCCTGGAAGACCAGAAAAAAAAGGTTATTTCTTCATAGATCCATATTATGAATCTTTAGCACTGAATTGAAGTAAAAAAGAAATCAGATATGACCCTATTTATTTTTTTAATAATCCATATACATACATATGGATGGATGAATCATTATATAGATTTTTGGACTTTCATTATTTACACTTTTTTTTTTTTTAAATACTTTAATAATTTTTTTTTTACAACTTTAACTATCAATACTGTAACTGTATTACTATCAATAAGTATTTGTAATATTTATTCATATTTTTTTAATTAAAAAAAATAATATATTGCTTAATAATAATAAACGTTTTTAACAATTTTCAAAAATCATGTTTTTCATTGTGCATTCCAATTAATAAATTTTTTTTCTCTCTCTCTCTCTCTCTCTCTCTCTCTCTATATATATATATATATATAGAGAGAGAGAGAGAGAGAGAGAGAGAGAGAGAAAACCCCCCCCAAAAATTCTCATGAAAACAATAAAAAGAAAACAATAAATAATATCAAAATAATAAACAAATAATAAAACACAAATAAACATTAATAAATTCATAAAAACATAAATAACCAAATACCTAAACAAATGAATATATCCATACATACAATAAACTTTTTATTTTATTCTCTGATTAATATCAACAAAATCAATATTTGTATTACTGGCAATAAAAAGTTGTGTGCATATTATTTATTTATATGTTGTTTTGATTAATTCAAATATTGTTCAATATTTTTGAAATATTTAAAAAATATTTTTGAATAAAAGATCCCCCAAATTCTCATGTCTGAAAGGAAAACAATAAATAATAAAAAATAAATAAATAAACATCAAATAATAAAAAAATAATAAAAACAAAAATGAACAAATAAATACATAATAAACAAATACACAATTACATACATACAATAAACATTATTTAAATTGACTGGATTGTGTAAGACTGTGGTATTATTGATAATGATTTTCTCCACCTGCATAGGCTTAGTTGTCAGCAGAAAAAAATAAATAAATTTTTAGAGGCCAAGTTTTTAAATTATTTAGAAAAAATGAAATTCTTTCTTTTCAAAAATGCACTGACAAACTGTGTACATACAGTAACACTTAAAGGTCGAGAGTCCTTTTTCATGTTGGTTCAAAAAACAGTTCATACAATTTTAAAATATAAATCTTTCATACCTTGTCTGGGTGCACAACAAGCACAGCCTTCCTGTAGACCTTCTTCACCTGATCAGGTGTGACCAGATCTGCCATGTTGATGGGTTTCCAGCGGGTCTCTCCCTCCCACAGGACCGTGTGCAGCGTGGACAGCAGCGCTCTGATGTTCCTCTCCTTCCCCTCGATCCAATCTAAGATCTAACATACGAACCTTCATCATCATCGAGCCCAAAGCACATTTACATGTACATGTGTTCTTGGGGGGACTGCTAAACAGTCATACCTGAAGCTTGAGAGGGTCCATGTCTTTAGACAGCTCCTGCTTCCTCATCTCAGCAATAGTTCTGGGCATCTTCTTGTCTGTTTTGGAGCCAAAACCCTGAGTTGATAATAGATCCTCAAAGTCATCTCGTTTCACTTTGGGTTTTGGACCTAAAGGACACAAACAAACAATATAGCACAAATAAACACAGAAAATAACAACCACAACACATTTATGACTGAAATGCATTAAAGGGATAGTTCACCCAAAAATGAAAATTCTGTCATCATTTACTCACTCTCAAATTGTTGCTGACTAAACAGCTGACAGTAGCCACCGACTTCCATAGTATAGAAAAATACACTATGGCTACCATCAACTGTTTGGTTATCAACATTCTTCAAAATATCTCCTTTTGTGTTCAACAGAAGCTCAATACAGGTTTGGAACAACTTGTCCTTCAATGAATGATAAATACACCAAACAGTCCACGATAATTATTGCATTTAGTCACAACGAGAGGTTGACTTAACCTTGATCAGAAATATACTATTTTAAAGCTTCAATACTGACAATCAGATATCTGAAACCAGCGGTGTTCCAAAATAATAACTATAAGCATGCAGTAACAAATTTCAGATTACATCTATATTTTATTTGCTTTTTAGAAGTCATCTTATTTTTAGATCATTAGTCTTCAAAGGTCAGTAAACCCTAAAAAAACCCTCACAGATCGTCTTTTCATGTGACAAAGCCCTGATATCTAAGTGGATGAGTTGTTTACTTGCTTTGTAATTAGTCACCCCATTAATACCACTATTTGCTCATTCAGATTCATTTGTGGATGCAGAACGCGCAAGAAAACAAAAAGCGGGATTTATGGGGTGAAAAGTATGATAGGCCAATCATAGCGCAATGACTACATGACTATTTAAATGTGTTTTTTTTTTTTTTTTGTGGCTACTTTCTTTTTTTTAATTTTTATCTCCAATTTGTTGAGGGGGCACTGGCTCCTTGGAGGAAACGCACCTGACTGAAACATATATACATGGTTTTGTTCTGAAACTGGTGAAAGCGTACCAAAGCCTGGCCCACGGATCCCCCTCTCTTCTCGTCCACCGATCACACTGAAACTAGGGTTGTAGTTTGGTTTAAGTGGCTGGGCAGCAGGTTTGGAGGGCTGGGCTTGCGGTCTAGGAGCTGAGGTTGGAGGCATCCAGGGTTTGCTGGGGCCAGAGGAGGGCCGAGGAGTCTGCTGCCACTGCTGACCTGAGTTCTTAGGGATTCCTGCAGAGGGCGCCGTTTTAAAACCAGCACTGGACGAACCTACAAACACAAATCAGGGTTAGTTAGTTACGTGATATGAGCGATATATGAGAAAGCAGTCCGATAAAGTGTAAACACAAAGATTGTATACAGTAAAACATACCAGGTAGTGTTGAGGCCAGGTTGCCCAGATCTGCAAAGGGGTCAAAGCTTTGAGATTTGGCCTTGGAGAAAGAGGAGACTCCTGAGGCTGCACAAACACAAAATCAATGGGTTAAAAAAAAAATGTTTTAAATGCTTTATGGGCTGCCGCAACTGGTTTATAAACAGTCAACATTAGCATTTTATAATTACGTATCAACTGGCAACATTAGTTAACAACATTTCTTAACAAGAACTAACATTAAACAAAGCATCTTTTAATCTTAGTCTCAATCTCAAAATTTACTAATGCATTTCAAAGTTAATGTTAATGCACTGTGAACCAGGCTTATTACAGTTAACTAGATCTAAAACAAACAAACAAAATTTTTTTTTAAAATAAACTTTAAATGAAATAATATAAATTAATTAATATTTCAGCTAGTTGCCAAGGCAACATCTCATTTTTTATTATGTACTAAAATGAAATAAAAATGAATGAAAACTATATAGACATAAAAACTTTTAACTAAAATTAAAAAGAAAACAGAAAATGTAAAAACAACCAATTAAAAATATTAATAGTAACTATAACAGTATCTCAATGATACATAAATAAAAGCTGTGAACTAACATGGACATTTAATAAATTACTGTAGCACTTTTTTTTGTACGTTGCAGGTACTTATAGTAATAATAGTAAATTATGCTACATAATAGTAAATAGCAAATTAATACCTTATAAGTTTTGTAAATTGTAAATTACAAGCAAATAACTTGGGATGCACAATATTAGTTTACTGCCAATATACAATATGCCGATATTTTAAACTTATTTTGGCTGATAGCAGATAGCAATACTGCTATATTTCCTTTTGTTTCAAAACAACAGTCTCTTCTGTGCAGAGATTATAAAACAATTTATTTTTAACTAAAATTATAATAAAGTTCTTTTAATAATGAGAGTGCACTGAAAGATTTGAAAATAACTATAACAAAAAAAAAACATCGGTGTATTTTTTTAATTAATGATAAATTCTACATTTACATTGCATCAAGGATTCAACTTCAAATAAAGTGTAACCAAAATATGTTGCTCCATTTTACTTCATGTAAGTAATAATAACAAATTAGACCTTATTATAAAGAGTAACCAACCAAGTAACTGTTTCGTCTGAATGACCGATTGATTACCATTCATAGTGGGTTTGCCGGCAGCAGTGGTCATGTTAGTAGTCGTGCTGGTTCCTCCTGCGCTCCAGTTTTCCCAGCCACCCAACAGATCAGGCTGACTCGCCGACGAGGTCATCTTCGGAGTATCGCTTGCTAATTTATCTGATAAAACATTTCAAACACATATTTCAGATGTAAACTACTGTTTGTTTATTTATATGTAAAATAATAATAAATAATTAAATTGACAATAAATTAACTCGGACTAACTGAAAAAAAATCCTCTCGTTTTGTGTCCTTTTAAATACTACGACAATAATAAATGACACTGAATAACATGTTATAGTATTCCAATGTTTTGATTTATATGTATATCAGAGCAGAACTCACTGAGGTTGAAGAGGCTGGAGTTGGATGCAGGAGCTGGAGCTTTGAAGCCGCTACTCGCACTGTCTGACCCCAGGAGGTCACCGAACAGATCGGAGCCTGAAGAGGCTGACGCCACACCGAAGGGGTCAAAGATGTCTAGAGAAAGACAGTCAGTGTAATTTAGACCGACTGAAAACACATTCATAAAATGTTAAATAACGTCAAAGAACATGTCCAGGTGATATTTTACCCCAACATCAAAAAAAAAAAAAAAAAAATAATAATACAAAATTAGATTTGCATAAAGACAACTGAACTAATTTTGCTGAAATTATTTTAATTATTGCATTTCGTCTGTCCTCGTTACCGTGATGCATCTCGGTACATCTGTATTTTCATTATTCCAGCTGGTGACTAATTTCTTTAATACAATAATAACATAATCCTATAGAGGTATTTTATATCTTTATTTTTATCGTTACCTCCTTTTCGCTTGAATTATTTAAATGTTACTTTGTTTTTGATGTTGTTGCTTTTTTCCCTTCCTGTATGTATCATAAAAATTAATTTCTTTATTTATATTGTATTATTTGTTTAATATAAATAAATCAGCATAATAAAAGATTACGCATAAATAATGAAAGGAAGATGAATTGTTGCATAATGCAAATTGTTCCTAAAACTGTCCTTCTTTAACCAAAATATGAATGTCTTTTTTATGTATATTTATTAATGTATTTCATTTGTTGTCATTTTATTTAAAGCAAGCTGCAGTACATTTTTAATACAAGGATGGTCGCACTTTAACACTGGGTCAAATGCATTAGTTTAAGGAAAATAATGCCTTCCAGGTGTACAACCCGGAACCTTTTCATTACCAGTTTACTGGTACTAAACATTCACATACACAATCTCTCTTACCTTTATTAGCGGTTGGTGCCGGTTGGCTGGACGTGTTGGAGAAGAAGATATCTTCTCCTGCACTTTCTCCCATCAGGTCCTCTGCATTAGCTGAAGGCACAGCACCGGGTGAAGGGGCAAACAGGTCGTTCAGTAAATCACTGTTACTGGCAGAATTTTTCAAACCCGTCTCATTAGCAATGCCCGGCTGAGTGTTGGGGGCTGGAGGACAGGGGTCAGAGTTCAGGCCGAGCAGGTCCTCTGTGTCAAGCTGAGGGTCAGGTGGTGTGGTTGTGAAGTCTGCCTCGAAGAGCGGTTCGCTAGTGTCACGTGACAGAGTCCCATCAACGGGGGCGGAGTAAGACACTGATTCCTCCTCCGAGCCGCCACTCAAATCATCCTGGTCCTCCAATTGGCTGTCAGAACGATCGAACTGCCGACTGCCATCTGTAAATACACCATAATTCAGGACAGCCAATTTAAGTGCATGAAACATAATAAAGGCTAAAGAAAGAAATGCTTTGGTTGGCGAAAAGATGATGGTCCACATACAAATTCCATAAAATCACTTTCCATGTAATAAATGCCACTGGGATCACAATGTGCCATACAATTCAGAAAAAAGGTTTAATACTTCACCCAAAGAGCACATGTGCCCCTAATTTGAAAAATTATGTTGTGCATAAAGGATTTAAGAGGCGCAATGAATAGCATTTTTCTTAATAAAAGGGTTATGAAGAAATATTTACACTAGGTTTTTAAATATTTTTGCTTTAAAACTGTTTATTTAAAAATAATGGAATTATTTATATCTTAAACATTAAAATCACGTCAGATACAGTTTACTGCATAACCAAAATACCAAAAATAACCACTAAAATGTTCGCAAAATGTGGGAATTTTAGTTATAAACAAGCCCAAACTAGACGGGGACTGTTATATTGAAATGTGTTTACTAATTCCAGCTACTCTTTTAAATAGCCTGTTTTGACATTAAAATGCGCAGCACTCACATTTATTTAAAATCACAGACTTTGAAGTCTAATAATCACATTAAGCTGCATCTCAATTCCTGTTTTCCAGTCCCGAATTTAAGATCTTATAAAACGATAATTTTTAGGATAATGAAGACTTTATAATTAACCTTAAATTTGAATTTAAGACACTTTAAGGACCCACGTGGACCTACTTTCTATTCGTGCATGCTCCGAAACACATTTTACAGTCCATACACATCTATAGTTAGTCGTAAATGCGAGTGAAATGATTGCTCTGTTGAGTCCTGTAAAATTACATTTATTCATTAAACTTGGATAGAAGGAAATATTTTAATATTACGAAGTTAAACACTTCACCTTTAATGTGCAGAGACAACTAATGTTAACACTTTACAATAAGATTCCATTTGTTAATATCAATTAATCGCACTTGTCAAACATGAACAAAATGAAAAGTGCTTCTAAAGCATTTATTAATCTTTATGTTCATATCAATATTTCCTAATACATTATTAAAATCAAAAGTTGTATCAGTTTATATTATTTAATGGATTTCTGAAATAACAATTGACAGTTGTACTTTCATTAACTGATGTTAAAGATTAATGAATACTGTTTTTGTGTATGTATTTCTCATTAAGTAATGTTAATGTGTTACCCAACTAACACTCGGCAGGGAAACTGTGAAAAAGTGTATGAATTTTGTGCTCTCATTCGTATTAACAAAAAATGTTACAAATGTGCTGAATACCTTCCCAGTCGAGCGTCTGGAAGAAGTTGTTGGCGTTGGTGTCGGTGCTTTGAGGAGAAAGGGAATCCGGGTCGGTCTGTGGCCCTTCAGGCGAAAGCTCCGGCTGGGCCGGTTCAGAGGTGTAACAGGCTGTGGAACCAGGCTGACGCGGAAGCTCTGGTTTACCTGACCAACCAGAAAGATTAAGAAGAAAACAGCTGAAACTAATAGGAAATGTATATATAAATTAGTATCACAATGAAGATGAGAAACAAGGACAGGGCAGTTTTTAAAACTTGTACAAATAAAATTAATACCATACGTCCATGCAAAACAAACCTCTGCAATCTCAAAATAATGTATCGCCTATTCTTTTACTTAATTAAACATTTGAAACGTTTATTCAATATATATACATACGAATAGAAATTTATATATGTACTAATATATTTTGCAGATATAATAATAAATAACACATTTAAAGAAAGGCACCATACAGATTATTGTGCCAAAACTAGTAAAATCTATATACTGAATGTGTTAAATAATGTTCTTAGTCTTTACTTCCTTTGACAGGGAAGAATCAAATGCTAGATAGAGTCTACTGTATAACCAAATACCAATAATATACAGAATAAAAATAAGAATGTGTTACTTTTAATTGGAAACATGCTTAAAATGGACAGGGACTCTTATTTGAAATGTCTATGCTTTACTACTTCCAGCTGCTCATTCAAAAAGATGAGATCAAATATGCACTCTTACAACCATCCACAAAATATTACAATAAAAACACCATAATGTAAACACTGTCATAATTCTAAGCAATCTCTTGCCATAAATGCCCAGTATTCACTGATCTTGGTCATTACAAGTTTGATAATCACATTTGGCTGTATTTCAAATTCCTGTTATTCAGTGGCAAAATTTAAGACTTTTTAAGGAGACACGAAAACCCTGAAAAATGGCCAAATAGAGAGAAAACTCACCAAATTTTGTCAGGATCTCTTGCTGTTCATCTCGGCTGGAGAAGAGGATCTTGGGATTGAGTCCTTTTGTGGCAAAGCTTTCCCAAGGCGGAGTCTTGTTGCTAGGGCGATCCTGAGGCTCCACCTCCACATTTACATGCACCTGGAAGAGGTCGGGGTATTTCTCCTGGATGTCGCAAGCATCGAGATCATACCTGCAAATACACGCAGCACTATCATTATAAAAGAGCATCACATTTTGACGTACAACAAAAACTGAAACTGAAAAGTAATGCAAAACTTACTTCGCAAATTTGACGGTGGAGGCATTTCTGGGCACAAACCCAGAATGGAACTGAATCTGGAACACCTTCATGGAAGCCATCTACAAAAACCACAACACAACATGTCGGCAATGATTGGCAAATAAGAAACAATATTAAGATGGTTCACTATGTTTTGTTTATCGGTGCTGTTTGATTGTGAGATTTGTTGCGTTTGATTACAAGTTTAGAAGTTTTTGTCCACAAAATGCAAGGAATAATTCATTTAACAGGGAAAACACATTAGATTAAAATATATTTTAACATTTTTTATTATGGTGGCTTTAAATGGGCGGATTTACAACATACGCGGTACAATTTGTAAAGGATGCACAACTTTATTTATTTTTAATTCATTTTAACAAATTTATTTTCTAAATCTGTTTGTTCGGGGTTAACTGGGGAGAGACTGAAAACGTAAAAAGTCTTACATTATTATAATTACATTCACTTTTGCAAATAAAAATCATTTTTAAAAGATGCACAATGGTATATTTGTCCATTTGTTTTGCTTAAATTGTCAGTAAGGGTCAAACTACTGTTCTTACATTGCCGTTTCCATCCTAATCCATTATTGCCATTTATATGATAATAATAATGCCATTCCTAATAAATTTACAGTGCAACTGGTCATTAGCATTTTATTTGCATTTGTTAATTTCTGCTTATAAACATGTACCGGGACAGTATGCATAAATATCAATCACTGTGTGTGTCTTACTTTGGCCTGCAGACGTCCGCCCAGCGTAGAGCGTGCGTGATAAATCACTATCAGCACGTCTCCCTGCACAGTTATATTCAGAGGAATCTCCGCTCGCCCGTCCTCCATCTTAAAATCCCTGCAGAAACACCAAAGGTAGATAGAGATACAGACACTGTGTACATTCTTTTTTTCAACAATGTCCATTAGCAAGGTTGACTTACTTCATTCTGTCATATTCCTGTGAAGTGGTTGCGACGCGCTCGTCACCGACGTAAATCTCACAGAACGGCCGACAGCCGTTTCTCTGCTTATTAAAGAGCGGCACGGGAGTCATGGCGACGGAGCGGATGGTTATAGGCTTGCTGTGGGGAATTATGGGCTCTTCTGCCATCATATCACACATGTACTCGATATACCTACAAACAACAACAGTCACATATTTTGACCTTGAGCTGAACCCAAATTTACAGGGCTATACCTAAGACTTTTGTAACTTCTCCATGGCAACATTAACAAAATTGTTGAACATGTGTAGCTCAGGAACAGAATGTGTAGTTATTCTGCTTCAGATATCAGGCAAGGTTTTTGTACCAAAAACAGTGACATGAATTTTTACATGCCCATTTTCACCCTCCTCTCTGACCCTTTATTTAAAACAGGCTGTTACTCTACACTTCTAAAAGATCATATCTGAAAAGATTTCAATACACCAGGGGTTTGAACGAAGAGCTTTTAAAAGGCAAGTAAAAGTGAAGTTTTACACTATGATGATGTTGATTGCTTAGAAAGCACCATTAGCAACCTGCAAAATCACGGTTCATCATTTAACATCAGAAACTCCTAGTTTCACAATCAAATCCAAATTGTCACAAAAAAAATGCTGAGAACCATCTTAATTTTGGGCAATTTCTTATTATGGTGGCTTAAAATTGCTGGACAAATGAGGTACAATTTGTTAAAGATGCGCAATGGTGATTGTATTTTTTATATTTTTTAATTATGTATTTAATTGTACCTATTTATTAATGATTATGATTACTTAAATGTATTTCTCCTGAGTTAGTCTGGTTTAGTTGGAGAGATTGAAAGCATTCATTCTTGAAATTAAAAATAATTTATATTAAAAAAAAAATACACAATTGTAGGTTTGTCTTTAATTTGCTCAAATCGCAAGTCAAGCCACTGTTGTACTATGTTGTCGTTTACATCATGGTTTCAAAAAGCAATAGAGAAGCTTTTAAACTGTAATAGGGAAGACTGCTTAGCAAGTACCATTAACATTCAGCACAATCATCACAGTTCATCATCCAACATCTGGAATGAGACTTTTGACCTCATTCTCATGAACAGTGAAAAATGAGATCATTACGATCTTTGCTATGAATCCCACATCCTCACAAGATTTCACACATCAGGAGATATCATATGAGAGATATTTGCACAAATGTGTGCTCTCTGTGTTGCAAAGCTGCCTAAAAGCATCTAAAAGCATCATCAAGTGCTTTTATGCATTACTGAGGTGACCATTTGGACTTCCATAAAACCTCTATAAAGTATATTTTTGCATGCATTATTTAAGTCACAAGGTTTACCAACCTAACACAATTATGGCAGGAGGTTAAGAATGTAACACATATAATAAATGAGCCTTGAGGCAATCCTTTGGTACTTTAACATTAAACCTGATCTTTTATTTGGATTTTAGGAATTTTGTTTCATATTTGTCTTTAGTTTTATTTTTTGTAAAATATGTCTACAAAGTTTTCAGTTCATGCTTATTTTATGTCATGCAATGAAAATACTTGTATGGTTTCAATTTTTGTTAACAATAATAACCCTGGTAATTCTTAACTAAAACTATTACATATTTTTTGTTAATTGAAATGAAGCTGGTTTAAAACAATATGTGTATTAGATGGGATTTTTTTCCTTGGCAACTAACTGATTAAATAAGCTAAAATTGAAGTACTAAAATGACTAAAACTAAAAAAAAGAAAGAAAAAAAGACAAAAGCACAAAACAAAATCACTAAAAATGAAAATGAAAACTGAACATATAAAAATAAAAGCTAATTCCAAATTGTAATGAATTCTTTAATAGTATGTAAAAATGATAAAGTAACGTTGCCTAGGTTCTGGTGAGCAGCAGATCTGAATGTCACTTCCTTTACTTTTAGCTGACAAAGTCACTGTTATCAGCTCCAGCAACCACACACATTCACACTTGGTTAGAATCAAAAGAGTCCCATGAGTTTGCAAAGTTCGACAGAAGCTCTTGGCGAGCTGAAGAACATTTGTGGCAGGAAGTGACCTCAACACCAAAGAACCGTCACACCTGCGGCTCACTGCTCATGTGCATGCACCTGAGCTTCTGAATTAATCCTCCGAGTCTATTTCTGCTCTAGAACAACCTGCCCTGACATGGTTCCTTTGAATTAAGACGTACCACACACCACAGAGTGAGAAAAAGACAGGAAGTTGTTACCGTTTGTGTGAGGGCGAGATGCCCGGTGGGCATCGCTTCATACTGAACATGTAGACTGCAGCCTCAGCTGTAGAGAACAGACGACAGAAACAGAGGAACGCACAAACCACCACAGCCGACGCTGCCCGTCCATCCTACAAAAACACACAACCGCAATATGAAGACGACAGGACACACCAGGATTCCCAAGCATCATTTTTCTTCAGAACACGCTGAATTAAATGAATTGGGATGTTAAAATATGTTATTAAAACTAAGATTAGGACTTGTTAACAAAGACCACAGTGTAATAGTTTGATTGTGGGCAGTTTATATAATAACATGGAAAAGGGCTATGTGTGTGTTTGTGTGTGTGTGTGTGTGTGTGTGTGTGTGTGTGTGTGTGTGTTTTCTCACCAGACAATGTACGATGCAGATGTTCCTCTGGTCCTGTTTGAGCCACTGGTGCATGTTTTTACATATACTGTACAAGTTCTTCAGTGTAGGAGCTCGTCTAGGTTGCCAACCACACTCTGATACCTGCACACAAGACACAATTATGAGTTTAATGGCCGAATCCCCCCACCCATTATAATGATTGCAATAAATATAAATGTCAAATTAAAAAGCATGTCTAATCAATTGAATTGATAAAACAATTTATTAATGTATTAACTAGTTTTTACAATAATCAATTAAATGTTTTATTTTTCAGAAATTCTGTGCTTCATTTTTCTGGATTAATAATTTAATATAAATTTATTATCAAGATCAGTGGTAATCAAATAAAGACATAAATCAGCAACAATTTAATTAATCTTTTAAAATGTAAATCAACTGAAACAATTCCTGTTATTTTTTTTGCCATAAAGTGCTATACAACAAATTTACAAAATCACAATTTGATTAAGTGTAAAACCTTACTTTTGATTTATTAATACAAAATTTGCCAAATTCCCCGCCCCAAATTCATGCCATTGGCTGAATCAATGCTTCTGTATTTCTACTCAGCCTTGTTTTAATTCATATCAAATTAACTCTTTTTTTTGCAGTGTTATTTTAGTCTTATTTATATACTATCATAGCATTTATTAATATTTTAACCTAAACTAGTTTCTATTTTTTTATTTTCATATTTTATGTTCATATATTCAGTTTTCATTTTAATTTAAGTTGTTATATGATTTTATTTCTATTTTTTCTATTGAGCTTTAGGATATTTTTTATTTCTGTTTAAATTTTAGAGCTTCAAATTAACTTTAAAAACTCTGAAAAAAAGAAGAAGCTTGTGATCTAATATGTATATTTTATTTTTGAAAAAATAATTTGTAATAATTTTGGTTTTTGCTAACAATAACAACACTGGATTTATGATACTAGGATAAGACATCAGTTTAGATCCCTGTAATCTATTAATCATTTACATTATATGTAAAAATTACATTACATTACATTACATTACAAAGCAAACTGCTTTGCCATCCACTCTCACCCTGTTGTGAAACCTGGCCGGTCTGTAGGAGCGTTTGGAGAGGTTGTACACTGCATAATGACCCGCGTGTCGAGAATCCAGGAACAGACGCACATCCTCAATGTTATTCTTAATGGCAGATTCAACACCTTCAGCTGGGAAAGACATGACTGCAAAAACAAATACATATAGACAGGTAAATAACGTTCAGGCATTGAAAATGAATCTGAAAGCCGCATTGCACAGATGAGTGTACCTGCTACTCTGGAGGTGATGTAGGACAGGTCCAGGTCTCCTTTAGCATAACTGAGACAGAATAGGACACAGATTTAGATGCATGAACACAACAGCAATCCAAGAACTAAAAGAACATCTAGCTCACAGGCTAAACCTCAACAGAAAACCTGTCGACAGGAATAAGAGTAATGGCTTGTATTAAAATTCAACCAGTCAACAAACTCTATTACAAATTTTGCAGAAATCTGGGTCTAAAAAGGCAAAGACTTAAAGGAATAGTTCAAGTGACTCATATTCATATACACTACATTTCAAATGTTTGGGGTCAGTAAGATTTTATAAATTTTACTGATTTTACTTCAATTCTATTTCACAATATTACTGTTTTTACTGTATTTTGATCAAATAAATGCAGCTTTGGTGATCATAAGAGTTCATAATCTTTAGAAGGCTTGGGATATATAGTAAACTATTCCTTTGAAGTCATTTGAGGAGCAGCACTCACATATATGAATTTAGTAGGCAGCTGTTTTAACTTTTAAGAAACTCTACTGATCAGGGTAATGCTGTGCTGATGGGAGCAGACTGTGGTTAAGAACAAACAGCAAACAAAGCCATGAGATGAAGGTGGCGTGAAGTTCACACACCATCTCTGCACATACACACGTAACGCAAACAAAGACACACAGGCGCTGTCCCATAGTTACCTGGAGCTGCAAGGGGTTGGAGATTTGGGACCAAGAGACGTGATTCAGGAACAAAATGAACAAAACAAGACAATGAACAAAACAAAATGAAAGCAAAAATGGGCCAACTGAGGAGGAAATAAACTTGACAGACTTGTGGAGACGTGAGGGGGTAATTATTAAACATGATTAATAAATGCAGACAGATTATGGAGGGGGAGTGGAACGGGAATTTATGTCCTGGTAGATCAGTTTGTGTCATAAACAAAATGCTGATTGAGTTTACCGAGAGATTAATGTCCACTCACTGCAATTAGACAGATCAAATTTACCTTCGTATGAAGATAATGATGATCAAATCAACATGGGCTCAGAATTGACCCCATTTACATTTATAAATGTCATTTGTTTTGAGTATGATGCATAAGCATATGTTATTCTACAGAAAAACATACAAAAAAGCAGGGGCTGCAGACTAACTCATTACAAAGAAACGGTTCATATGAGTCAATTATTATAACTTGCACGTACATTGTGCAGGAATAATTGTGCAGCATGCATTGTAATGAGGTAGTATCCTGTCATTTATATTTTTATGTTTATTTTTTATTTGAATCAGTGTTGTTATTGGTAACTAAAATAATTACAAAATAAGTTCTGTTAACTGAAATAAAGCTGAAATAAAATAAGAACTAAAATGACCTAAATTACTAAAACTAAAAAACAGAAATGAAAAGCTAAATGGGAAAATAAATGAATACATTTAAAAAAAAAAAAAGTCAAAATACATAAAATAACTAAAACGTAAACAAATTGTAAAACGAATAAAAAAACAATTAAAGATAAATAGGAATATTTAATAACAATGACAAAAGACAAAATTACTAATAATAAAGCTAAAATTTAAGCTAAATATGAATATTTGAAAAATAATAATGACAAAAAAGAAACAAAATTACAAACATTTAAACTAAAATAAAAACATTTAAAGTGAAATGGGAGTATTTACAATTCATTGTCTTGCTTTGTTCAATAACAATGACAAAAGACATAAAATTACTAAAATTAAATCTAGAAGTTTTTTTTTTCTAAAAGTAAAATAAAATTAAAGCTGAAGAGGAATGTTTTTTTAAAGACATAAAATTACTAAAAGTTAAAATAAAATGAAAATGAAAATTGAAAATATAAAAACTACTATAATAGGAAAAACAAATGCATGTAGTGCAATGTTTGGGTGAAACACTCCCCTTTTAATTATAATATTATATATTTTTATATATATTATAATTTTGAAATTAGATAAAATATATTTATAATTCAAGAATTCTCTTGCTCAAGTTAGTCCTCCATTATCTCGAATGGATATTTTCATCACGATGCCATCTCTCTGTGAAGAATACTTGTAATGATACTGCAGAATTTGGCCAGGACTGGAAGCTAGCATAATTATTCTGCCAACCTTTTGAAACCACCTTCACGACAGGACGTTGTGTCTTCGATGCCTTAAAATGCTAGAGCTCACGAAAAAGAGCCTCTGAATCGATTTATACTTAGAGCACAGACACTGGAAAACATGCTGAAAGCCAGCAGCGGGTGGCATTGTTTGTGAGCTAGATTAAGTGATATCAGATTAACCGCCGGCCGATTACTAGTACTCTCTCCACCACTACGACCTCTTCCTTCATTCGGCTGAATCTGTCAATGGCTCGGCGGAAAGAGATGCATCATAATGAAACCAAGGCAAGCCAAAACACTCGAGCAAGGCGTGTGCACTAGTTAACGTGGGACAGCCGCAGGGGTGTTTTACTGCAGGCTGAATGCGTCGCTCACCTGGCCACAGACTGGATGACTTTGGAGGAAGTGTCTTTGATGTTGGTGAGGAATCTTTCGGTTCCTCCTTTAAGAATATCCAGGAAGCCTCCACCCATGGCCGGGTCTGTCTCGTACACACCTGGAGATGCAAACACACAAATAACCGCAGGCCAACGCATGTCAAAAGAGCTTTTACGGGACAACAGCTTTGATGAATATATTTGACACATGCACACAAGAGACATGATTCTTTGCAATGATCAGATCTACACTGAAAAAAAGAGACGTGATTCTTTGCAATTATCAGATCTACACTGAAAAAAAAAAAAAAAAAGTTGAGCCAACTTAAAATTTTAAGGCAACCAGCTTCAGCAGATTTTTGAGTTCTCTCAACTTGTCGTTTTAGATTTACACAACAAAAATTTGAGAATCTCCCACAAAAATAAGTTGAGCAAACACAAAAATCTGCTGAAGGTGGTTGCGTTAAAATTTTAAGTTGGCTCAACTTTGTTTTGTTTTTTACAGTGTAGGAGTTAGTTCACACGAAAAGGCACACTTTTCATCAAAACTTTGCAAGATATTTAAGAGTTATGAAAACAACACACATCTGCTCGTCTCAGTTAAATCGGATTTTCATGTTCCTAAACGTCTTCAGAAGGCATTAACGTCTTCACACTAAGTTGCCAATATAATAACCATTTATTTAGATTAACATCTGGCAATACAGACTAGTACAGCTCGTTCTGCTTCTGTTCTTTTAATATTAATTTCATAGATAACATGAATAAACGCTTTTATGGATCACTACATCAGTGCACCCTCAATATCAAATGCCTGTTTGGTATTCATACACCTTTGTATTGCAATGCAAAACCAAATAACTAACATACATTAACCAATACAAAGTTACTATTAAACCCTAAAGTAACTAAAAAACTAAAAACAATTAATAATAACTCCAAAAATGAACCAACCTACTAACTAATCAACCAACCAATTAGTAACAGGAATAACTAGTAAAACTTTACAACAAGTCTCATTCGTAAATATTAGTTAACATATACCAATAGCATTTGTTCATCTTAGTTAACGTTAATTTTAACATTAACTAATATTTTTTAAAAAGAAAAAATATATTCAGAAGTTGCATTGATTAACAGTAATGCACTGTGAACTAAAATGAACATAGAATGAACAACTGCACTTATTAACTAACCTTAACAAAGACAAATATATACTAGAAAAATATTGTTCATTGTTAATTCACAGTTAAATGTTAACTAGAGACAATAATAAACATTAAATAAATAACTAAACCAAAACTAACAAATAATAATAATAATAATAATAATGATAATAAATAACCCAACCAAAAGTTTGTGAACTATGCTAATATGCATAGATAAAAGAGATTATTTAGATATACAAGTCTTAAAGGTAAAGTAGCAAAAACAGCCTGCGTAACTTTTAGGGCTGCGTATTATCAACAATCTGGTGATATGATACGCATCACGATACAGGGGTTACGATACGATATATATTGCGATACAGCAAGCAAGGCGATATATTGGGATATTTCTTATTTTAGGAATAGGATATATTTTTAGGAAAGCTGTCATTAAGAGCACACCACCATATGCAAACCTTAGCAATAAATAAATAAAAATTGTTTAAACAGAACACACTGGGATCTGCATTTGCAATAATCAGTCCATGTAACATTCAACGTTGTTGAACCACTTTTTGTGCAGTACGAGAAAAAGGGGGGGGGGGAATTAAAGTGCTTGCAGGATTCTTTAGTTAAATGTATGTATAAAACATTTTATATAAAAAAGACCATATATATATATATATTTTAGACCCTGCTTTAAAGGTTCATAGTTTAAGTTTACAATTGTAATATACAATGTCATAACATTTTGATTTGAACAAATCTGCTTAATATCAATGAAAAGTAGTGCTTGCAGGATTGCTTTCTAGCGGTCGGGCTATGGACTCAAAACGAAACAACTGCCATGAGTGTTTTTTTGTTTTTTTTTTAATATCGATATTCCGCTTTTGAGTATCGTTACAGTATCGCCAAACAAAATATCGCGATACTCATGTGTATCGATATTTTCTTACACCCCTATTCATTTTCAGAGTCAGAGAGAGTAAAAGTAAACAGTGTTTTTTGGTGCAACAAGTATTGTTTAACATAACAAGTGTTAATATAATTAAAGTTGAAAAAAAAAGAAAAGCTACAAAAGTGTAGAATATGATCCTTTTAATGGGCTGATATTTAGACTGTAAATTAAGAAACGAGATCGAGTGTGCAGTTATATTATCACTTTCTGACTGTGTTCACTCAGAAAATCAGAGTAAACTCAGCAGATGGTGACCAGAGGGCCAATCCTCTTACAGAAGGCACAGAGAAAGCATCTCTGGGGTAAATATGGGGGCAGGGGTGTGTACGAGGCATTATCTGTTTGTGGACAGTATTATGACAGTGTGATGGTAGGTGGAGGGTTACACTCCTGAAACAAGTTACTTGTAAAACTAGCAGGCATGAGTGAGTGTCTTTATGTATAAGCACTTTAATTCATTTGTGTGTGAATGTCTGTCAGGTAAGAAGTCAAAAGATGCTGTCTTAAAGAGCTCATTCAAACTACGTGTGCAGTTTTAACAAAAGTGTAAATGAAATGACTGATGTTGCTTTATCCTGTCTCTCTCTAATAAAGTCTAATATACTCTTAGATATGAATCTCTCACAAACAAAGTACTTCTCATTACCACAAAAGCTGGTGGACCTAAAGCCACAAATCATTGTTTACACAACTCAGCCAGTTCCTGAACACATCAATCTGTGGTATTAAGAGCTTTTCAGCAGTTTAACAAAGTGTAAAATAAAAAAAAAAAGAAAAATACAGCTGTGCCGGATATTACTTGTGTATATTATTAAATGCTGCAAGTCACCATTTGTAGAGAGGAGCACTAAAAAAGATTCATAGCTGATGAAATATTTCACAGCAGAGAATATGTATACTAACTAACCACCTTAAAATACATTAACACAAAATAAAAAAATAACTAACCAACCGACCAAAAAGATCCCAAAAAATTATTAACCCATCAAAATTAACTAATAAGAATAACAATAACTAACAACACATATTAACAACAACAAAAACTACAAATTAGCAAACAAACAAAAAAACAAAAAAAACAAACACCAAACAACTACTGAGAATAACTAAAACAATCATTAAAAAAACAAAAACAAAAACAAACAAACAACAATAACTAACCAACATACTAACCACAAAATAACAACAATGAACAACCCAAACAATAATACAAAAGCTATACTAACTTGTATAAGCAAAAAAAAAAAAAAAAAAAAAACAAAGTTCAAAAGTTCAAATCTGTATGAATAATAATAAAAAAAAAAACTATAAATGAACCAAAAAAATAACTAACTGACCAACAAGAACAACTAAAGAAACAACCAGAACTAAGTAAATAACAAACAAACATTAACAATAACTAAAAAAATTATACCTTTATTACAAAAAAAAAACAAACACGCAAGCATTAAAAATAACTAAGTAATCAATAAAAACTAACCGGAACAGTTAAAACAACCATTATTAACAAACAAAAAAAAAACACTATCTAAAATAACTAATTAACTAAATCCATGTTACAGAACTGAAAATGTAAAAAGGCATTAGAAAACAAAGAAAAACTAATGCATGTAAACAGGATGTCAGCGCATCAACAGATCCTACGATTAGATAAGATCCAGCAGCATGCTCTTCACTGATAGACTGTTCACCGTTACAATACATTTGTAAGATCGCATGACATCAGTCCGGAGAACAGGTCATAACAATCACAAAGGGAGTGTTTGAATAAAAAGAAAGCTACACATCTACTACAATGAAAATGGCTTGCCAAAAAATGAGTCAAATGCAGAACTCACCAGCATTGTGTATGTTGTTGATCTGCGAGGGAAGCTGCGCGCTGTTGTTCCCGAACCCTCCGTTCTGCTCCAGGAGCTGTAGGGATTCATAGCCGTCATACACAGACTTCAGACAGTAGTATGAACTTAACAGACTCATCAGGACGACAGTCCACTGCACACACACATCAGGAGCAAAGCAGGAGACCAGACTCCAGAATACACACGCTAGTCAGTAACAGCAGAACATCTTCTGCAGCTTGTGGCTGTTGGTGGTAATCACTTTAATCCAGAGAGAAACCCCTTCTTAACCCAGATCAGACGCCTCTGAAACCGCCCTCTCCACCATGTGTGCACACAGGAGCATAACACTGACAATCGCACTCAAGCCCTGCTGTTTGGATGCTCTGAACTAGATTATTCACGTGCATTAATCCAGGAATTATTAATCCAGGAGCCGTTCTTTGAGCTGGGACAGCCCTTGTCCTCCCTCTTGTTTACCAGTCTTTCCTCTGTTTCTGTCTTATGTAGTGAGATCAGTGGCCATTAGGTCAGAGAGAAAACGAGGGATGAGATGCTGCTTTGTCTCCAGGTCATGGAGGGAGGGAGGAAAGGAAAGAACGAGAGAACGTCAAAGGAAGAGTGCGGCGGTGTCTCTAAATGGCTCTTCAGAGAGTTGTGATCAGTATGTGGGACTCTGCTCGTCTCTGCGGGTGTGTGTGTGTGTCTGAGTGTCAAAGAATGAGGGGTTTGTTTCAAATGAAGCACCAAAAGAGCCTCATTCAACCAACCCAACCAGTCGGGTGATCAAACAGAAGCTCTGAAGGAGGGATTGCAAAAATCTATATAGGGTTGTTCAATCAATGGCTGATGCTGAGATATATACACACACACACACACACACACACACACACATATACATATGTTATTGTTTTAGAATTTTTTTTTTTTTAATATTTTAATTTAAAACGTATTTAATACATGTAATTATTTATTTATGTAATATAATGCACACTGAGTGCATTATTACTATTATTAATTATTGACAGCAACACGTATTTGTAAATACATAAATCAATAAATACTATACAAATTATATTTATATTACATAAGAACATAGCAAATATTTAATACTATTTAAATTAACAAAAATATAAAATATAATTTGTAATGATTAAGTTGCACAATATGAATAATAATAATTAATAATTTGAATAACTCATTAAAATAAAATAATGAATTTATATGAATGTATTCACATGCAAGGCATATATATGTATGTGTGTGTGTGCGCGTGCGCGTGTGTGTGTGTATATAAATAAATATATAAAACAGCATTCCATCTAGTGCCAGTTACAAAATCTATCAAGAGCCATGTTTGTGCATCATGAACATTTTAAAAAATGCAATGCAATTGCAATTTTCGTACATTTTATTTGCTATAATTAAATTGTTTTATACATGTATTGTATTTTGGCCACTCTGAGCTCTGGATATAAATATTAGCATCAACCACCCACGCCCCCATAAGAAAATAATACAAATTTCTGTTGACTACTATAACCTAGTCTCTTGCATTGCATATTTAGCATAAAACCTAAAATTGACCAGTGAAAATTTGATCTGAGAGACGGTCACAACACATTTCGTTTTTGTTAGATGTTTGTACCTCGGTAATGGGTGATTTTGGGTTGACATTTCTGGCTGCAGCGATCTCCTGCAGTTGGCTGACAAGCTCGCTGATTGACAGTCGCTCATCTGGGTTGATCTTCAACATTGATCCTGAAACAAACACACAAGGCTTTTGACGCACAACAAACAAAAAGATATGATGTAGGAGAGATTTTGGTAAGAGGGAATGTAGTTAAGTTCCTGCAGGATGCTTACGGATGAGCTGGTGAAAGACTGTGTACTTGGTGTCATTCTGAGGAATGTTGTATTTGCCGTTTACTATCTGGAGTTTGGCTCCCTCTTCAAATGGGTGCTGCTTAAAACAGAGCAGGTACAGGATGCAGCCCAGAGCCTAGAGAACAAACCAAGACTCTTTAAAAACCACAACAAGGACAAGAGGAAAAACCTGAAAAATATACTGTATCCTAAGCAGGTGCTATATGAAAATTCTTCACCTCGCTTGGACAAAAAAAGTTTGCCTTTTTAAGCTTTCAACTTGCTTTGTCTCTAAAACAAATTTCCTTATCAGCCTTCTTATTTTTCCAAAGTCTTCCAGAAAACGTGGAAAAAGTCATAACTAAACTAACTCACCCATATGTCTTGTTTCTCATTTATTGGGTAGTTGGAATATAGGTCAATCATCTCTGGTGTCCTGTATGCTGGAGTCGTGTTTCTAGTAATCTAAGGGATAAAGAGAGAACCAAAAAAAAAAGAAAAAGATTTATAATGTAGTGGGTTTTTATGTTAAAAGATTGCATGCATGGATTATAATAATGGATGATTAAAGCATGTAAACACTTGCTCAATAATTGACACTACTGTTTAAAAATTTGGAGTTGGACGGATTTTTTTTAATGTTTTGAAAGAAGTCTCTTATGCCCACCAAGGCTGTTTATTTGATCAAAAATACATTATAAATGGTAATATTGTGAAATACAGTTCATTATATTCCATGCTATATCCCACTATATTCCAAGTCTTGAAAAGTCTGGGGTCTCTAATATTTTTGAAAGAAGTCTCTTATTTCAAATAACTGTTTTCTATTTGAATATTTAATTTATTCCTGTGATGTCAAAGCTGAATTTTCAGCATCATTACTCCAGTCTTCGTGTCACATGATCCTTCAGAAATCATTCTAATATGCTGATTTGATGCTGAAGAAACATTTCTTATTATTAACAACGTTGAAAACTGTGCTTCTTAATATTTTTGTGGAAACCATGATAAAAAAACATAACTATAGTGTAGTTTTTAATCAATGTTTTCAAACTGTTAATATTTAAGAAGAATAAAAGTATAACAACTTTACTACAAGCTTTGCTAGAAAATTGTAAAACGCTAAAAACTGGTCCTCATTAGAATTAGCTACTAACAAGAATGCATTGAATAAACACAAACAGACATTCATGTGCAGAGAAATGGCGGGCTTTGTGGATTGCGTGGGTTTTCAATTTACTAGCAATAACTGATTTAAGACGACCAGAAACCAAACAAACTAATTTAATCAACAAAACAATTAAATCAGGGAATGCTTCCACGGGAAATAGCCAGAGATTTTAATATAATCACCGCAAAATATTTCTCTCTGGCCACGTAACAATGTAATCATTTCCACAATTATTGTGACAATCCATGGATCACAATCAAAACTACAGCAAAACGAACCAATCAGAGGACAGTGAGTGATGTCAAAGTGACATTCACCTGGTGTTAACATTTATGTAGCGTAAAGCTAAATGGGCTGCTTGGAGAATATCATTTGTTGCGTTTTTTACCTCGTCTTCCACCATAGATCTCTTGTGAGCAGACCAGCTGTAGTCTGGGTAATGAGCCACGGTGGTGGCGCTGCCAAAGTCGCACAGCTTTATAGTGCCCTGATGACTGATCAATAAATTCTCAATCTACAGAAGAAGAAGAAATTTTATTGAACAATGTACTAAATCATTTGGCACAGATCAAATGAGACATATATATGTATACACACACATATTTACTGCTGTCCAATGATTAGTCGCGATTAATCTTACCCCAAATAAAAAAATTTGTTTACATAATGTGTGTATATTTATGTATATATATATATATATATATATATATATATATATAAAAATACAAACACATGCATGTATATATTTAAGAAAAATATGTTATGCTTATATATTAAATATATTTATATATAATATAAAACATAAGAATATAAATATATAAATGTATATACATGCAAATATTTTAAAAATATATACTGTATGTGTGTGTGTATTTATATATACATAATAAATATACACTGTACACATACATATATTATGTAAACAAAATTTTTTATTTTGGATGCGATTAATCGTTTGACAGCACTAATATATGTATGTACAGGTGCTGGTCATATAATTAGAATATCATCAAAAAGTTGATTTATTTCACTAATTCTATTCAAAAAGTGAAACTCGTATATTATATTCATTCATTACACACAGACTGATATATTTCAAATGTTTATTTCTTTTAATTTTGATTATTATAACTGACAACTAAGGAAAATCCCAAATGAAAATGAAAAGTATGAGCATGTACAGCACTCAATACTTAGTTGGGGCTCCTTTTGCCTGAATTACTGCAGCAATGCGGCGTGGCATGGAGTCGATCAGTCTGTGGCACTGCTCAGGTGTTATGAGAGCCCAGGTTGCTCTGATAGTGGCCTTCAGCTCTTCTGCATTGTTGGGTCTGGTGTCTCTCATCTTCCTCTTCACAATACCCCATAGATTCTCTCTGGGGTTCAGGTCAGGCGAGTTTGCTGGCCAATTAAGAAAAGGGATACCATGGTCCTTAAACCAGATACTGGTTGCTTTGGCACTGTGTGCAGGTGCCAAGTCCTGTTGGAAAATGATATCGGCATCTCCATAAAGTTGGTCAGCAGCAGGAAGCATGAAGTGCTCTAAAACTTCCTGGTAGATGGCTGCGTTGACTGTGGACTTCAGAAAACACAGTGAACCAACACCAGCAGATGACATGGCAGCCCAAATCATCACTGACTGTGGAAACTTCACACTGGACTTCAAGCAACTTGGATTCTGTGCCTCTCCACTCTTCCTTCAGACTCTGGGACCTTGATTTCCAAATGAAATGTAAAATTTACTTTCATCTGAAAAGAGGACTTTGGACCACTGAGCAACAGTCCAGTTCTTTTTCTCCACAGCCCAGTTAAGATGCTTCTGACGTTGTCTCTGGTTCAGAAGTGGCTTGGTAGCCCTTTTCCTGAAGACGTCTGAGCGTGGTGACTCTTGATGCACTGACTCCAGCTTCAGTTCTCTCCTTGTGAAGCTCTCACAAGTGTTTGAATCAGCTTTGCTTGACAGTATTCTTAAGCTTGCGGTCATCCCTGTTGCTTGTGCACCTTTTCCTACCCAAATTCTTCCTTCCAGTCAACTTTGCATTTAATATGCTTTGATACAGCACTCTGTAAACAGCCACACCTTTCAGTAATGACCCTCTGTGACTTACCCTCTTTGTGGAGGGCGTCAATGTTCATTTTCTGGATCATTGCCAAGTCAGCAGTCTTCTCCATTAATGTGGTTTCAAAGAACAAGAGATACCCGGAATTTATACTGTAGGGATGGTCATTAATTGACTCAAATGTAAATATTCTAATTTTCTGAGATACTGAATTTAGGATTTTCCTTAGTTGTCAGTTATAATCATCAAAATTAAAAGAAATAAACATTTGAAATATATCAGTCTGTGTGTAATGAATGAATATAATATATAAGTTTCACTTTTTGAATGGAATTAGTGAAATAAATCAACTTTTTGATGATATTCTAATTATATGACCAGCACCTGTATATATATATATATATATATATATATATATATATATATATATATATATATATATATATATATATATATATATATATGCAATAAATACTGCCATCATGGTGAGTGTGTGTGTGTGTGTGTGTGTGTGTATGTATGTATGTATGTATGTATGTGTATTATATATATATATATATATATATATATATATATGACCCTGGACCACAAAACCAGTCTTAAGTCGCTGGGGTATATTTGTAGCAATAGCCAAAAATACATGGTATGGGTCAAAATTGTCGATTTTTCTTTTATGCCAAAAATCATTTGGATATTAAGTAAAGATCATGTTCCACGATGATATTTTGTAAATTTCTGTCATCCAGGGTCACATATATACATATACACAACGATTTACATTAAAACATTTCTTAATATAAATTAAAAAAAAAATTAAATGATAAATAAAGTTACAGTAATAAAAATATCACCGAGAATAATATAAATGACAAAAAACAAAAACAAGCACATACATTAATAAATAAATGAAAAATTAAAATATACGAAAATAAAATGAAATATAAAATATAATAAGTATTATTATTATTATTACTATTAATAATAATAATAATAAAAATAAAATGAAAAAGGCCAAGAAAATGCGCTTATTATATGAAATTAACTGTCATGAAAATAGTGCTGCAATTTCTTTCTGAATTCCTTTTTCTTTTGACTTTAGGGTGAAATGCTTTCAATATTCATACTAATGCTTTAAGCAATATTACATACAAGCTAAAAAATAAAGTCGTCTTTGTTCATATCTTACTTTGATGTTCTGTAATTAAAGCATTATTAAAGGATTTAGCCTGTGGGGCTTCACCTTCAGGTCGCGGTGTATGACTGGTGGAGACTGTTTGTGCATGTGCTGCACGGCACGACATGACTGGTAAAAGATCTTCAGCACTGTGTCACATGACATGGGTCCTCTCTGCTCCACCTTCTTCACAAAATCAACCAGCTGGCCTGCAGGAAACAGAGGGCGGAGGTCAATGTGAACACAGGAAACCGACGCCAGTGGCAGAAAGTCAGAAGGAGAGAGTGGAATGTGTTAAGTCAGTCAAGAGCTTCCCTTTCGCTTTTATAAAAAGCAGGTTTGGCTTTTATCAAGATCACAGTTTAAATGATTATCCAGCAACAAAGTGTGCTAATGTGTGTTACAGGGCTGTCAAAATATTATTGTGCAATTTACATTTTGGTAGCTCTTTATTTTACGGTCCTGTTCCACATGTACACACTATGTACTTGTTATTGTAATTGCAATAATAGGGTAATAAACAGGTACTCAACTTGAACCTACCCCTAAACTTAACTCTAACCAGTTCCAGGTCACTGATTATGATTTGACTTTTTTAACTTTAGTGTGTAATGTTGCTGTTTGAGCATAAACAACATCTGCAGAGTTATGATGTTCAAATTCAATGCAAAGGGAGATATTGTCTTTTTCAGAATCACTGATTAACCACCCCTTCAAAGTAAATATATCAGATGAAAGAGGTTCAGATGACAAGAAGTTTGAGAATGTCTGCAAATAAGAAATAACGAGAACTTGTGCATTTTAATGAGTTTGAAAGACAAAAGCCTTTCAATAATACATAATAATACATGGTTAAGTAACCCACTGAGTGACAATTCAAATAAAAATGAATGTGTTCATCATTAGTTGATGCAATGTTGAAACACTTCTTAAACCTGAAATGATTTTTGTAAATCCAGTGGTCAAATGCTGTGTCGCCACCTGACTAATGACAAGCCTGTGTGTGAGTGTCCACAAAACTGGACTTTCTGAGTGTATATAAGCGGTGGGCTATTTTAGAAAGGAATATTTAAAAGATCAAAAAAGAGGAATTAAAGAGAGTCAATAAATGAGGAATAATTTATTGCTATTGTGTGAATAATATGTAAACATGTAATCAATAAAAAAAAGTAATTGTAGTCTGATCATGAGTATTTTAAAATGTAACTTTAATTACAAGTACTTAATTTTTGGAAACTGATTACGTAATCTGGATAACATGTAATCAGTTACTACCCAGCTCTGACAACCAGCTATTACAGCCACCATTTCAACAACAAATTGGGAACAGAAATATAATTGTATAATTAAAGAGGTGAATTAAAACAGCCTTTAAATATTTATAAACCAACAAATAAAGTGTGACCTGAATTTGAATGAATTATAATTAGATTTGTCTTTAAGAAGGGTTTTCTCCATCCTTTCGTGATACAGTGTGAATGTGATGTTGTGTAGTACCTCTACACAGCTCCGTGAGGATGAGGAACTCAGCCTGGCCCGTGTCCGACTCTTCTTTACTGATGGACGCAGCGGAGCAGAACTGCACAATATTGGGGTGACCAGATAGCTTTTTCTACACAGAGCACATGGAGAAGCAGGTTAACCCTTCTGTAGCTTTTAGAAAGGTTTGTTTTACTGGGTAATAATGCTCCTATTTTAGCATTATTAACTAACTGGTGACAGAGAAATGCTGCTGTACAGATGTGAGAGATACCAGCAGAATCTTTGATTAACTAGGCATGAAAAAGGTGCCTAGTTATAGCACTGTGTAATAATTTAGTTAACTTGCGTAAAATATATATATATATATTTGTAATTATTACCATGAAGCAGACTTCCTGAATGATGGCTTTGTTCTTCTCCTCTTCATTGGAGAGAAGTCTCTGCACACAAACACACAAATAACTTTTTTCAGATCTTTAATGATCTTTCTTTTCAGATCTTTAGCAAAGCACAAGGGAAAGTTGATGATGTGTTACAAGTTTTTATATGTCAGTACTATTTTAGTAGTATTTATATGCTATTACAGCATTCATTAATATAGTTCTTATTACTATATTTTAGTTTAAGTTTTAGTAATTGTTATGTGCTTTTTAAATATTAATACATTTTTATTTTAGCTAGTTTCCAAGGCAACATTACTAATTTCTATTTAGGTTTTTTAAGTTTAAGTCTAATATTAATTTTATTTCAATTACTGAAGATTTTTAATTTTAGCTTACAATAACACTATTGTGTGGTCGTTTATTGCAAAAAATAAAAAGCCCTCATAAAGAGTCTAAAAAAAACCTCAGGGGAGGTAAATATTGCTCTTTAAAATAACATTGATTCATTCATTTCTACGCAGACCATAATTAACTCATTAGCACATACAGTATAATGGCAGTCAATATAATAATCTGAACGTTTTTATGTGATGACTTCATCATACCTTGAGCGCAAAGTCCTTGCTGCTCCCCAAATCCTGGGCTTCATACACAAACGCAAAGCCACCTATAAGAGAGGAAACATATTTTTTCATTAGGTTTATTTTAGGTTGACTGTGATCGCACCAATCTGAATAAGGATCTTGGCAGATTCAGTTTTGCTGACTTGGGATTGTGGCACCAACAGGACACGAGACAGACTCATTTCCTAAAATATACGTAGGCTAGTCTGGAATCAGTCTGTTATAAAGGGAACGAGTGTCAGTAATTCACAACCTTTCCAGCATGATAAAATTCTCTTTAAACGCAATATGAATGAGTCAGTCTTCCAGAGAACACGAGTAACACACACACACACACACACACACACAGAAAGAAACGTCTACCATCAGCAGTCATTATTCAACAAACAGAGTGAATGAACTCATTACACCTGCAGCTATGACACTACACAACATTAATGAATCACTGATCTCAACAAATTACCTTTTTACACAACATTTCATCATCAGGAGTAAGTGCTGTGGATTTAAAAACACAGAACTAATTGACGTTATGTGGCTGAAATAAAAAAAAGGAACTAAAAATAACAGTTGACTCTTTGTTCGGAACCATGTCTTAAGAACTAGTCTGACCAACTAGCAATTAGCCAAGAGCTAATCAGTCTTACTTTTCAGATTCAAATTAGACAATTTCCCTACATGCCATGCAATCATTAACTCTCATTAGAGAACTCGAATGTGACATTAAATTATTGAAATATAAAATTTAAATTTCAGAGGGTACTTCAAGTACATATTTTAGGTCACAGGTGTTCAGACTGAAAAAAAAAATTATATATACATATGCATATATATACACATACATATATATATATACACATACATACATACATACATACATATATACATATATATACACACACACACATATATACATACATATATACATACATACATACATATATATACATATATACATACATACATACATACATATATACATACATATATATATATATATGAGACGAACACAAATATTTTTCTTTGGAATAACATGCACTGATGTGCAAAATATGGTTCATGCATAAAAAGGAACATGTATAAAGGAAGTAAATAGGGATTTATTTAATGCATGAAGACATAAAACTAAGAATGACTATTTCATATCACCCAAGCATTTTGTTGTTCCGCTCCAAAATGTTGAATAGAATTACACTGACTGATTCTTAAAATGAGCAGTATGGCTCCATGAACAGATGCTGACTGTGTCAGGTGTGTATGTCTTTACATGAACAAAAGTGACAATGCCAGGTATTTATGGACACTTGTGAAACAATCCTCAAGTGACCAAAACGGCCTGTAACCATGGCAACGGGTAAATGAATACCAGCGGAGGCCCGA
Organism: Acrossocheilus fasciatus; assembly: GCA_036784905.1. Classification (NCBI taxonomy): domain Eukaryota; kingdom Metazoa; phylum Chordata; class Actinopteri; order Cypriniformes; family Cyprinidae; genus Acrossocheilus; species Acrossocheilus fasciatus. The sequence continues at coordinate 39,188,777 of CM071942.1, read as the reverse complement.
GTCAGGCTGCACGAATCAAAAGAAGCTTTCCAGTTTCACCTTACAGTGCGCTGACGTTCACACGCACCACAAATTTACAAGGAACGGTCCAAAACAAAGTGACAGAGGAACGGCAAGAGACCTATACTGAGCCATAATGATCGGGACTGTTCTGTTTCAACACAATTTCCATTAATAATGACCAACATTATAGTCCAGATATGCCATTTTTATGCAAAGAATTATGTAAACAATAGCATGTCAGATATTTTGTTATTTAAATGATGCCTTCATCCAAAGAACCACGACATACAGACAGGACCCTGCGGTTGACTGTTCATGGATCATCAGTTCAAACTTCCAACTTTCTGCTTACCAGCCTAGATCTCTAACCACTATGCCTCATCACCACCATGCAAATCATTCCTGTACACCCAGAATGGCCTCTGTTTCCATTTAAAGCCTGTAGATGTCAACACACCTGAGCAAAGTGAAGGTCAATGATGGGCTGGAGTTATAAAGTGTGAGCAGTTATGTTAATATTACTGTCATAACCCAACAGATTTCCAATAGGTCTCACCAAAACACCCCACTTTGATAGATGATAATTAAAATATGAATATACATCAAATTGGCAGTAGTACAACTATTTGAACTTAAGTTAGAAAGGATGCATTAAACGTGACAGTAAATACATTCATAATGTCAAAATTGTGAGACATGAACTCAGAATTGTGAGAAATAAAGGTCAGAACTGTAAGATTTAAACTAAGAATTCTGGCTTTTTTGAAACAAAGTCAGAATTTTTTTTAAAAAAAGGCGCATTACTTTAACATTTTCGTCCCATGGCGGAAAGAGACTTCCATAAACATGAGATACCACATTTTATAAGGAATGAAACCAATAATAATAATAAAAAAAACAGTGGTACCAGTGATACCACCATGTTGTTGTTGTGTTTTTTTTTACCATATAAATACCTTGGTGTACGAATACAGTCTGTACACAGGTGCATACAGTTATAGATAAATTACGTTCAGTTAAAGCATACAGATGAACTTACGGAATATGAACTATATTGACGTGACTATTCATATAGTTGTGCTACTGACGGAATATAACAAATGCATATATCTGAATGCCACAAGAACATACAGATTATCATCTAAAATACAAAATGAGTTCATGTCAGGTGTATCAGAGGCAACTGACTTGCTAACAACTTAGCCAGCTAGTTTAAGTCTATTGTCATCTATATAGTCACAATTATATACATATATACTAAACCTAATGCTAATATGTGCGACTAAGAATAATATTACGGACATTTTACAGTCAAATTTAGAGCTGTTTTAAATAAAATATGTGTTAGTGTCTTAAGCAGGAGTTAGCATGACTAGCCTGGTGCTATTTTGAATGAATCTTTTACCTTCCGCGATGACTCGTTTGATCCGGAGCTTCAGATCTCCGAGCTCCACCACCTGCCCGACGAAGTCGTTCTGATCCCGGCTGGCGGCGGCGGATCCTCCGGGCCCGGCCAGGAAATCGAGCGCTGACTGGAACAGGGACATTTTGTCCCTCTATTTCTGTTGCGCCTGTTAACCGGAACCGGCACCGGATGAGAGAATAAGTGCACTAACTCAGCTAGTGGCGTAACTAGATAACAGAGCGTTAATTTGGATTTGAAACTCTCTTTTCTAAGATGAAAACATCTCGAGTACTGGTTCCGATCGACCTGCTCTCTCGCAGCGGTATTTCCGCAAGGTGCTGACGTGGGGCGCTGACGTCACACACACACACACACACACACACACACACACACACACTTGCTTTCAAACTCTGCTCTGGTTTGGCAGGTCTTTCTGTCTGTCAGCTCTGTAATGTACGTGACTAAGATGGTTGGAAGTCACTGAATTGTAGGTTTTTGCACTGATGCACTGAATTGCATTCATCCTTCAAAGTATGTCAAATGTTTAGACTAGTAAATGTGTCTCAAATACTGTTTTGCACAAGTGATGGCATCAGACGGTGATAGCCCTTGGAAATTCATGTATCATGGTTTTTATACGGTAATACCATAGTGCATGGTCCCACACCCAGAAACATTCCTTTTGGTACTATAATAGAAAAAGCATTGTACTTTACTTTAAATACATCATGATATTTACTGAAGGCTACATACAAGGCCACATATCCAAAATACAATGGTAAAGTACCACGGTACTTTTTTTAAAGTGTTGTTAATCAAACAGTACCATAGTACATTGACATTACTATTATACTATTTAATAAGGTTTGACTTAAAAATGAATATAAAACAAGCATAAGTGATTGAAAACAATACGCTATATATAATAAGGATATGTACAAGCAACATATACTGTATCAAACAATATATAAATAGCATATATCATAGTTTTACAATCACTTAGTGTTAAATATTTGCATTATTCTCCCCAATACCAAAAATCATATCAGATTTAAATTCTAAAGTATCTGATGTAAAGCCATAAATTTATGCTAATATTGTATTACAGACTTTTTCTAATACTGTGATAAAAAAAAAATTGAATACTGCATTAAAGTAACAACTAAAAAAAAAAAAAAAAAAAAGTGTAAGATATTATATGACTAATATTTATGGTCCTGAAATTGAAGATTTCATTTTCTTACTTCTACACAAAATATAGTTACTAAGAACAGTACCAGCTATACTTAGTACTTAGTACTAGTGCTAAGAGAAGGCTTTAGTGCAAGATATGGTTTTATGGCTCCAAAATTAAATGACCTTATTTAACAATTAACCTCCGGCGCAAATTAGAACGTAAATTAACGAAGCGTTGAGAGCAATCTGAAGTTACGATATTAATATTGTGTGTGCGTAAAACAATATTTCTTCTATTTGGTTCTCATCACAGAACAAACTCATCATAAAGAAGCAAAAATACTTAGTGGATTGAAACATTAACTTTATTTTTTTTTCTTCTAAAAAAGATCAAATATACAGTTGATATAATTTAATATCCATATTGCTACATGGAAAGCGACTAGAAAGTTTGACCAGAAAGCTGTGATGGAATGGTTAAACTAGCTGAGGGTGAAGCCCAGGGGTTTACAGTGCTCTTATACGTCTCATAATAACAACAGTATAGAGAGAGAAGACATACATTCATCAGCTGAACTTTGAGGGACCTCAGGTGCAACTCTAAAGCAAAGTGGTGCAGTTCAGGGCCCGTATGTACAAAGCATCTCAGCCTGCTCAACACTGCTCCAGGATCAGATCTTCTCACTTCAGTCACTATATCATACAACACAAACGACTTTGAGATGCACTTTGTCAATATGGCCCGTTTGAAGTAAGCAATTTACCAGACAATGCAGCGGGTTTGTTTTTTTTGTTTTTGTTTTTTTTGTCAGCTATATGAAATTTAATCTGTACATATTACAAATCATGTTAGAAACAATGTATTTGCATAAAACAAGTGTTTTATAATTACAAAAAACATTCTGGGTCATTTGCAAAGCAGCATAGTCATTTAAACAATACTTTGCTGACTGAACTGAGCACATCACTTATTAGTGGACGTGCACGTCAATGACACAAGTAATAAAGAAATCGAATAGTTTAACTGCATCTGCTCAATGCTGCTCTCACACCGTCCAATCATTAAAAAAACAGTCCACCTGGAACACACAGTCCACAATGCAATGCGAGGTAGTGATACACAGGTACAGTTCACACTTTCATATCTATATTTTTTTAACATGATATGTATAGAGTGTAGAATGTGGTCGCCTGCTCCTTGCCACAGAGAGGATTATGAAACGGTTCTTTGTGGTATCGAGGCTTGTTAAGAAAAAAAAAGAAGAAGAAATGGCTGATAAAGATCTGAAGAGCAAAAACAGAACGTACTGTAACACAGACTGGATTCTGCAGCAAAGCAGAAGAGAAGGAGAAAGTATAGGAAGCTTTCTTACTTTGTGACCATTAATTGAAACTCACAAAACCTGTCACCCCACAACCAGAAGAAAAAATGTAATTATATTGAATGAACCCTATTTTAGGACCATTATTATTTATTTAGCATTATAATCTTCCCTGTAATTCTCTCCTACCATAACGGAAAAAATAATATGGCATAATATATTTAAATTGTAAAGTATCTGCTGTATTGCATTAAATTTATGCAGATTTTTTTATATAAAATTCTTGTATTACAGCAATTAAAAATAAATAAATTATTGCATAAAATTACTGTATTACAGTAAGAGTGAAACATGGAAATAATCATGAATCATTGAATATTAAAACAAATATTTACGGTCCTAAATTAATTGAAAAAAAAATTATATATAATTATAATTATATATAAATTATAATTATGAATTATTTTAATTCTATAGTTTTTCTTTTGACTTGAGGGTGAAATGTGAGATTCGCCAAATTATGTATGAATGAGATATAAAGTTGGGTATCTGCGCTTGATACAGATTTGATTACTGTGGTAGTGTTAAGCCACAAATATAGACATTCACAACGATTCAAAAAGAGACACAAAGGAGAACAAGCTCCGAAAACATCAAACAATGTTTTTTGTTTTTGAATTTGTAATACACTTACTGAAAAACAAATGGACAAATAGCTTAAAATCAACTATTTATGGTGTCAGATTTTAGTTTAAAAGTAGTATTTCCACAGCTAATGAAGCCGTGAAACACAGGTTAAAATGTGTTAAAACAGATAGAAAGAATGAATTCACAGGGTAAAACAAATTCATTATAAAATATGATAATTAAGGCATAACAAAACTTATTCCTGGTCTGCTTTGGTTAATTTTACTCTTTGGTCGGATGAAATTGTAAACCTCAAAAATCCAAGATGACACGACTCGCTGTGTTGACGTAAAACTGTGGTTCTACGATCTATATTATTATTATTTTTTTAATACGCAAAACATAAACAAACCTGTGTATTACTACAACTGAACATGAAATAAACAATCTGAAAGTGTGTGTGTGTGCATGCAGCCAGACTGAAAACTATTAGAATCTTTTAGATGTTTACCACCGTATTTACACCAGACACCTGCGACAAAACTAAATTACTCCGGAGCCGTCTACACTGTGAGCACCTGATGCGGACGCCCCATTTCTGACTCTAGCCACATCTAAAATGAAGTGCTTTTATTAAAAATATCATTTGCTCTATTGTTCTAAATTGTATTCTTTACAAGTTTAAATAACTTCTGACCGTTATATCAAAGCCAGCTCATGATATTTCTGGTCTGACATAATTGAATCCTTTTTAACATTTTTATCAATATACATATACAGTTGTAGGAATACTAACATAATTAAAATCAATTATAAAATTATTGACATGGGAAATTTATTTTGTAATAATTTTCTTTTAAAAATAAAGATTTTTTTCAACTGATTATATTGTAATTTTTCTTAATTGCTGAAGCTTAGCCTTCTAGTCTGATATACTTTAAACATTTTTGGCTTTTAGACATATGCATATGCAGTTGTAGGAGTACTAACATACTTAAAAATAGTTACAAAATGATCACATTCAAAATCAATTTTGTAATGGATTTCTGATGAAAATGAGGATTTCTTTTCCAACTGATTTTATTGTCTTTTTTTAATCTCTGGAGTTTAACCTTCTGGTCTGGCGTACTAATTTTACAGATTTTTTCCCCCCTAACAATATGCATATGCAGCTGTAGGAATAATGAAAGTTAATCACAAGCAAAAATCAATTTTTAGAACGGATTTCTGTGGAAAATAAATAAGAATCATTTTTTTGAATGATTTTGATGTGATTTTAATAATCGCCAAAGTCTAGCCTTCTGGTTTGATGTGCTAATTTTATTAATTTCGTTATTTCTACTATAAGCATATGCAGTTGGAGATATACAACCATAAAATTAGTTATCAAATTAATCATATGCAAAATCAATTTTATAATGTATTTCTGTCAAAAATAAAGATTTATTTTGTCTGATCGACAAACTAATTTTATTGTCATTTTAGTAATCGTTGATTACTAAAGTCTAGCCTCGAGCCTACAGCTGATTGTGAATGTATCCAGTGTAGACGGCCTCAAGTTGTTGCGATGTCCGCTTCCAGTGTAGACACGGACGTGTTTGAATCGACCCTTGGTTTGTGTTCGACTTACTGACCAGCCATCGCACAACGTTCCCATCCAACAACTCCTCCGAGCTATTCTACAATACACACCGATTTGATAGCGTAACATCTGTATAGTACATTCACAAGGTAGACAGCTGGC